>CANTUR010001092.1:0-329894 GCA_947683625.1 Mallotus nudiflorus
GAAATGGCACGGGTGCAGCACTAGCAATCGACTGCTGTGGGAATCGCAGAATCTGTTGCTGCTGATACCCGGAATAAGGACACGATCTGGCAAAATGTCCTGTCTGCCCGCATCTGAAGCATGTCAGTGGTGTCAGATAACACGGTCCCTGATGGACTCTACCATAAGTCTGACAAACACTGGCCGCTGATCCAGAACTACGACCACTGCTGCTGCTCGAAGCGCCTGACCCAAATCTGAACGATCTACACTGACCTCCATGACCATGTCTACTGCTCCGATGCACTCCCTGCTGCTGTCCTCTGACTCTGCTGAGTCGAACCCTCGCTGCTGACTACTCGAACCAACATGAAAACTCGAATATGGAGTAGCCTGCGATCCACTCGACTGAACTCCCAGTTGGTAATAATCAGGCATCGCTCCCTGCCTAACTAGCCTCAGCTCAATCTCCTTAGCTAGCTCAATCACGGACTCCAGAGTAAGGCCGGCTGTAGGCATACCAGCAAAAGCTGACCCAAACTAGTAACGTATGTAGTAACAGCGAAATACTGATCTGCATCAGATCCTCGACATATCTACCCAGACGAAGAAACTCTTGGGTATACTCCTCTACAGATCGATCTCCATGAGAAATACTGGTCAACCGGAGATGATAGCTCAAACGAAGAGGCTCTGGACAGAATCTCCTCATAAACCGCTCTCTGAACTGAGCCATGTCATCGTCATCATATAAGGTTGGATGATCTGAATAAACCAGTCTAAGGCTGGTCCCTCGACAGACAACTCAACGATCATGATCCGCTGGTACTCGGTATGAGCAGTCCGAGTCCTAGTCTCAATCGCATGCAGAAAATCTATGGATTGGAAGTACCATCAAATGCGATCCTGCCAACTCGGGCATAGAACAAAGCTGCCTCCGAAGGTCAGACATACCCTGCTGATAGGCAGGCTGAACAGGCTGAACAACTGGAGGAACAGGGAACATCAAACTCAGGCTCTACAGGCTCCTCGTCCTATAACTCTCTCTGCCTACGGCGACCTGCCACTCCTCGAGGCTACCTCTGCCACGACCTCTGCGTCTAACTGGCTGCTCAGGAGGTAAAAACCTCATCCTGAAAAGACTTATCATCCTCGGTCTCAACGACCGGTAGAGCGACACGCGCTCGCCTCCTCATACTGAAAAGACAAACGAAAAAATTCAAACAAAATAGACAACAGAGGAATAACGCTGAAAACTATAGCAAGGAATACTTATCAAGACATACTCGAACCTAATACACTTGCAGTAGTCCAACAGAAAACACAACTTTAAAACTAGGGCCACAATTCACAGAACTAAGCCCTGACACAGAACTCCGCTCTGATACCAACTTTGTCACGACCCAAAATAGGGGCCATGACCGGCGCTAGGGAACGGGAATTCTTTCGAATCCGGAACCCGTAGCAAGCCTAAAAAAAATAAAATAAAACATGCAATAATAACAATAACCATATTATATATATGCAGCGGAAATAAAAATTTTAAATATCACAATATCATTTTCATCACTGGATTTAATTCAAAACTCATCTCATCAGCATATATATAATCTTTAATACAAATCCAGTTTCAATATAATACATCTCTTTAAAATAAAATACATGAAATCCAATACTTTAATTCACAACTACTGCAGTGTCTAGATAAAATAAATAAGACTCAAGTAAATAATTTAAACAAGAAGCCGGGGCAGAAAGAAATCCGGCGTATCGACCTACTACTGAGGTCTGAAGAAGTTGACTCTCTTGAAAAATAGTCAACGGAGGGGAGTCAGACCTCACTAAGTGAATTACTATAATTTATATACATGCATACTAATGACAATGCATACAGTCAATAATACATATCTAATATGTAAATATACAGGCAAATTCACACAGATGCAGTAAAATCATTTTTATATATTTTATCTGAAAATCATCTTTTATGAAGGATCACATAGAACCCTAGAATAATGCAACCTCAGAAAATAGTGTTAAACAACACTCTAGCCATACAGGCTCACTTAATCCAAATATATCCACTTAATCCATTTAGACAGTAGATTGGCCCCGAGACACTAAGTCAACCGAGCTCCAGCAGTCTGACTGCCAGTGTGATTGGCCCCGAGACACTTGGTCAACCGAGCTCCAGCAATCACACCCAAATCACATCTCACACATCTCAATAATCATAATCAATAAATATCCACAAATGGTTAGTAATATAGCCTAAATACTATAGGCGTACCAGTACATACTCGCGTCCTAGTGCTGCCCACTAGGTAGCACGTTCTATCGATATTCTTCATCATTAATAATATAAATCATTCGTTCACAATAAATGATGCATGAATTTAAATGAAATAACAATATAAAACCATATACATACCGGAAATTATACCAAAAGTAAACCAGGTATATTTCGAGTATATATATGTCAAATGAATTCAATCAAATTATAACTTAAGCTAGAAATATATTTAAAAACATTTTAAATATATTTTATTCACAAAACATGCATATAATTTAATATATACCAAAAATAAACTAAAAATATACTTAATGTAAACTTAAGAAATAATCAAATTATTTATGCATATTTAATCAACATAAAACATGCATTTCTAAATCATGCATCCTAAGCATATATATATAGTATAGTAACTCACCTAATTGCGCTCCACGAGACGGGTCCGACGGGCCTGGTCCACTAGCCCTCGGTCTCGGCACAACTAAACAAGCAATAAATAATAGACATCAGAATAAACCCTAACAAAAATCCTAGAATTCGATCTAGAGTATTTAAATACGGAAACAGAATTTAGGGTTCGATTGGACATCACGTTTTACGAGAATTCTACAGGAAAATCCGACAGAACCTCCCCTGTAAAACGGACATCTCTCTACTCAAAAGATTAGAGCCGAACCAGCAAAGAAACACACTTCGAAAAATAAGCTCAACACAATCCACAACCCCTCGGTCGGACTCCAAACTACAATCTACCGACCGGGGGTCCACAATCACAGAACAATTCCAGATATACCAAAAATATCCTTACAACATAGAAATTCATTTTATAATAGAAATTACATAATTAACCTTAAAACACAGTAAAAACCGATAAAAACTCATTTTATTAGTAAAACCGTATATTATATATATAATTGAAAATAATTCACCGAAAAAATAGTTTTAATTAGTTAAAAATACTAAATAATTTGTAGAAATCATTTTTATACCTTAAATAACTATTAAAACCAATTAAATTACATTTTTAGCCAATTTAGGGGTAAAATTACCAAAATACCCCTATATATATAAATATACTTAAATTACTTCAAAAATTCACCAAAAATTATACAATTATCCAAAATTAATTTTCTCAACATATTTATCAATAATATCAATAATTAAACTCAATTAACCAATTAAATTCAATTTAAAACACAATTAACCCTAATTTCTCAAAATCACATAAACTTCAATAATTCAAAATAAATACTTAAAAATTCATAAAAATTCCAAATAAATTCCTATAATTCATTTCAACACCTAATTTAACCATAAACTCCAATTTCATAATTTAAATAATTAGAAAATAATATCAAAATATTCAAAAATACCCCAAAAATCCAAACAATCTCCAAAAATTCTACAAAAATTCATACATGTAGATTGGGCTACTAGGAACAACATTTGTGAAGGAAGTTTTCATGAATCATTCAATTCGAAGCTCAAAAAAATCAAAAACCCTAGTGTGACTGAATTGAGTTTTAGCTCAAACCTCAAAATCCACTTGATTTCAGGCCAAAAGGAGCTTAGAATTGGAATCACCGGAGCTCAAGGAGTCGATGAAGACCGGCGGTGCACGAAATGGTGGCCAGAATCGTCGTCGACGGCAAAAAGCTCAACTTGCTGCCATGGCGGATTCCGAGCGTTCCAACGGGCTTCCGATGGCCTGGTCATGTCGGGGAGGAAGAGGAAGGAAGGGGAAGGAGGGTTGGCAGCAGCTGGTGGCGGCGAGGGGCGGTCCGGCGTGCTGGAATGGGAGGCGCAGTGAGGGTGAGCGATCGGGAGAGAAGAAGGAGAGGGAGGGGGCAAAACGGTAATTTGGCAAAAATTTTGATTTTTAATGTATATATGTATATATATATACTTTACACTATATAATAAAATAATATTAAATTACACACATTAAATATACACCACACACATAAGATTTAATATTTTAATAATTTATACTAAATAAAAATAATTAAATAACAATAAAACTAATAAATAATTAATATAATATTAGGGTAATAGTAAACCCTAATTAATTAAATATACACACATAGACTTTATTTAATAATTTAAAAATACGCATGAGTTCATGCAAGTCCGAAAAATATATTTAAAATAATTAATATCAAAATATTTACGTGAAAATTTTCCCGAAAATGAAAGTCCCGGGAAAATTTTACGTAAAAACACTGGAAATAATACACAGTAATTAAAAATAGGTTTTAAATACATATCAAAGTCATGAAAATATCGTAATATACATTCAAAAATTATTAACACTGTATATCCCGGTACAGTATAAAAATATTTAAAAACACGGGATATTACAGGTGCACCCCAAGGAGAAACACTGGGTCTAATAAAACCCTTATCCAATAACTCTTGCAACTGCTCCTTCAACTCTTTTAACTCTGCAGGAGCCATTTTATTGGGTGGCATAGATATAGGAGTAGTACTTGGACCACATCTATACAGAACTCAATCTCTCTGTGAGGGTGGTAAACCTGGCAACTCCTCGGGAAAAACATCAGGAAACTCACAAGCAACAGGAACATCTGTGAGTGACAACTTCTCCATTGAAGTATCCCTGACTAATGTCTAAATATCCTTGACATCCTTTCCTTAACAACTTCCTAGCCGTAATAGCATAAATAAGATTCTGAGGTGCTGAACTCCTATCACCCACAAACTTAAAATCTTCTTCATTAGGAATTCTAAACGTCACCTCTTTATTCCTACAATCTACCACGACATAGTGCTGAGATAACCAATCCATTCCTAGAATAACATCAAACTCCATCACATCAAATAAAATCAAATCAGTATGTAATTCTCTATCTTCTATGAGAATTGGACAACCAGAAAGAATAATATCGGTGTCCAAGGAATCGCTCAGAGGGAGTGGCAACAGACAAAGGAAAAGCCATCCTCGAAGCTTGCTAATAAGACTTGAAAGCAAAAATAGGAGAAACAAATGAATGCATGGCACCAGGATCAAACAAAACCTATGCATCCAGGTAATAAATAGAAAACAATACCTGCCACGATTGCATTAGATGCCTGAGCATCCTGCTAAGTAAGGTGGAAGACTCTGGCTTGTCCTCGACCTCCCTGCTGACTGGTAGAAGCCTGGCCAACACCTCTGGCACCTCCTCTAGCACCTCTACCACGACCCTGCTGTGGAACAAGTTGAGTGGAACTCTGATGCTGGGCTGGAGGGCAACTGAAAAGGAACAAGTGCAGCACTAGTAATTGACTACTGTGGAAATCGTAGAATCTACAACTGCTGATACTTGGAGTAAGGACATGATCTGGCAAAATGTCTTGTCTGTCGGCATCTAAAGCATGTCAATGGTGGGTGTCAGATAGCACGGTCCCTGATGGACTCTATAGCAGGTCTAGCATACACTGGCAGTTGATCTAGAACTATGACCATTATTGCTGCTCAAAGCACCTGACCCGAATTTGAACGACCTACGCTGACCTCCACGACCATGTCTATTGCTCCGATGCACTCGCCGCCGCTGCTACCTCTGACTTTACTGAGTCGGACCTCGCTGCTAACTACTTGATCCAACATAAAAACTAGAATACAGTGTAGTCTGTAATCCACTCGAGCTGAACACCCAGCTGGTAATAATCAGGCATCGCTCCCTACCTAACTAGCCTCAGCTCAATCTCCTTGGCTAACTTAATCACAGATTCTAGAGTAAGGCCTGCTGTAGGCATACCAGCAAATGTTGAACCAATCCGATGATATAGGTAGTGACTGTGAAATACTGGTCTCGTATCAGATCCTCTATATATCCTACCTAGCTGGAGGAAACTCTCGGGTGTACTCCTCAACTAATCGATCCACCACGAGAAATGATGGTCAATCGGAGATGATAGCTCATAACGAAGAGGCTCTGGATAGAATCTCCTTATAAACTGCTTTCTGAATTGAGCCCAGGTCATCGTCATCATATAAGGCTGGATCATCTGAATAAACAGTCTAAGGCTGGTCCCTCGATAGATAGCTCGACGATCATAATCCGCTGGTACTCGGTGTGAGCAATCCGAGTCCGAGTCTCAATCGCGTGTAGAAAAATCTAACGATCGGAAAATCCTGCCAACTCTGGCATAGAAACAAAGCTGCCTCAGGGTCAGACATACCCTGCTGATAGCAGGCTGAACAGGCAGAATGGACTGGAGGTATAGGAAACATCAAACTCAGGCTCAATAGGCTCCTCGTCCTGTATCCCTCTCTGCCTACAGCGACCTACCACTCCTTGAGGTCCTACCTCCACCATGACCTCTACGTCTAACTGGCTGCTCAAGAGGTAAAAACCTCATCCTAAAAAGACTCATCATCCTCGACCTCAACGACCTGTGGAGCAACAAGCGCTCACCTCCTCATTCTAAAAACACAATAGAATGATTCAGACAAAAATAGACAACGGAGGAATAACATAGAAAACTAAAGCAAGGAATACTTATCAAGACATACTCAAGCCTAATTCACTGTAGTAGTTTAATAGAAAAACACAACTTTAAAACTAAGGCCACGACTCACACAACTAAGGCCCTGACATAGAAAACCACGCTCTGATACCAACTTTGTCATGACCCAAAATAGGGGCCATGACCGACGCTAGGGAATGGGAATTCTTTTAAATCCAGAACCCGTAGCAAGCCTAAAATAAAAATAAAATATGCAATAGTAATAATAACAGTATTTAATGCAACGGAAATAAAATCATAAATATCAAAATAATAATCCACCACGGGATTTAAATCAAAATCCATATCTCATATATAAATAAATCCTTTAATACAAGTTTTAGTTCAATATTTTAAAGTACATATCTCATATAAATACAATACAATAATCTCAAAATTGACCATAACTACTGCAATGTCTAGATCATAAAATAAAACTCAAGTGAGCAGTTTTACATAAAGAAGTCGGGGCAGAAGAAATCCGGCGTACAGGCCTGCTACTGAGGTCTGAAGACGATGACTCTCCTGAAAAATAGTCAACGGAGGGGAGTCAGACCTCACTGAGTGAATTACTATAATATATATACATGCATACTAAATGACAATTCATATAGTCAACAATATATATCTAATATGTATATACAGGCAAATACACATGAATGCAATAAAATCATTTTTATATATTTTTTTTATTTAAAATCATAGTTTATGAAGGATCAAATATAACAGTAGAAAAATCGCAACCTCAAAATAGTGTTAGACAACACTCTAGCCATACAGGCTCACTTATTCTAATATATTTCACTTATTCCATTTGGACAGTAGACTGGCTTCGAGACATTAAGTCAACCGAGCTCCAACAGTCTGACTGTCAGTGTGATTGGCCCCGAGACACATGGTCAATCGAGCTCCAGCAATCACACCTCCAAATCATTTCTCACACATCAAATAATCAAATTCAATCAATATCCTCAAATAGGTTAGTAATATAGCCTAAATGCTATAAGCGTATCGGTACGTACTAGGTCCTACTACTGCCCACTAGGTAGCACATTCTATTGATATCCTTCATTAAAATAGATTGCATACATTCATAAAAGTAAATGATGCATGAATTGAATAAAATAACAACATAAACTATATATATACTAGAAATATACCAAAAGTAAACCAGGTATATTTTGAGTATATATAACGTCAAATAAATCCAATATAATTGTAAAATAAACTAAATATATATTTAAAAACATTTTAAATATAAATGTTTAATAAACCATGCATATAATTTAAAATATACCAAAAATAAACCAAAGAGTAAACCAAAAATATAAACTAAAAATAAACTTAAATACTAAATTGAATTATTTATGCATAATTAATCAAAAATAACATACATTTCTAAATCATGCACCCTAAAGCATATATATATAAAATAGTAACTCACACTTAGTGCGCTCCTCGGGATGGGTCCGACAGGCCTGGTCCACTAGGCCTCGGTCTCAGCGCAACTAAACAAACAAAAATAACAGACATCAGAATAAACCTAATAGAAAATCCTAGAAACTTGATCTAGAATATTAGACATAGAATCAGAATTAGGGTTCGACCGGATATCATGTTTTACGAGAAATTCTACTGAAAATTCGACAGAACCTCCCCTTGCAAAATGGACATCTCTCTACTCAAAGAGTAGAGCCGGCCCTGCAAAGAAATGCACTCCAAAAAATAGACACAGAATCACATTCACAACCCCTCGGTCGGACTCCAAACTACAGTTTACCGACCGGGGTCCACAATTCACAGAGTATATACAAAATACCAAAAATACCCTTATATCACAGAAATACATTTAATAAGTACAAATTACGTAATTAACCCTAAAACATAGTAAAAATCGATAAAAACTCATTTTATTAGAAAAATCGTATATTATATATATAATTGAAAATAATTTATGAAAAATAATTTTAATTAGTTAAAAATACTAAATAATTTCTAGAAATCAATTTTTATACCTTAAATAACTATTAAAAGCAATTTAATTACATTTTTAGCCAATTTAGGGTAAAATTACCAAAATACCCATATATATATAAATATACTAAAATTAATCCAAAAATTCACCAAAAATAATATAATTTCACAAAAATTAATTTTCTCAACATATTTATCAATAATATCACTAAATAAACTTAATTAACCAATTAATTTCAATTAAAAACACAATTAACCCTATTTTCTCAAAATTACATAAACTAATTAAATTCAAAATAAATACATAAAAATTCACAAAAATTCCAAAAAAATTTCTATAATTCATTTAAACACCTATATTTATCATAAAACACAATTTCATAATTTAATTAATTAATTTTAGAAAATTAGAAAATAATAATAAAATATTCAAAAATACCCAACAATCAAAATAATTCCCAAAAATTCTACAAAAATTCACACATGTAGATTAAGCTAAGGGGAACAATATTTGTGAAGGAATTTTTCATTAATCAATCAATTCAAAGTTAAAAAAAAATCAAGAACCCTAAAATGATTGAATTACCAAAATCAAAACCTAAGCAAATCTAGACCATTTTAAGTGAACAAAGCTTGGAATCACACTCACCAAAGCTCAAGGAGAATAAAGAGACCAGCAGTGTCAAAAAGGGTGGCTAGAAACGCTGTGAACGATGGTGAGAATGAATTTTGGCTTTCCGATAATTTCAAGCTCCTCCGACGTCGGAAATGGGCTATGTTGGCGGCGGAACAATTGGAGGAAGGAGGTGGCACGCCGGGAGACACACCGATGGTGAGAAAATAGGATGGCAAAAGGTGGTTGGCGATGGAGAACGATCAGGGAATGGCACACTTGTAAATAACTCAAACTTTATATTTGTTTAATATTAAATATATATATACATATATATATATATACATTTACACTATATATTAAAATAATATAATTTCACACATATTAAATACACACCACACACATATAATTTAATATTTTAATAATTATACACTAAAAACAATTAATTAAATAATATTAAAACTAATTAATAAATAATAAAATAAAATAAAATAAATATTAGGGAAATTATTTATACCCTAGTTAAATAAATAAATACACATATATACGTTATTTAGTACTTTACAAGTACATATGAGTTTATGCAAATATGGAAATCTATTTAAAATAATTAATAATAAATAATTTACGTGTCAATTTCCCCGGAAATGCAAGTTCCGGAAAAATTTTACGTAAAATGCTTAAAATAATATAATAATGTAATATCCCGTGTTTTTAAAATATTTTTACATTGTACCGGGATATACAGTATTAATAATTTCCATATGTATATTATATGATATTTTTACGAGTTGATATGTATTTAAAACCTATTTTTATTATTGTGTATTATTTACAGTGCTTTACGTAAAATTTTCCCGGGACTTGCATTTTCGGGGAAATTTTCACGTAAATAATTTATTATTAATTATTTTAAATATATTTTCGGACTTGCATGAACTCATACGTATTTTTAAAATACTAAATAAAGCCTATGTGTGCAATATTTATTTAATTAGGGTTTAGTATTACCCTAATATTTTATTAATTATTTATTAGTTTTATTGTTATTTAATTATTTTTATTTAGTATAAATTATTAAAATATTAAATTTTATGTGTGTGGTGTATATTTAATGTGTGTAATTTAATATTATTTTATTATATAGTGTAAAGTATATATATATACATATATACATTAAAAATCAAAAGGATTTGCCAAATTACCGTTTAGCCCCTCCCACTCCTTCTTCTCTCCCGATCATCTACCTTCACTGCGCCTCCTGTTCCAGCATGCCGGACTGCCCTCTGCCGCCACCAGCTGCCGTCAACCTCCTTCCCCTTCCTTCCTCTTCCCCTCCGACGTGACCAGGCCGCTGGAAGCCCGCTGGATCGCCCGGAATCCGCCATGGCAGCAAGTTGAGCTTCTCGCCGTCGACGACGATTCCGGCCACCATTTTGTGCACCGCCGGTCTTCATCGACTCCTTTAGCTCCGGTGATTCCAATTCTAAGCTCCTTTTGGCCTGAAATCAAGTGGATTTTGAGGTTTGAGCTAAAACTCAATTCGGTCACATTAGGGTTTTTGATTTTTTTGAGCTTCGAATTGATTGATTCATGAAAAATCCTTTTACAAATGTTGATCCTAGTAGCTTAATCTACATGTATGAATTTTTGTGGAATTTTTGGAGATTGTTTGGATTTTTGGGTATTTTTGAATATTTTAATATTATTTTCTAATTTTCGGAAATTAATTATTTAAATTATGAAATTATGTTTTATGGTTAAATTAGGTGTTGAAATGAATTATAGGAATTTATTTGGAATTTTTATGAATTTCTAAGTATTTATTTTGAATTATTGAAGTTTATGTAAATTTGGGAAATTAGGGTTAATTGTGTTTTTAATTGAATGTGCTTTGTGTAGTTTTTTCGAAGTGTATTTCCTTGCAGGGTCGGCTGTACTCTTTTGAGTAGAGAGATGTCCATTTTACAGGGGAGGTTCTATCAGATTTTTGATAGAATTCCTCGTAAAACGTGATATCCAGTCGAACCCTAATTTCTGATTCTGTGTTTAATACTCTAGATCGAATTCTAGGATTTCTGTTAGGTTTATTTTGATGTCTATTATTTATTATTTGTTTAGTTGCACCGAGACCGAGGGCTAATGGACCAGGCCCATCGGACTCGTCTCGTGGAGCGCACTAGGTGAGTTACTATATATATATATATATATATATATATATGCTTTAGGATGCATGTTTTAGAAAAGTATGCTTTATTTTAATAAAATATGCATAAATGATTTAAGTATTACTTAGGTTTATTTTCGATATATTTTGGTATATTTTCAACTATATGCATGTTGTATAACTAAATTATTCTTAAAAATGCTTTTATGTATATTTTGGTATATTTTAGTTTATTTTGTAATTGTATTGGAATTATTCGACGTATATATACTCGAAATATACCTGGTTTACTTTTGGTAAATTTCTAGTATATATATGGTTTATGTTGATATTTTATTGAACTTCTTGCATCATTTATTTTTGTGAATGAATGTTTTATATTATTAATGATGAAGGATATCAATAGAACGTGCTACCTAGTGGGCAGCACTAGGACAGAGTACGTACCGGTACGCCTATAGTATTTAGGCTATACTACTAACTTATTTATGGATAGTGATTGAATGTGATTATTGATATGTGTGATGTGATTTGGGTGTGATTGCTGGAGCTCGGTTGACCAAGTGTCTCGGGGCCAATCACACTGGCAGTCAGATTGCTGGAGCTCGGTTGACTTAATGTCTCGGAGCCAATCTACTGTCTAAATGGATTAAGTGGATATCTTTGGATTAAGTGAGCCTGTATGGCTAGAGTGTTGTCTAACACTATTTCTGAGGTTGCGATATTCTAGGGTTCTATGTGATCCTTCATAAAAGATGATTTTCAATAAAATATATATAAAATGATTTTATTACATATGTGTGTATTTGCCTGTATATATACATATTATATATATACTGTTGATTGTATGCATTATCATTTAGTGTGTATGTATATATATTATAGTAATTCACTCAATGAGGTCTGACTCCCCTCCGTTGATAATTTTTCAGGAGAGTCAACATCTTCAGACCTCAGTAGCAGACCCATACGCCGGATTTCTTCCGCCCCGGCTTCTTTGTGTAAACTGCTTACTTAAGTCTTGGATTTATTTTTATAGTCTAGACACTGCAGTAGTTGTAAATTTATTTGTGGGATTTTATGTATTTTATTTATATAAGATATTGTATTATATTTGAAACTGGATTTGTATTCAAAGATTTATATATATATGAGATGAGATTTGATTTAAATCCAGTGATGGAAATGTTATTATTATATTTATGATTTTATTTCCGCTGCATATAATATTGTTATTGTTATTATTGCATGATTTATTTTATTTTTAGGCTTGCTACGCGTTCCGGATTCGAAAGAATTCCCGTTCCCTAGCGCCGGTCATGGCCCCTATTTTGGGTCTTGACAAATAAGCTTTAATTAAATAACAAACTCATAAAACATCAATATTATATACAAAAATTATTAACACTGCATATCCCAATGCAGTATTAAAATATTCAAAAACTCGGGATATTACATCCTTGTAAGAAAATTTATGGAATAATCATTTTTATGGAAAATCTAGTAAAATGTAATAACTCGAATATTTTAAATTATTTATATAAATATTGAGGTTTTCAGTGATATTAATTATCTTTATTTTATTTTGTTATTATTTATATATTAAATTGGATATTTAAATACTAAATTTAAAATTATATTGAGAACTATTAATATTATTATTTTTTTCATCATTTTATTTACATGCACATACATTATTATTTTAATTTTCTTAATATTTTATACATAGCATTATTATTGTTTATTATTATTATTTATAGTATTATTTTAACTAGTGCTAGTATTATTATTATTGTTGTATATATATATATAAATATAAATAAATATGTGTTGAGTGGGTGTATATATATACACACACACACACACACACACACACACACTACTTTAACTACCCAATATATATATAATATACTAAACTTAAACTACCCTATTTTTCTCTTCCTCCTTTCTTTCTTTCTTCTCCTCTTCAAGCCATTTTCTTCTCCTGTCACTGTGCACCTGAAACAATAGCCTCCCAACCTACTGGATGCAGCCATAACCACCCCCGTTCCCTCTCCATCTGCTTCTTCTTCCTTTCTGTTCGTCTCTATAGCAACAATAAGAAGTAATAGCAGTAGTGTACAGACTAGTAGCAACATCAACATTGAAGATCAGCAAGAACAACAACTCTGGTTCCTTTAGCAGCCCTTCCCTGCACTTGGTTTTCAATTGTATGTGAGTTGTGTGGGTTGTGGTTAGTTAGCTTTAGGTTGATTTTTAGTTAGTCTTAGGTTGTTTGTTAGTTGATTTAGTTAGTTTTGTGTTGATTTGATTTTTTTGTTGATTTTTATTATATTTTTTAACCATGCAGAATTTTATTTTAATTATTTGGTTAATTTTTGGGTTGATCTAAATTATTTGGGGTTGATTTTGGTTAAGGGTATATAAAAAAATGATTTAGATTAATTAAATTGATTTTATGGAATTTTGTATATTTATTTGGATATTTTAAGTTTTATGTATCTTTTGTTAATGTTATTAATTAATTACATTTGATTGAATATTTGAGTTAATTAGGGTTAATAAATTAAGTTAGTAATTTTAGTGTGAATAATATAATTTTTGATAATTTTATTGAAATTTTTGAGGAATTATTATGTTTATGTGAATATTGGAATTTTGGGGGGTAATTATGTAATTTGGTTGAAAATATAGTTAAATTATATTTTAAATGGTTTTAAGTGATGTGACTGCGGTTGTGTATCCTAGTGATGCTTTGCTCTTGGGATCCAACAGTCCTGGATATAAGTGAGTCATATAACTATTATAAAAATCAATAAATAAGGTTTTGCCTAATTTTTATACTGAAATGTTTTAAAAAGCATTTAATATTTAATTCTTTCCTTTGAAAAATGGATTTCTTATATGTATATCAAATGATTTGAATAAAATTATAAATATATTATATTTCCATCAAAAACTTATTTAAAAGGAGATTTTTAAACCGCATTCATTTTCTTTATTAACTTACTCAGTGAGGTCTGACTCTCTTCAACTTATTTTTTTAAGAGTTTAGGAGTTTCCTATTAGGCCTACTTCTCTTCGCTGTGTAGCTTCGTCACCAGCTATTTTATATAGGTCTACTTAGTTGTGTTGTATTTATATTCGTGTATCGTAGTAGGGAAAATTGTATAACAACATATTTTATATTGGATATTATGTATTTGTAATCTATGCACTGAGATATTATTTTGTACAACAGATGATGCTATTGTATATATATGATGATAGTATAGATTATTTAAATTAAGAAAAATTAGTTTGATAATGTGCATTGTGATTTAATTATTTAGTGTAAGGTTTCAAAGTTTAAATATTTTGTGTTGTTCTTTTAAGGCTTACTACGGGTTTCATTAGCGTTATGCTTTCCCATTCCCTAGTGCTGGTCATGTACCCCTAGGTTCGGGTCATGATAAAGTTAGTATTAGAGCTTTGGCTCATTTTTCATGCTTTTGACTATCGATGTCTGTCTTTTCTCATAATACTATGGTACTTAGGTTGTTAACATCACTTGTTGATTTCTTATCTTTTGGATTCAACATCTGAGTCTGTATTCCTGTCTTATTTTGAATCTTAGTTTTCTTAGCTTTTTAAAATAAGGCGTTCTTAAAATGCCCTTGCTGTAGATGCAGAACCTGATGATGATGAGTAGTCATTTCAGGATGAGATTCTCCCTTTTGCCCCTTGACCTAGAGGTATGTGTAGAGGTAGAGGTAGGGTAAAGCTAGAGTTATAACGGCTCAGAGGTAGGATCAGCCTCTGGTAGAGCTTCAGATTCTAGCAAAGGATCCTACAGCTTTTGCAGCTGGTATGGCATGTATTAACCAAGGCTTGGCAGCTCTTAATTAGGCAATGCCCATAGTGCAGCAAATGCTTTAGTGACAAACTTAGGAGATGTCAGATGCTGTTGCATCATTATTATACTATAGAGTAGGGTGAATTCATTTCGATGGTATTGGAGATGCATTGGATTCATTAATATCATTGAGTCTAGGACTAGATTTGGGTATCCTAATTACTAGAGGATTATGATTATGGAGCTAACAGTCTCAGCAACAGCTCAGGACTAGTTTATATAGTCCATTTAGCCCTTCATGATGATGATGACATGGTTGGGATTTAAGGAGCAATTTATGAGATTCTTCTATCCATCATCTATGCAAGAGAATTACAGATGGCAGCTACTTAATATTGACATGAGAGATCAATTAGTGGAGGACTATACTCAGGAGTTCTATAAATTGATGAGACATGTTAAGGATATGATGCATGATGTCACCAGAGCAATTTAGCTGTATGTGACTAGATTAGGCCTAGCCTATATTGGCATTCGACTAGACGGTCATATTTTGGAGAGTATTATGGAGAAGGCGAGACAGCTAGAGTGGAGTCATATTCGACACGACACTATACCTGACCCGTATGATAGTGGCATTGTCAGACCTATCCAGAGGGTGTAGCATCTAGTGTTTCATATACGTAGTATGAGTTCTCAGTCAGCAACCCCTTCTCAGTAGAGTAGACAATTAAGGGCACATAGGACTGGTAGGCATCGCCTTACTTAGGATCGCAGGAATAGTAGGGCTACTATTTTTGGTGGTAGTGCTAGCAGTAGTAGTGGACAGAGCTCTGAACATGGCAGTTCTAAGTCTAGAGCTAGTGCGTGTGCCATATATGGGTGAGTGCATTAGGGTCCTTGTCACTTAATGCCAGAAGCGTGTTTTAGATGTGGTCAGTTTAGACATTTCGCTATAGCTTATCTAAACTATGGATTCCATATATCCTTTGCTTAGGGATCTTCACCTTCTATTGTTCAGCCATTGTAGTAGGTGCCTCAATAGTATTAGGCACCCATTTACCCTCAGCAGTGACTGATGAAGTTTGCGAGTCAACAGGTTCAAGGTAGAGGACAGACTCAACCATTCACCTCGCAGCAGCTAAGACGTGGTCAGGTTAGGGTCTTCACTTTAACTCCTCAATATGTGCAGGCATCCAATGCTATGGTAGTAGGTATTATTCTAGCTTATTGCTTTAAGGCTAGAGTCTTATTTGATCCAACTACTACATATTCATTTGTATCTCCTTTGTTTGCTTTGAAAAGGGCTTATCTTCCTTCCAAGATGAGTTTTCCCTTGTCTATTTTGACTCCGCTTAGTGATGAGTTGGAGACATACATCTTCTTTCCATCTTATCATGTGTTGGTTAAAGGTAGAGAATTATTGGCAGACTTAGTCCTTCAAGATGTGATCGAGTTTGATGTGATTCTAGGAATGGATTAGTTATCCCAGTATTATGCTTCTGTGGATTATCGAGCAAAGGAAGTAATTTTTAGGATTCTAGGTGATGAGGAATTCAGATTCAGAGGTATTGAGAGTTCCATATCTCGTATCCTTATTTCTGCTATTACAGCTAGGAAGATGCTTAGTAGAGGATGTTAGGGCTATCTAGCTGTAGTTAGAGATGTTCAAGCAGAAATGGGATCAGTAGAAAGGGTACCAGTGGTGCGTGAATTCTTAGATGTTTTTCCAAAGGAGTTATCTGGATTACTACTGGATAAGGAGATAGAATTCTATATTGATGTTGTGCTAGGTACAAATCCTATCTCTATACCACCTTATAGGATGGTACCTGCAAAGTTGAAGGAGTTAAAAGATGTAATTATAGGAATTATTGGACAAGGGGTTTATTCGGCCTAGTACATCTCCTTGGGGTGCTTCGGTTCTCTTTGTAAAGAAGAAGGATGGTAGTATTCAACTTTGTATTGACTACAGACAACTGAATAAGGTTACCATCAAGAACAAGTACCCACTCCCTAGGATTGATGACTTGTTTGATCAGTTATAAGGAGCTTGGTATTTCTCTAAGATTAACTTGAGATTTGGGTATCATTAGCTAAGGATTAGAAGTGAGGATGTATCCAAGTTAGCATTTTGGATGACATATGGCCACTATGAGTTCCTAGTGATGTCCTTTGGGTTAACTAATACCCCAATAGCCTTTATAGACTTGATGAACAAGGTGTTTAGGCCATTCTTGGACTGATTTGTGATTGTGTTTATTGATGATATTCTGGTCTATTCCAAGAATAAGGTAGAGCATGCAATGCATTTGAGATTAGTGCTACAGACTTTGAGAGAACACCAGTTGTATGCTAAGTTTTTAAAATGTGAGTTCTAGTTAGACCAAGTGGCATTCTTAGGCCATGTGGTCTAAAGATGGCATTTAAGTGGATCCTAGGAAGGTAGAGGTGATCATTGAGTGGCCAAGACATACAACGGTTACTAAAGTGAGAAGTTTTCTGGGTTTAGTAAGCTATTATAGGAGATTTGTAAAGGATTTCTCCAAGATTACTGCACCTTTGACCAGACTGACCTACAAGAATGTTAGGTTCATATGGACTGATATATGTCAGGAGCATTTCCAATTGCTTAAGGATTTATTAACTTCAACTCCATTACTGATGTTGCCTTCGGTGATAATGGATACACAATGTATTGTGATACTTCCCGAGTAGGTTTGGGCTATATGCTAATGCAAAATGGCAGAGTGGTTACTTATGCTTCAAGGCAGTTGAAGAAGCACGAGCAGAATTATCCCACTCATGATCTAGAGATGGCAGTAGTTGTATTCACACTGAAGATTTGGAGGCATTATCTATACGGTGTCACTTATAAGATATACACTAACCATAAGAGCTTAAAGTATATCTTCGAGTAGAGGGATTTGAACTTAAGGCAAAGAAGATGGATGGAACTTCTAAAAGACTACAATTGTTCAATTCTTTACCATCCAGGCAAGGCAAATGTGGTAGCTGATGCGTTTGAGCATAAAATCAGCAGGTAGTCTTGCCCTCATCAATACTGAGAGGAGATTGATTATGCAAGAGTTGCATGAACTAATTGATCAGGGTTTGCAGTAGAAGGTGACTAAAAAGTGCCTTTTAGCTCAATTTAGAGTATGGTCTATATACTTAGATAGAGTTAAGGCAACTCAAAGAAGGAACCCATAACTACAAAGAATTATGTTTAAGGTGCAACAGGGTCAATCTAGAGAATTCATGATTGACAATGAGGGAGTTCTATGCTTTGGTACTCGATTGTGTGTGCCAAATGCTAATGATCTAAGGAGAGAGATCTTGGAAGAGGCATATTTTTATGCTTACAATATTCATCCAGATTCTACCAAGATGTATCATAATTTAAAGGATACATATTGGTGGAATGGAATGAAGAAGGATGTTGCAAAATTTATATCCAGGTGTCTCACATGTTAGCAAGTGAAACTAGAGCATTAAAGGCCCTAAGGGTTGTTACAACCCATGCCTATCCTAGAGTAGAAGTGGGATATGATTGCCATGGATTTTGTGACTGGTTTGTCTCAAACGACAAGTGGATTTGATGCAATTTAGGTGATCATTAATAGGTTAACTAAGTCAGCTCACTTTCTACCAATTAAGAAGACATACTCCATTAACAGGTTGGCACGGTTGTATGTCAGCAAAATTATTTATCTTCATGGAGTTCCAATGAGCATAATATCTAACAAAGGAGCCACTTTTACATTAATTTTTTAGCAAGAGTTGCATAAAGCATTGGGAACTAGACTTGACTTCAATACATCATTCCATCCTCAAACTGATGGTTAGTCTGAGAGGACCATTCAAACTTTAGAGGATATGCTCAGAATGTGCGTGATGGATTTTGGAGGTCAATGGAATAATCACTTGCCACTGATTGAATTTGCATATAACAATAGTTATCATGCAAGTATTAAGATGGCTCCGTATGAAGCACTATATGGTAGAAAGTGTAGATCATCTATGTGTTGGGAAATTAGTGAGAGATAGTTGACAGGTCTAAAGTTGGTGCAAATTACTTTTGAGAAAGTTCCTATCATTCAGCAGAGGTTGAGGATAACATTCAGTAAGCATAAGAGTTATGTTGATCCTAGGAGGAAAGATGTTTTGTTTCTAGTTGGAGATATGGTGTTTTTGAAGGTATCTCCAATTAAGGGAGTTATGAGGTTCGGTAAGAATGGTAAGTTAGCTCTGAGATACATTGGACCTTTTGAGATATATACTGGTGTTACCACCTGAGTTATCTCGAATCCACCCAGTGTTCCATGTGTCTATGCTAAGAAAGTATATTCTTGATCCTTCTCACGTACTTCAACCTCAAGCAGTGGAGCTTAGCAAAGATCTATCTTACGAGGAGTATCCAATGGCAATTGTGGATCGTCAAGTTCGTCAACTTCGCTCACGGGAGATTCCGATGGTGAAAGTGCTTTGGAGTAACCACACAGCAGAAGACTGTACAGAGGAGATAGAATCTGAGATGCAAGCCATTCATCCTTATCTTTTTCATTAGTAGACCTTTTAGTTCCTTACTTTTCTTTGAAATTTGAGGATGAATTTCTATAGGGGGGAAAACTGTAATAACCTAAATATTTTAAATTATTTATATAAATATTGAGGTTTTCAATGATATTAATTATCTTTATTTTATGTTGTTATTATGGATATATTAAATTGTATACTTAAATACTAAATTTAAAATTCTATTGAGAACTATTAATATTATTTTTTTCATCATTTTATTTACATGCACATTCATTATTATTTTAATTGTCTTAATATTTTATACATAGCATTATTATTGTTTATTATTATTATTTATAGTAGTATTTTAACTGGTGCTAGTATCATTATTATTGTTGTATATATATATATACACTACTTTAACTACCAAATATATATATAATATACTAAACTTAAACTACCCAATTTTTCTCTTCCTCTTTCTTTCTTTCTTCTCCTCTTCATGCCATTTTCTTCTCCTGTCACTGTGCACCCAAACCAACAGCTTCCTAACCTACTGGATGCAGTCGTAACCACCCCTGTTCCCTTTCCATTTGCTTCTTCTTCCTTTCTGTTCGTCTCTACAACAGCAACAACGAGCAGCAGCAGCAATGTGAAGATAGTAGCAGCAACAGCATGAAGACCAGCAGTAGTAGCAACACCGAAGATCAACAACAACAGCAGCTCTAGTTCCTTTAGCAGCCTTTCCCTGTACCTGGTTTTCAATTGTAGGTGAGTTGTGTAGGTTGTGGTTAGTTAGCTTTAGGTTGATTTTTAGTTAGTCTTAGGTTGTTTGTTAGTTGATTTAGTTAGTTTTGTGTTGATTTGATTTTTTGATTGATTTTTATTATATTTTTTAATTATGCAAAATTTTATTTTAATTATTTGGTTAATTTTTGGGTTGATCTAAATTATTTGGGGTCGATTTTGGTTAAGGGTATATAAAAAAATGATTTAATGGAATTTTGTATATTTATTTGGATATTTTAAGTTTTATGTATCTTTTGTTAATGTTATTAATTAATTACATTTGGTTGAATATTTGAGTTAATTAGGGTTAATAAATTAAGTTAGTAATTTTAGTGTGAATAAAATAATTTTTGATAATTTTATTGAAATTTTTGAGGAATTATTATGTTTATGTGAATATTGGAATTTGGGGGGTTAATTATGTAATTTGGTTGAAAATATAGTTAAATTATATTTTAAATGGTTTTAGAATTTTATAGAGTATTAGTATTTTTTTTATAAATTAATTACTAATTTTAACTAATTAATTCTAATTTTTGAAAATTATATTCCATATTAAATTATTTATTGTTTTGTGATTTAAATGGGCTTTTAATTAATATTATAGTATATTTAAACTATTTGAGCAATTAAAGTTTGAATTTGACTATATTATGTTGAATATTTGGAAAATTGGGTTTTTATTAATATTATATTATTATTTGGGATTTTATTAAATTATGGTGAAAAATAAATGTATTTAGTATTTTTAAAATTTAATAAATTATATTATGATTTATTATTAATTTTTATAGTTTTTGATAATTTTTATTATATTAATATTTAATATTTACTTATTTGTATTTTTGTGAACCTCGGTTGGGAATTGTGTAGTTCGGGGTCCCAACCAGAGGTGTTGAGCTAATGTGGAATTTTGAAATGTGTTTACTTATAGGATTGACTTTACTTCAGTAGAGGGATGTCCGTTTTATAGAGAAAATTATGTCAAATTTTTGGAAGATTTCTCGTAAAACGTAAAATCGGGTCAATCTTAAGCTTGTTATTCCGAGTTTATGTCGCGTCTTCCTTAGAAATTCTAGAAGTTAGGTTTCTATTTTATGATTTTCGTTTTCCTTTTCTGTCTTTTAGCCACCCCTCTGGTTGCATCTACCAATCAAGGTCGGACAAGACGTGCTAGAGGAACACCTTTATCTTGTAAGTTAATATTTGAATTGTATGTCAAGTTTTTAAATTAAAAACATATTAAATTCTTATTAATTTAATTTTATGAGATTCTAGTCGGCATTCTTCATTTGATATTACATGAGTTAATTTATAGTTGATTTATTTTATTGTTATTTATTATAATTTTCCTTATTTTATTTATTTGCAGTTATTTTAAATAAAACATGATAGAACGGGCTATATGATGGGTTTCATCAGGATCGTGTATGTACCGGTAAAATATGTAATTATATTAGTTATATTACAAGGGTCGATGGTCTGGTGAGGCTTTGCTTTCGGACACTGCCAGTATAGTTGGATTATATTTATTAAAGTACCGGGGCCGATGGTCTGGTGATGCTTTATTCTCGGACACTGCCAGTGATGTTGGATTAAGTGATATGACTACGGCTATATATCCTGGTGATGCTTTGCTCTCGAGATCCGACAGTCTTGGATATAAGTGAGTCATATGACTGTTATAAAAATTGATAAATCGGGTTCTACCTAATTTTTATACTGAAATGTTTTAAAAAGCATTTAAATATTTAATTATTTACTTTGAAAAATGGATTTCTTATATGTATATGAAATGATTTGAATAAAATTATAAATATATTATATTTCCATAAAAAAAATTATTTTAAAGGAGATTTTTAAACTGCATTCATTTCCTTTATTAACTTACTCAGTGAGGTCTGACTCCCCTTAACTTATTTTTTTAGGAGTTTCTTGTTAGGCCTACTTCTCTTCACCATGTAGCTTCGTCACTGGCTATTCTACGTAGGTCTACTTAGTTGTGCTGTATTTATATTTGTGTACCGCAGTAGAGAAAACTGTATAATGACATATTTTATATTGGATATTATGTATTTGTAATATATGCACTGGGATATTATTTTGTATAACAGATGATGTTATTTTATATATAGGATGATAGTATAGATTATTTAAATTGAGAAAAATCAGTTTGATCATTATGATTTAATTATTTATTATAAGGTTTCAAAGTTTAAATATTCCGCGTTGTTCTTTTAAGGCTTACTACGAGTTTTGGTAGCTTTATGCTTTCCCATTCCCTAGTACCGATCACATACCCACGGATTCAGGTCATGACATAGAACACCTAGACCAATATTCTAATAGCCTTTCGGCTCTTTTTAATATAAGTGACTATCATCCTGAGAGCAAGCTCAACCAAGTTACTACCACAGTTATTTCGCTTATTACATATTGATGTCCTGAGAGCAAGCTCAATTGAGTTGCATGCTTTTATCTGGCTTGAGAGCACTAGCTTTATCGAGTTCTAACCATTTACACTTTTCCAAGAGTACATTTCAACAAATATCCAGACTTCACCCATGTACACGCGGTCCTAGTGACACCCACTAGGTAGCATGTTCTACCATTATCTCTAAAAATTAATTTAAATTATAAATAATTAAATAAATAAAATAAAATAAATCATTAAATAATGAACAATTAAATGATTAAATAATAATCAAATAAAACATCACCAAATAAATTTCCTTTAAACATGCTTTTAATTTCTACTCACAAATATAAAAGAAATGATCATGCATATAACAATAATAATATATATTTATAAAATAATCATGTAATCATTTCTTTATTATATTTAATTATTTGAAAATATAATAAAAGCATGCATAACATACATTTCATAAAATTAACTCACAGGTTGAGCATGCCAGGTGTAGATGGCGGGGTTTAGCGTGCGTTTAAGATTTTAGCAATCGTGACACTGTTTGAGCTCAAGGCTCTAGAGAACACACTAACCACTGTCACAAAGACATGGTGTGGAGATGAGGAGTCACCACCTAGGGTAATAACTAGGACAAATTGAAAAGGTGGTACTCGATTCCCTAAAAGAAAGCTAGAACCACAACTAAGAGATTATGGGTACGGAATTCCAACTTCTTTCAATCTCGTGTTCATTTAGAGTTACTTTATAAATTAGTATATTATTCTCTATTTACATGCAATTTCATATAAACCCTTATTCTAGCAATTAACTTTAAAGCAAACCATGAAAATATAAGTAAACAATGCATCCAATCAAACATATAATCCCTAAGTTAGTCTAATGTACATAGATTTTAATTAAATGAGTTAAATCTACATGTTTTAGTTAATGAGCCTAAAAGACTAATTCCTTTTAATTTTAATTAAATGAACCTAAGTCTATCTATTTTAATTCTAAAAATGAGCCTAAATCTACAAATTATGAAGATATTTAAATTAGTGGGCCTAATTCTACATATTTTAATGCTAAAGTGATCTTAAATCTAAAAATTATGAAAAAGGCTTAAAATAAATGGGCTAAGTCTAAATTAATTATATTAAATTAAGTGGGCCTATATCTAATTAACTAAATTGGCCTAAGTTATCTCTAACCTAAAATCTAATTAATTATGGGTCTAAAATGCATTTTAATTAAGTAAACATAAAAACCTAAATTTAAATGGGTGAACTAGAATATAATATGGGCTTAAGGCCCAAAACACATAAAAATAAATAAAAAATCCCAAAAACAGATAAAATAAACAAGTCTAAAAACAAATAAAATATATTAAAATAATTAAATTAAAGATCAAATAACTAATTTAATTAATTCCTTCTAAACCCCAATTTTCATTAACATGCAACCAAAATTAATCTACTTCCTTCATTAATTTTAATTAATTACCCAACTAAAACTCTAATTTTACTAACCAATTAATTAAAATAAACAAGCAATTACACACATAATTCCACTATTCCCACTATTGGGGCTATCTATTGAAAATAATAATAAAAATAATTAATACAACCCCAAAAAATAAATAAAAAAAATAAAACAATAAAATAAAATAAAATAACCCTAGAAACTATGTCTCTAAAAGGTGTTATCCATGGTATTCCATGAACCTCTTATGGATTTGATTCTCCAAGTATGATCATTATGTGTTTTCCTCCATAATCACCATAAAAAAAATAAAAATTATGATTAGTGGATAAATTATAACAATAATAAAATAGAATAAAAATAAATAAAATAAAAAAGGAAATCAAATAAAATGAAATAAGAAGAAAAAGATGATGCTTATGGATGATGTTAATGAAGTACTTTTCAGATTTATAGAATCACCGTTCTTGATAGGTCTTCAAACATTATTGTTCAAAAATTCTCCAAAGATCCTTGATCAAGTAATTAAGCAAAAGAAATTTTGTAGAGAATAAGATTTTTCTCTCTTTTTCTTTCCTCATTTTTTCTTTTCTTCCATTTTTTATTTTTTCTCTTCCTCTTATGCCTTCTCTTTTTCCTTTTTCCTGTTTTTTCTTTTCCTCTATTTTTTATATTTGTTCTTCCTCTTCTACCTCCTCTTTTTTCTTTTATCCCCCCTCCTTATATAAGGATACATCTTGAAACTCTAATTATAAATTGATTCCTAAAAGACTTTTATTTCCTTAAAAACATTATTAAAATAATTTTAGAAAAATTTCAGACCAATTAGGACTCAATTTATTTGGAAAATTTGAGATTTATCTAGAAAATTCAAGAATTTATAGAAAGAGTCTAATTCCGATCGAAATTGTGTAATTCCGACACAATTCTGATCGGAATTAGCGTAATTTCGACACAATTTTGATCGGAATTAGCATAATTTCGATCGAAATTAACGTAATTCCAATCAAAATTAGGGCATTTTCGATCACTTTTTTTAACTTTTAATTACAGCAAGGCCCTTGAAAGAATTTAAGTTTTGCAATTAGATTCTTAAAACCATTGCAATTTAATCCATAAAAATCTTAAATCCTTTCTTTGAAAAGATGCAATTAGACCCTTGAAGTTTCAAAGTTCAATTATTGAAGATCTATTCATGACATTTTCATCATTGCAGTCTTTTGTCGCATCCATAACTCATCATCCTGAAATTGGGTGTCTACACCAGGCGACGCGTTCTTTGCTGCCATGGTGTTATAGCTCATATCCCGGAGTTCTCTAAAATAAGTAATATTTATTTAAAATATGCTCATAAATTAAAATAAAATAAATTCATGAAGATTCTCAAAACTTATGAAAACTATGAAATGGAAAAAATTGACTCGACTAAAGACACAAAGTCAATTAAGACTAAAAATTCAACATAGGTCAATGACATGTCTTACGAGAAATCTACCAAAAATTTGGCAGAGTTTCCTCTATAAAATTGACATCTCTCTACTAAAACTTGCGCAAAAATACACTTCAAATATTCACACAATCCCTAGTCTCAGGTTGGGCCCTTGAACTGCATTAAATGCCCAACCGAAAACCATAATTTAAAGAAATAATAAAATAAAATAATTTTCTTTAAAATTGCCAAAAATCATAAAATCTCATTTATATACCACAAATTCATTTATTTTCTTAACAAACATAAAACATATATATTTTCCAATGAATAGTAAAATTCTAGCTTATATTTAACTTTTTGTCAATAAACATACTTAATTCAAATTTTACAATTAAATAACATTAATTACAAATAACTATTTAAATTACTTAAATATATCAAAAAATCAAAAAATAACTTATTTAAGCTTAAAAACTATAAATAAATGTATTATTCTTTTATTTTCTAAAAATTAATACTAATTAGCTAAAAATAGGAAATAAATTATAAAAATTGTTTTAATACTATTTGTAATATCCCGTATTTTTAAATATTTTTATACTGCATCGAGATATGCAGTGTTAATAGTTTTTGTATATATTATGATATTTTTACGAGTTGATATGTATTTAAAACCTATTTTAATTATTGTGTATTATTTAAAGTCCTTTACGTAAAATTTTCCCGAGACTTTCATTTTCAGGGAAATTTTCACGTAAATAATTTACTATTAATTATTTTAAATCAATTTACGGACTTGCATGAACTCATATGTATTTTTAAATTACTAAATAAAGCCTATGTGTGTATATATTTATTTAATTAGGGTTTAATATATTACCCTAATATTTTATTATTTGTTTATTAATTTTATTGTTATTTAATTATTTTTATTTATTATTAAATTTTAAAATATTAAATTATATGTGTGTGGTGTATATTTAATGTGTGTAATTTAATATTATTTTATTATATAGTCTAAAGTATATATATATACATATTATAAGTTAAAAATCAAACTTTTGGAAAATTACACAATTGCCCCCGACTCCCTCCTTCTTCCCCGACCATCCCCATCGCCGTTCCGCCGCCTATCATGCCGATTTCTTGTCTTTAGTGTGCCATCTGGCATGCCACCTCCTTCCTCAACCTTCCTCGCCGCCTGTTGCAGCCGTTTCCAGCATCTAAAGGTTGATTTTGGCCGGAGAAGCCGAATTCCTCTTCACCGTCGATCACGACGTTTTCGGCCACCATTTTTGACACCAAAGGTCTCTTTCTTCTCCTTGAGCTCTGTTGAGTGTGATTCTAGCTTTGTTTTGAGCTTAAATGGTCTTGATTTGCTTAGGTTTCGATTTTTCGAATTCGGCCTATTAGGGTTCTTGAATTTTTTGGACTTCAATTTGATTGATTAATGAAAAATTCCTTCATAAATGTTGTTCCCCTTAGCTTAATATACATGTATGAATTTTTGTGGAATTTTTGGGTATTTTTGAATATTTTAATATTATTTTCTAATTTTCGGAAATTAATTAAATAAATTATGAAATTGTGTTTTATGATAAATATAGGTGTTGAAATGAATTATAGAAATTTATTTGGAATTTTTATGAATTTCTATGTATTTATTTTGAATTTAATTAGTTTATGTAATTTTTTGAAAATAGGGTTAATTGTGTTTTTAATTGAAATTAATTGGTTAATTGAGTTTAATTATTGATATTATTGATAAATATTTTGAGAAAATTAATTTTGGATAATTATACTATTTTGGGTGAATTTTTGAATGAATTTTAGTATATTTATATATATATAGGGGCATTTTGGTAATTTTACCCTAAATTGACAAAAAATGTAATTTAATTGGTTTTAATAGTTATTTAAGGTATAAAAATCATTTCCATAAATTATTTAGTATTTTTAACTAATTAAAACTAATTTTTGTGAATTATTTTCAATTATATATATAATATACAATTTTTCTAATAAAATAATAAAATGAGTTTTTATCAGTTTTTACTGTGTTTAAAGGTTAATTATGTAATTTCTATGTTATAAGGGTATTTTTGGTATTTCTGAAATTGTTCTGTGTTTGTGGACCCTAGTCGGTAGACTGTAGTTTGGAGTCCGACCGAGGGGTTGTGGATGTGTGGTTGAGCCTATTTTTCGAAGTGTGTTTCTTTGCAGGGTCGGCTCTACTCTTTGAGTAGAGAGATGTCCATTTTACAGGGGAGGTTCTGTCGAATTTTCGGTAGAATTCTCGTAAAATGTGATGTCCGGTCGAACCCTAATGTCGATTCTGTGTTTAATATTCTAGATCGAGTTTCTAGGATTTTCTGTTAGGTTTATTCTGATTTCTATTCTTATTGTTTGTTTAATTGCGTCGAGACCGAGGCCTAGTGGACCAGGCCCGTCGGACCCATCTCGAGGAGCGCACTAAGTGTGAGTTACTATATTATATATATATGTTTAGGGTGCATGATTTAGAGAAATATGTTTTATTTCGATTGTTTATGCATGAATAATTCAATTATTACCTAAGTTTATTTTTAGTTTATTTTGGTTTATTTTCTGTATATTTTAAATTATATTCATGCTTTATTAACCATTTATGTTTTAAAATGCTTTTAAATATATTTCTGGCTAAATTTGTAATTTAATTGAATTTACTTAACGTATATATACTTGAAATATACCTGGTTTATTTTTGATATATTTCTAGTATATATATGGTTTATATTGTTATGTTATTTAAATTCATCCATCATTTATTTATGAATGAGTGTTTTATATTTATTATTGAAGGATATCAATAGAACGTGCTACCTAGTGGGCAGTACTAGGACCGAGTACGTACCGGTGCGCTTATAGCATTGGCTATATTATAACCTACTTGAGGATATTGATTGAATCTGATTATTTGATGTGTGATATGGTTTGGAAGTGTGATTGCTGGAGCTCGATTAACCAAGTGTCTCGGGGCCAATCACACTGACAGTCAGACTGCTGGAGCTCGGTTGACTTAGTGTCTCAGGGCCAGTCTACTGTCTAAATGGATTAAGTGGATATATTTGGAATAAGTAAGCCTATATGGCTAGAGTGTTGTCTAACACTGTTTTGAGGTTGCGATTTTCTAGGGTTCTATTTGATCCTTCATAAACGATGATTTTCAATGAAATATATATAAAATGATTTTATTGCATCTGTGTGTATTTGTCTGTATATATACATATTAGATATATACTGTTGATTGTATGCATTGTCATTTAGTATGCATGTATATATATTATAGTATTTCACTCAGTGAGGTCTGACTCCCCTCCATTGACTAATTTTTCAGGAGAGTCATCATCTTCAGACCTCAGTAGCAGGCATATATGCCGGATTTCTTCCGCCCCGGCTTTTTTGTGTAAACTACTTATCTAAGTCTTGGGTTTATTTTATCTAGACACTGCAGTAGTCATTAAATTGTTAAAGAGATGTTGTATTATATATTTGAACTGGATTTGTATTAAAAGAGTTTATATATATATATAAGATGAGTATTTAATTTAAATCCAATTGGTGCTTATGCTATTATTATATTTATGATTTTTATTTCCGCTGCATTATATATTGTTATTATTACTATTGCATGTTTTTTTTTATTTTTAGGCTTACTACGGGTTCCGGATTCGAAAGAATTCCCATTCCCTAGCGTCGGTCATGGCCCCTGTTTTGGGTCGTGACACTATTATTACCCAAAATCTGCCTAAAACATCATAATTATCAATAATTTACTTAAAATAATAAAAATCACTAATTTATAATTATTTTCCCAAAAGTTAAATTTTGGCATAAACATTCAAAAATTTATAATAAAAATTCGGAGCATAATTTCAATAAACTTCTTTCATGAAACTTTCTCAAAATAATTAGTATAATTTATTGAAAATATAAAAATTTTTTGAATCCGGGGTTGCATGAACAATAACCAAGACCTGAAAAATTTGAATGTTCCAAATAATTACAAACAATTTAAATAAAAATTACCCTTACATAGCTAATGATCTCTCTAATAATATTACTAAAGGAAATCAAGCCTAACACTCAATCAAAAATTCAAAAATCAACAAAATATAAAAAATATACAAATCACATTTTCATCGATCTACAATGATTTGGATAGTGGATAGACGATACGAGTATAGATTATTGAGGCTTAGAAGAAGAGGATTCCATAGACATTAGAATCGCGACCATTTGATGTTGGAATCTTCATCGAAGTTCAAAACCAATCCCAACCAAAATAGGGGCAAAGTGGGAAAAAGGGAAGATGAGGCTACTATTGGTGGCCAGGGGAGGAGCTGCGCTATTGTTGGCATATCGTGATGGTTAGCATTGGTGGTTAGGAGTGACAAGGGTGGTTATGGAAGAAGCTAAGAAGGAAAGAAAGGAAAAAAAATGGGGAAGAAGAAGACTACCTAAAAAAAAAAATTGTTCTGTCCCTTTTTTTTTTTTTTTTGGAAAAAGACAATTAAATTTCATAAAAAATCAAACTTAATAAATAAATAAATAAATATATATATATATATATATATATATATATATATATATATATATTTATTTATTGTGTCTTTACATATTATATATAATAATTTTTATTCACTTAATACTACATTCATATTTCATTATATTTATTAGAAATTATATTTACTTAATGGTAATACTTATTTACTAAAAAATTATATAATTTTGTCACACCCAAACCCTTAGGGCATATGATCGACAATAGGGAATAGTAAAACACGAAACTTTTGAAACCCATAGTAGGTCTTAAAGAATTTATCATAAAAAAATTAACTAACTTTAAAATTCTAAGAAAAATTTGGCGAAATTTCATCTATATCAGGACAATCCCAAAAATTGTAAAATGCAAATACACTCCAAATAGTATTTATAATCACAACACAATCACCAACATCTCAATCCCAATACAATATAATCATAACAAGAATAAAACATCCAATATCCACTGTAGTGTTTAGATTAACTAAATATGTTATATAACAATGACATTATGTTAACCAATATAAAATAGCTAGTAAAGAAAGAATCCGATGTAGAGAAGATAAACTAACCGTATACTCTAAAATATTGGAAAAAATAGTTGAGGGAAATCAGATCTCACTGAGTAAGCTAATATGAAGAAATGTATATTATTTTGAAAACCTTCTTTTTATTAAATCATTTATTAAAAATAGTTATTATGAAATTATATTCAAAGAAAATCATTAATTTACCAAATACTACCAAAAACCAAAAATCTATTTAGTAACTTTATCGAAACTTAACTTCCCAATGCCCATTAATTAAATAAATATATAATAAAAAGGTAAAATAATAAAACAAGGTTATTAAATAACTTAAGTGGAAAATAGTGGTAGAACCCTAAACCACAAAACTAAAAGCCATTCAACACTCTCATTGATCCAATAAGTGCTGGTTCTCGAGAAATAAGCTTCCATTGAGCTACCAATCGTAGTTAGTCTCTTATTCCAATATTTACTAGTAGTTCCCGAGAGCAAAACATTAATTGAGCTACTAGTCATAGCAATTGTTAAATCAAAATACGCATGAGAGTTATGTATCAATTGAGCCTTTCAATACCACACACCCAAGAGCTATGTATCAACCGAGCTTTACAATTAAATTTCTTAATAAGGGCTTGACTCGAGAATCATTACCTATGTACACATGGTCTTGATGACAACTATTAGGTAGCCTATTCTACCAGTCTTTTTCAAAAGTTATTTTAATAAATAAAAGCACAATAAATTACAAGGAGAAATATTAATGGAAGTATAATACTTTTATTTTTGTTATCCACAATATTATTAGCATTAAAATTCTAATTAATTTTTGTTACAAGACTTGTGAATGCTCTAGATAATTAATTTTGAGGCTTAAGGAATATTTTCGATGAGTTAAGCATATTTAAATGAAAATAAGTAATTTATCTGCAACCATTTTGGAAATTATTTCTTATAACCCGTAAGGAATTATACCAAACTCTAGTTATAAAAATTGATCATTATAATTTATACTATTTATTAAACATAGTCTTATAATTTTCTGGGTTAGAACTATTTTCTCATCAGAATTCGAGTGGGACTTACTAAATTTATCACTAGAAACATGACACCTCACTAAACCAAAATACTAATGTGTTCAAAACAATTTGTAGAACACAAATATAGTCTCAAACACACCAAAATATATACGAAATTAAGAGATTGGAAATTTAAAAGAAATTTATTGAAAAATTTATAAAAATTTAAATGAAGGAGATTATATGCGAGGTTAGTGTTAATGGATTCCTGAGGTAATGAGGAACAAGTAGCCAATAATAGTTTTGATTGAAAGGTGATGATGGAAGCGTTTCAGAGACAACAAAATAAATAGAAGGTTTAGGGGAAAATTAGGAATTTTTGACATCTTTACTGCTAAAATGGACATACTAATGCAAAGAGGATGTTGAGAAATAACTACGGTCAAAATTTTGTGTCGATAGGAGGTCATTTAAGTGGTTAACAAAGAAGAAGGAAATATATAGGGACCAAACTAGATATTTTATGTAATACCCTATGTTTTAATTAAATATGTAATTTTATATTTAAATCTTTAATAAATACTTTTAGGTTATATTATATAAAAGATTATTTTTTTATATATCTAATGGAGGTATTTTATATATATATATATATATATATTATATTTAGGGTTAAATATTATTTAAGATGTGTGTATATTAAAATAACTTGTATTTATATAAGTGCATGTAGTGTATGTATATATATATATACACACTAATAATTACCTAGACACACCTATATGTATAATAATATATTATTATATATTAATAGTTTATAGTATTTTATATACATATATATATATGTGATGGGAAGTGGACCAAAAAAAAAAAAAACAAAACGGGACCAAACACAAAACAAGAGAAAAAAAAAAAGAAAGAAAGAAACAAAGAACACAGAAGGAAGCAAAGTAGCAGCGTGAGGTAGAAAAAAAAAATAGGGAGAAGAGAAATAGAAGCTCCCAAGCCCTGTACCCTCTCCCACTTCATCCCTCACCATCTCTCCCTCCTCCTTCACTGCGCCGTTCGTCCTGCCACCATCAGAATCACCATTGTTGTCGCACCAAGCTACCAAGGGAAGAGCTGCTGCTGCCATTCCTCATTTCTTTCCTCTGTCATCTTTGATCCAAGCTGATCCAACACCACCCAAGCTTCCCCAACTTCCCTCATCGTCTTAGGTGTCCGTCCAAGCCAAGAGCCGCCGCTGCAACTCACCACCGGCGCCGGAATTGAAGGTTGAAGGTGAGTTGCGCAGAGTTGTTCTTAGGTTGTTGACAGGTTGTTTTCTGGTTGTTGCTAGATTTTTAATGTTGATTTTAGGTTGTTTTTGAGTATATGTTGGATTATGCCCATAAATTGCTTCAATTTGGATTTTTAAATATTTTTCCTAATTTTTCTTACTTTACAGAATTTTTTTTTATATAATATTTATTTATTTATTTTAATTTTTTAGTTGATTTATTGGGTTTATTTGGTTTAGTTAGTGAAATCAAAGTGATTATAGTTAATTGTTTTAGTATATTAATTTTATGTAAGATTTTAGAGTTTTTAGTGTTAATTAGAGGGTTACGTAAATTTTAAGTATTTAATGGGTAATTAGGCTAATTTTGAAAATTTTGATTAAAAATTATGAAATTTTACTAATTGAGGTTATTATTAAATGTTATTAATTTTAGAACTCAAATTGTAATTTTTGAGATTTTCATACTATTTTTATAAATATTTTTGAGTGTATGCCAAATTTGATTTTTAGGTTAAATAATAATATTTGGAAAAATTGTTGGTTGATTGTATGTTTTAATTATAGTAGGATGATTTATTTTGAGAAAAATAATTTTTGGAATGATTAAATAATTTTAAGGAATTATTTTTGTATATATATAGCACATTATGTAATTTATATATATGCTAGGGGTAAAAATGTAATTTTACACTAAATATGATATATATATATTTTAATTAGTTTTATTAATATTTAAAGGGTTTAGATAATTTTTATAAATTAAATTGACATAATCACTTAAGTAAAGTAAATTTTAGATATTGAATTTCAAATAATGTATATATATATATATATATATATATATAATACATTACAAAGGTTTTATTTTGGATAATAATTATAATTATAATTGTTGGGGATGGAATACAAATTTAATTGTTTACTTTTGAATAATTGAGTTGTGATCTCGGTCGGGGCAAATTGTAGTTTTGAGAGCCCGACTCAAGTGTGAATGGTTGTGTATATTGGAAGTGCATTTTCTATGCAGGTCTGACTCTACCTTTGGTAGAGAGATGTCCGTTTTACAGAGGAGATTCTGTCAAAATTTTGGTAGATTTTCTCGTAAAACGTGATATCCGTAAAAATTCCTACCGTTAGTCAGGTTAAATCCTGTCTGTCGAGTCTTGTCCGGTTTTCCTCAAGTCAATCTGGAATTTTATTATTTTGTTGATTTCTGATTTCAATTCCTTAGTCATATTTAAAAGTCGATTATTATTATTTCCTTCTAGATCATCTCGGAGCAGAAGCTGTGAGACCGAGGCAGACGCGTGGTCGTCAGCCTTCGCATTCATCCTGTAAGTCGATAAAATGATCTGTGCGTGTGTTTATTTAAAGAATGCATGCGCTCGTATTTTTATTATATTGATTATATGATTTATTCAATTTAATGCTATCATTTACGATTTAAATGCAAATTATTTATTTAAAATCGATTTGAGAAATTTTGGTAGAACGAGCTACTTGGTGGGCTTCACCAGGACTATGTGCACATGGTAGAGATTGAGAGATGGATCCGTGATATATATGATTGATGAATGTTAAACTGGGACGGGTGCCTCGGTGGAAGCCATTGCTCTCGGGGACCGCCAGTGATTATAAGATTATTAATGGACTGGGATGGGTGCCTCGGTCGATGCCTTTGCTCTCGGGGACTGCCAGTGCCATATATTAGGATTAAGTGAATGACTACGGCTTGGTGCCTCGGTTGATGCCCTTGCTCTCGGGGACCGGTAGTCTAGTTGGAATAAGTGGGCCCAGTTGGCCGTTTAGACTTGGGTTTAGGGTTCTACCGAGATTTTCCAAAAGCTATACTTATATATTATAAATTATTTTCACTATAAATATATATAGTTTTAAAAAAGGTTTTCAAACCGTACAGCTCTTTTATTGACTTACTCAGTGACGTCTGATTCCCCTCAATTTATTTTTTTTCAGGAGCATGGGAGTTCGACCTCAGACTACCTCTACGCCAGATTTCTTCTTCACCGGCTATTTTATGTAGGTCATTATAAGATGTACTGTGTACTAATCTAGGTTGCTGCAGTAGTATATATATTAAAGATTTGTATGGTTTAAACATAATTATGTAATTTATTTGTGTAAACCACGCTTGCGTATAAGATTCAATCTGATTTATAATATGAGATGTTGAAATACATTATTATTTAAGCAGTTGAATTTGTGTATTCTGAGAAAAATCAGTTTGATAATGTGTTTTGTTTTAAAGTAAAGTTTAATATGTGAATGGTTTTATTTTCTTTTTCCTTTAGGCTTACTACGGGTTTCGGGGGCCTTATGCTTACCCATTCCCTAGTGCCGGTCACGTGCCCTTGGGTTCGGGTCGTGACATTTTACAAACCAAGACCCGATGTTCCTTCTGCGGCCATTTCTTCAATTTGAAATACTAATAATAACAATGATGATAATGATGATGATGATAATAATAATAATAACCATAAAAATTCAGGTTATTACATTCTTCTCCCTTTAAAAAAATTTGTCCCCAAATGTTATATTAGTATTAAAATAAGTAGGGGTATTGACTCTACATAGTAGCCTTCATCTCCCAAGTATAGTCTTTTATAGTGTAGTTGCTCCACAATAGTGTCACCATAGGAATTTCCTTAGTGTAAATTTGGTGAACTTGATGATTTGCAATCGTCACAAGATATTCCTCATAAGACAAATCTTCATTGATCTCTACTGCTTAAGGTTAAAGAAGATGAGAAGGATCAAAGATGTATTTCCTCAATATAGAAATGTGGAATACTAAATCAATTCAAGATAATTAATGTAGTAACACCAATTTATAACATCTCCAACTTTGGAGTGAATCTTAAAAAGTCTAATGTCCCTCGGGCCTAGCTTGCTCTTCTTATAAAATCTTATTACTCCCTTCATTAGAGATACCTCTAGAAAAATTATGTCTCTAATAGCAAATGATACATTCTTTCTCTTAGGATTTGCATAACTCTTCTGTTTGCTAAAAGTTATCCTCAGCCTTTGTTGGATGATAGGAATCTTCATTGTGGTAACTTGTACTAATTTTGGGCTTATTTTGTACCTCTCTCCAACTTCCCAACACAAAGGTGATCTACAATTCTCGCAATAAAACACTTCATATAAGGTCATTTTAATGCTAGCAAGATAACTATTATTGTAAGCAAATTCTATTAATTGCAAGTGCATATCCCATTGTCCACTAAAATCCATAACACACATCCAAAGCATGTCCTCCAATGTTTTAATGGTTCATTCTGACTCACCATTCATTTGAGAATGAAAAGCTATGCTGAAGTCAAGTCTAGTACGCAATGCCTTATGCAAATTTTGCCAAAAGACTAAAGTGAAAGTAACTCTATCCAATTTTTGCCAAATTCTATACTGTATGTTTCAATTTTTTTTAACTATAACTTTAATTTTAATTTTAGTGTGTGTATATATATTAATAATAAATTTCTTAAAAAATAAGCTCATTTAACACTAATAAATAATCAATAGTTTACTTAAATAATAATATTAATAATTTTAAAATAATATTCAACACCAAAAATTCAAATTAAATTTCATTAATAATCAAATATCATAATTTAAATAAAATAATTATTAACACTGTAAATCTCAAAAATTTAATTTTATAATTTATAAATATTCAGCTTATAACATTATATAATATTCACTTCATAATTAAAATTTTGTTTACTTAATACTAATATTAGTTTATTCCAAAACAACACGATTTATCATGAATTGAAAATAAAAAATATTTATTTAATACAAATTTTAAAATTGATATTAATTTATAAAAAAATGTATAATTTCATTATTATCAAACAGACTAATAAGTTAAAATTATATTTTAAGTTTTGATTATTTTTTAAAATTTCTTTAAAATTCTTATGTATTTCTACATATAACTTAAATCTTTTTAACTTTTTAAATAATTTATTTCTAACATTTAATAGAGAAAATAAATTATTACACATATAAATCATAATTCTAATTTTAAAATAGAAAATAACGAACTTATGAACAATTTATGCTTTGAACCTCCAAAAACTAACTTTTTACATAGTTATAGTTTAATATTTTGTAAGTAATAAATAGCTTTTACAAAATTTTGTTAATAAAATATAAATATTTATACCATTTAAAAAATTTTAAAATATTAATAGTGAAATATGATAATAAAAATTATAATAAAAAGTAGATATTATAATTAAAAATATCTATATTATTTTTATTTTAAAAATATTATATTAAATTGTGAATGTAAAATAATTATGTAAAAATCTCTTCATGTGTGTCATTGTCTTTCAATGATTCGGACAAGCTTTCGTTTCATGACCACATTTTAAATATCACAAAAAGCTTTATTTGCGTAATATTTAATTAATATTATATAATATTTACTTTTTAATTAAAACTTTATTTGTTTAATACTAATATTAATTTATTCCAAGATTACAAGATTTATCATGAAATTAAAATTATATTTATTTAGTACAAATTTTAATGTTAATATTTATTTATAAAAATTGTATAATTTCATTATTATCAAATAGAATAATAAGTTTAAATTATATTTTAAGTATTGAGTTTTTCTAAAATTTCTCATATATTTATACATATAACTTAAAACTCTTTAAATAATTTATTTCTAACCGTTAAAAATGAAAATAAATTATTACACACAGAAATCATAATTCAAAAAAAAGAGGAAACTTATTAACAATTTATGCTATGAACTTCAAAAAGCTATCTTTTAACACAGTTGCGGTTTAATATTTTATAAGTAATAAATAGATTTTACAAAATTTTGTTAATAAAAAATAAATATTTAAATTAAAATATATTTATACCATTAAAAAATGTTTAATAGTGGAATATGATAATAAAAATTATAATAAAAAAGTTGATATTATAATTAAAAATATCTATATTATTTATATTTTATAAATATTAAAAATAAAATGTGAATATAAAATACCGGATTGTAAAATCACTTCATGTGCGTGTCCTTGTCTTTCAATGATTCCGACTAGCTTTTGTTTCATGACCACATTTTTAATTGGGTGCATTTCAAGGCATCACATCACAACGTCGGGGAAGTGTAATGTTGTTGTTGATGCTAATTTTAATTTTAATTATAAATATGTAATGTTATTATATATAATATTTTTTATTCACTTAATACTACATTCATATTTCATTATATTTATTATAAATTATATTTACTTAATGGAAATACTAATTTACTAAACAATTATATAACTTTGTCACACTTTAAACCCTAATGGTACATAACTGACAATAGAGAATGATAAAGCATGAAATTTTTAAAACTTATAATAAGCTTTAAATAATTTATCACAAAAAAATTAACTAATTTTAAAATTTTTAGAAAAATCTGATAGAATTTTGTCTATATTGGGACAATTCCAAAACTTGTAAAATACAAATACACTCCGAATAGTATTTATAATCACAACCACAATTACCAACATCTCAATCCCAATAAAATATAATTATAACAACAACAAAACATACAATATCCAATGGAGTATTTAGATGTAATATCCAGTGTTTTTTTAAATATTTTAATACTGTATCGGGATATGCAGTTTAATAATTTTTGATATATAATATTGATATTTTATGAGTTTTTTATTTAATTAAAACTAATTTTTATTATTTTATATTATTTTAAGTGCTTTACGTAAAATTTTCCCGAGAATACTATTTTCGGGGAAATTTTCACGTAAATAATTTACTATTAATTATATTAAATAGATTTCCGGACTTGCATGAACTCAGATATATTTTTGAAGTACTAAATAACGTATATATATGTATTTATTTATTTAATTAGGGTTTAATTAATTATCCTAATATTTTATTATAAATTAATTAGTTTTAATATTATATAATTATTTTTAAGTGTATTAAATTTTAAAATATTAAATTATATGTGTGTGGTGTATATTTAATGTGTGTGATTTTATATTATTTTAATATATAGTGTAAAGTATATATATATACATATTATTGTCAAAATCAAAATTTATTGACAAATTACCATTTTGCCCCAACTTCTTCTTCTCCTTCCCCGATGCACGCCCGATCACCAACCACCGTTTTCCATCCCGTTTCCTCGCCGTCGGTGTGCCTCCTGGCATGCCACCTCCTTTCCCAGCCTTCCCCACCGCCAGTAGCACCCTATTCCGTCGAGTTTTGGCCGGAATAAGCTCGGGAAGCCGAATTCATTCTCATCGTCGATCACGACGTTTTCAGCCACCATTTTTGACACCGCCAGTCTCTTTCTTCTCCTTGAGCTCCATTGAGTGTGATTCCAAGCTTTTTTTCACTTAAAATGGTCTTGATTTGCTTAGGTTTCGATTTTGGTAATTCGGCCATTTTAGGGTTCTTGATTTTTTTGAACTTTGAATTGATTGATTCATGGAAAATTCCTTCACAAATGTTGTTCCTATTAGCCTAATCTACATGTGTGAATTTTTGTAGAATTTTTGGGAATTATTTTGATTTTTGGGTATTTTTGAATATTTTAATATTATTTTCTAATTTTCAAAAATTAATTAATTAAATTATAAAATTGTGTTTTATGATAAATATAGGTGTTAAAATTAATTATATAAATTTATTTTGAATTTTTATGAATTTATATGTATTTATTTTGAATTTAATTAGGTTTATGTAATTTTGGAAAATTAGGTTAATTGTGTTTTTAATTAAAATTAATTAGTTAATTGAGTTTAATTATTGATATTATTGATAAATATGTTGAGAAAATTAATTTTGTGCAATTATATTATTTTTAGTGAATTTTTGGAGTAATTTTAGTATATATATATAGGGGTGTTTTGGTAATTTTACCCTAAATTGACTAAAAATGTAATTAAATTGGTTTTAATAGTTATTTAGGGTATAAAAATGATTTATACAAATTATTTAGTATTTTTAACTAATTAAAATTATTTTTCGTAAATTATTTTTAATTATATATATAATATACGATTTTTCTAATAAAATGAGTTTTTATCGATTTTTATTGTGTTTTAGAGCTAATTACGTAATTTCTAATTATTAAATGTATTTCTATGATGTAAGGGAATTTTGGTATTTTCTATATTGTTCTGTGAATTGTGAACCCCAGTCGGTAGACTGGAGTTTAGAGTCCGACCGAGGGGTTATGGATATGTTTCTATGTCTATTTTTTTTTCGAAGTGTGTTTCTTTGCAGGACTGGCTCTACTCTTTGAGTAGAGAGATGTCCATTTTACAGGGGAGGTTCTACCGAATTTTTGGTAGAATTCTCGTAAAATGTGATGTCCGATCAAACCCTAATTCTGATTCTGTGTCTAATATTCTAGATCGAGTTTCTAGAATTTTCTGTTAGGTTTATTCTAATGTCTGATATTTTTATTTGTTTAGTTGCGCCGAGACTGAGGCCTAGTGGACCAGGCCCGTCGGACTCATATCGAGGAGCGCACTAAGTGTGAGTTACTATTTTATATATATATGCTTTAGGGTGCATGATTTATAAATGTATGTTATTTTGATTAATTATGCATAATAATTCAATTAGTATTGAAGTTTATTTTTAGTTTATTTTTGGTTTATTTTTGGTATATTTTAAATTATATGCATGCTTTATTAAACATTTATATTTAAAATGTTTTTAAATATATATTTAGTTTATTTTACGATTATATTGGATTTATATGACCTATATATACTCGAAATATACCTGGTTTATTTTTGGTATATTTCTAGTATATATATGGTTATTGTTGCTATTATATTTAAATTCATGCATCATTTATTTTTATGAATGTATGCTTTATATTTCAATGAAGGATATCAATAGAACGTGCTATCTAGTGGGCAGCACTAGGACCGAGTACGTATCGGTACGCTTATAGCATTTAGGCTATATTACTAACCTAATTGTGGATATTGATTGGATATGATTATTTGATGTGTGATATGATTTGGGAGTGTGATTGTTGGAGCTCGGTTAACCAAGTGTCTCAGGGCCAATCACACTGACAGTCAGACTACTGAAGCTCGGTTGACTTAGTGTCTTGGGGCCAGTTTACTGTCCAGATGGAACAAGTGAACTTATTTGGAATAAGTGAGCCTGTATGGCTAGAGTGTTTTCTAACATTGTTTTGAGGTTGCGATTTTCTAGGGTTCTATTTGATCCTTCATAAACTGTGATTTTAAATAAAAATATATAAAATGATTTTTATTGCATTTGTGTGTATTTGCTTGTATACATACATATTATATATACTTTTGACTATGTGCATTGGCATTTAGTATGCATGTATATATATTATAGTAATTCACTCAGTGAGGTCTGACTCCCCTCCGTTGACTATTTTTCAGGAGAGTCATCTTCATCAGACCTCAGTAGCAGGCCTGTACGCCGGATTTCTTCCATCCCGGCTTCTTTGTGTAAACTACTAACTTAAGTTTTATTTTATAATCTAGACACTGCAGTAGTTGTAAATAAATTATGGATTTTATGTATTATATTTGTGAGAGATATGTACTTTGAATATTTGAATTGAAACTTGTATCAAATGATTTATTTATATATGAGATGAGAATTCGATTTAATTTCGTTTGACGGAAATATTATTTTGATATTTATGATTTTATTTCCGCTGCATTAAGTGTTGTTATTATTACTATTGCATGTTTTATTTTATTTTTAGGCTTGCTACGGGTTCCGGATTCGAAAGAATTTTCGTTCCCTAACGCCGGTCATGATCCTTGTTTTGGGTCGTGACATTAGATTAACTAAATATGTTACATATATAACAAAGACATTAAATTAACCTACATAAAATAATTGGTAAAGAAAAATCAGATATAGAGAAGACAAACTAACTGTAGATTCCAAAATATTGGAAAATTTTATTATACCTAATCATTTAAGCTTTATTTACGTAATATTTAATTAATATTATATAATATTTACTTTTTAATTAAAATTTATTTATTTAATACTAATATTAATTTATTCCAAGATTACAAGATTTATCATGAAATTAAAATTATATTTATTTAATACAAATTTTAATGTTAATATTTATTTATAAAAATTGTATTATTATCAAAGAGACTAATAAGTTTAAATTATATTTTAAGTATTGAGTTTTTCTGAAATTTCTCATATATTTCTACATATAACTTAAAACTCTTTAAATAATTTATTTCTAACAAATGAAAATAAATTATTACGCACATAAATCATAATTCTAATTTTAAAATAAAAAAGAGGAAACCTATTAACAATTTATGCTATGAACCTCGAAAGCTATCTTTTAACACCGTTGCGGTTTAATATTTTATAAGTAATAAATAGATTCTACAAAATTTTGTTAATAAAAAATAAATATTTAAATTAAAACATATTTATACCATTCAAAAATTTTTAATAGTGGAATATGATAATAAAATATATAATAAAAAAGTTGATATTATAATTAAAAATATCTATATTATTTGTATTTTATAAATATTAAAAATAATATGTGAATATAAAATAATGGATTATAAAATCACTTCATGTGCGTGTCATTGTCTTTCAATGATTCCGACTAGCTTTTGTTTCATGACCACATTTTAAATTGGGTACATTTCAAGGCACATCACATTGTCGGGGTAGTGTACTGTTGTTGTTGATGCTAATTTTAATTTTAATTATATTTACTTAATGGTAATACTAATTTACTAAAAAATTATATAACTTTGTCACACCTTAAACCCTAAGGGTACATGATCGACGATAGGAAATGATAAAGTATGAAACTTTTAAAACCCGTAGTAGGCCTTAAATAATTTATCACAGAAAAATTAACTAATTTTAAAATTTTAAGAAAAATTCAGTAGAATTTTGCCTATATCGAGACAACCCCAAAACTTATAAAATGCAAATACACTCCAAATAGTATTTATAATCACAACCACAATCACCAACATCTCAATCCCAATACAATATAATCATAATAACAACAAAACATATAATATTCACTGTAGTGTTTAGATTAACTAAATATGTTACATTTATAACAACTACGTTTAAGTTAACCTATATAAAATATCTAGAAAAGAAAAAAAATCAGGTATAGAGAAGACAAACTAACTGTAGACTCCAAAATCTTAGAAAAATAGTTGAGGGAAATCAAACATTACTGAGTAAGCTATTATAAAGAAATGTATATTAGTTTGAAAACCTTCTTTTTGTTAAAACATTTATTGAAAATAGTTATTATGAAATTATATTCAAAGAAAATCATTAATTTACCAAATACTACTTATATATCCAAAATATAAATTTTTTAAAATATGGATATATATATATATATATACACCAAAAATCTATTTAGTAACTTTATAAAAAACTTAACTTCCCAATGCTTATTAATTAAATAAATATATAATAAAAAGGTAAAATAATAAAACAATGTTATTAAATAACTTAAGTGGAAAGTAGTGGTAGAATCCTAAACCACAAAACTAAAAGCCATTAGACTCTCTCATTTGTCCAATGAGTGCTAGTTCCTGAGAACTATGCTTCCACTGAGCTACTAGTCACAGTTAGTCTATTATTCCAATATTTACTAGTAGTTTCTGAGAGTTAAGCATTAATTGAGCCACTGGTCATAGCAATTGTTCAATCAAAATACGCTTAAGAGCTATGCATCAATTGAGCCTTTTAATACCATACGCCTAAGAGCATTGTATCAACTAAGCGTTTTAATACCATATGCCTAAGAGCTATGTATCAACTGAGCTTCATAACTAAATTTCTCGATAAGGGCTCGACTCGAGAATTATTACCTATGTACATATGGTCTTGATGACACCCATTAGATAACCCATTCTACCTGTCTTTTTCAAAAGTTATTTTAATAAATAAAAGCATGATAAATTGCAAGGAGAAATATTAATAGAAATACAATACTTTTATGTCATGACCCAAATCGAGGAGTTATGACTGGTGCTAGGGAATGAGATTCTTTTGAATTCGGAACCTATAACAAGCCTTAAAATAAAAACACATACAAATATAAAACAAAAAATACGCTAGAATTAAAATTTTAATTAATATAAAAATAATTCTTTATATTATAATATAACGAGAATATCTTCATACAAGATTCATATACAAGATCTATAATTAGTACAACACGCTACTACCACAATAACACTACTACTACAATGATTACTAAAATACAAGAAAAATGATAGTTTAGTATTTAAATAAATCAGACGGAGAGAAAAGAGTTCAGTGAATAGTTCTACTAGAGAGTTATGAAGTAGAAGATCTTGAAAAAAAATATTGAGGGAAGTCAGACCTCACTGAGTAAATTATTATAATATATATATACGTGCAACCTAAAGTCATATACAACCAAGCATCGATATAATAATAATAATAATAATAATAATAATAATAATAATAATAATTATTATTATTATTATTATTATTATTATTATTATTATTATTATATATATATATATAGCCCATTCTACCAATCTTTTTCAAAAGTTATTTTAATAAATAAGAGCATAATAAATTGTAAGGAGAAATATTAATGGAAATATAATACCTTTATGTCATGATCCAAATTAGGGAGTTATGACCGGGTGCTAGGGAATGAGAATTCTTTCCAATTCGGAACCCGTAGCAAGCCTTAAAATAAAAACACACGCAAATATAATACAAAAAACACACCAGAATTAAAAATTTAATTAATATAAAAATGATTCTTTATATTATAACATAACAAAAATATCTTTATACAGGATTCAGATACATGATCTCTAATTAGTACAACACGCTACTACCACAATAACACTACTTCTGTAGTGATTACTAAAATATGAGAAAAATTATAGTTTAGTATTTAAATAAATCAGTCGGAGAGGAAAAAGTCTAGCGAATATTTCTACTAGAAAGGTCTAAAGTAGAAGATCTTGAAAAGAAAAATATTGAGGGGAGTCATACCTCATTGAGTGAATTATTATAATATATATACATGCAACCTAAAGTCATATATAATTCAACATCAAAATAAATAAATAAATATACACACACACACACACACACATGCAATTCATACAGATGTCAAAATCCACTTTTATATAATAATAGATGCAGAGAAATTTATTTTGGGTGAAGGATCAGAGCAGAACCCTAAAAGTATTATGCAACCTCAATCATTAAATCTCACTAGCCAATATGCTCACTTAATTCCAATTTATTTCTCTTTTCCATTTTTGGATAGTAGACTAGCCTTAAGATACTAGGTCAATTGAGCTCCCACAGTCTCATTGTCAGCATGATTGGCCCTGAGACACTAAGTCAACTGAGCTTTCGCAATCAAACTACTTTCTCACCGCAAACTTCAATAATCAATTAATTGAGTCTCACATCAATAATTTTGTAATATCACTCCTAAAAATCTAATGCAATGGTGTACACACAGTCATAATGCAGCCCATTAGGTAGCACGTTCTATTGCTATCCTTCAAATAAATCTTATAATTATTAAAAATAATGACATGCATAATTTACTTTTTTAAATCAATATACCAAATATATACCAAACATATACTAAAACACACAAACACACACACACACACACACACACACACACACACACACACACACACACACACACACACACACATATATATATATATATATATATATATAAAATCATAAAATAAAATAAATCATACTTAATTACATTATAAAAATATGGATGCTCACAAATATGTATGCTATATGCAATGCATATATATGATAATAACTTACAGTTGTGCACTCTAAAAGAACTAGACTAGTATGGTGTGATAGGCCTCAGTCTTGGCACAACTATAGAAAATAAATAAATAATATTATTATTATAATCAAAATCCTAATTTTATACTTCTAGAAATTCTAAAGAATAACTCAATCTAGGACATGACTCGACTAAAAATTAAAAATTCAGAATCGACCTGATATCACATTTTATGAGAATTATATCAAAAATTTGGTAGAGTCTCCTTTGTAAAACAGACATCTCTCTACTAAAAGTATAGTCAATCTTGCATGTAAACACACTTCAATATTCACAATAGCACAACTTCTTGGGTTAGGCCCCCGAATTACACAATTTGCACATCTGAGAACCAAAATACACAAAAAATAATAATATAATAATAAATATTAAAAATCATTAAAATCCATAAAAAAATCAATAAAATACCTCAATACAATTTGTTGACCATTTGCATGATCAAACTTTAAATTTTGGACTTTGATAAAAAAATTTTATACTAATAATTTCAATTAAGTGTGTAGGGAATTATATACCAAACATATACCAAGCATATACACTTTTGGATGAATAATGACTTTTCAAGCAAATTGAACCTCTAAGATTCAAGAAGGCTTTTGACATCTTTAGAGCTCTTAAATGAGAAAATGAGCTTCTTCACATTTGAAGTAGACATCTTGATCTTTCTGAATTGGGCTTATTTTTCAAAATCCAAGTTCATTTGGTTATACAAATTATGAGTTGAAATCCACATATATGTCTACCATCTCAGACTGTACATCTTTTAGTATTTTAGACATTACTTGAGTTATAGAAGTCTAATTAAGGTGATTTAAAATGATATGAAATGATAAGTCAAATATTTACAACTTTCATGAAGAAATTATGGGAAAATTAAATTTCTTCATGAGAAAATCATGGCTTCAACTTGTGTATAACTGTCTAACAGTATTCTGCATTTCAGATTGTATAGCTCTTAATATTTTAGACATATCCTAAGCTATAAAAGTCCAATTGAGTTGATTCAAAATGATATGGAAAGATGATTCAAATATCTATAATTTCATGAAGAAAGTATGGGAAATTCAAATTTCTTTAGGAGCAAACCACAGCTTCAACTTGGGTATAGCTGTCTGATAGTATTCTGCATTTCAAATTGCATAGCTCTTAGTATTTTGAACATATCCTAAGCTAAAGATTTCCAATTTAAGTGATTTAAAATGATATGGAAAGATAATTTAAATATCTACAGCTTCTATGAAGAAAATGTGGGAAAATTCAAACATCTTTAGTAGCCAATCACGGTTTCAATCCATAAATAGCTATCTGATAGCATCACTTTCAATGATTTAAAATATAGATGTTGGACACATCATTTGCACCTCCAACAGCTATATTTTTAAGTATAAATACCTCTAGAGCTGAATGGAAGTTAAGCAACTTGTTTATCATTTATTATTTCTTAAGCATTCATTGAGCTCTCAAATTCTCTTAAATAATTCTTTATTTGTATAACTCTTATGAGAGTTGGGTGTGTGTTAGTAATAGAATTTCTCTTCATCTTAAATCTTGGGTTAGATTAGAAGGGTAGTGAGATTTATTTCCAAAGGAATTAGTGTAAGTATTATCCAAACACTTGGGTTTTGGTTTTTTGAGTGAGCCTTGAAAACTCATGTTATAAGGTTATAAGAGTGAGCCATAAAAATCTTGTATAATCTTAATCCTGTGAATAAGATTGTGGGTGATTGAAAATCCTAACTTAAGGATAAGTTAAGTGGAGACGTAGGATTGTTGTTGAATCCGAACTCCTTAAATCTTTGTGTTTTTCATTCTTCCTTCTCAACTTCTATTTAATTCTTGTAAAGAATTCTTTTAATTTCTTATTTTTATTTGATAGTCCTATTCACCCCCCTCTAGGACTCTTTTCATTTGGTATTAGAGCTAGTTGTCCCTTACTATTAATTAGGGCAGAGCACCAATGAGAACTCTCATTTATGAACTATATCACCGAAGTAGTGCTCTTCGCTCATTGGTATTGGAGCATCAGTGGAGACAATGGTCGGCTAGTCTGATAGGTGCTATTAAAAGGTGATATAGGTTGGGTATGACCTATAAATGTTTTCATTTATTATCAGAGCTTGAATTCTAGGTACTTCATTACTAGAATACAGGATCATGGGGAGTGAATCACAAAACATCTCTTCTCTTAGACCATTTTTTAATAGTAGTGACTATCCACATTGGAAATTCAAAATGGAATTATATATTGTTTGTGATTCTATTAAACTTTGGGACATTATCATAAGAGGTTAGGAACCACCTACAACTATCATTGATGGTGTGGTAACTACTCTTGCAAGAAGCCAATGGAGTATTGATCAAAAGGAAGAAAATCATAAAAATAAAAAGGCTATGATTACTCTAGTCTCTTCAATGACAAGAGAAGAAGGAGGCAAGCTTCAATATTATATGTCGGCCAAAGAAATGTGGGAGACCTTAGAAAACCACTACGAAGGCAACATGCATGTAAGAAGTAAGAAGGTTCAACTTCATATGTATGAATATGAACTCTTCAAAATAAAGCCTTATAAATCAAGAACGGAGATGACAAATCATCTCAATGCTCTCCTCACAACCCTCAAGAAACTTGGAAAACATTTCTCCAAGGAAGAAGTAAACAACAAGATTCTAAGAATCCTACCTAAGAAGGATTGGGAATCTCATGTTACTTCAATTGAAGAAGCTCAAGACCTCTCCACCCTATCAACTGATGTGCTCATTGGCAAGCTCTTAACATATGAGCTCACTATCAATCAAAGAGGTAAATAATAAGAAGAGAAGTAAGAAAAGAAAAAGAGCATTGCTTTAAAAGCTCTTTAAGAAGATAGTAAAGAGGAAAGCATTAAAGATTCTAGTGATGAAGATGGTGACATTGCCATGCTCACTAGGAACTTCAAGAAGTTTTTGAGAAAGAAAAACTTCCTAAGAACAAGGGACTTCAATAAGAATTTTGAAGGATATGGGAAGAAGAAAACTAAGGAGGTTACTTGCTATGAATGCAAGAAATTGGGACATATTAGAAGTGAGAGTCCAAAACTCAAATTTAAGAACAAGGGAGCAAAAGATAAAAAGAAGGAATTCAAAGCTTCTTGGGATGATTTCTTTGAATTTGAAGAGGAAGAGGAACAACAAGAGGTGGCCAATCTTTGCTTCATAGCCCTTGAAAATGAAAATGAGGTACCACCCACTTCTTATTCTTCCTTTGATGATTGTGATAATTATTATGATAATGATGATGATGATGATAAGAGCTCTATTGTGAGCAAATTACTTGTTAAATGCAAAAGTTTGTTATCTAAGAAGAAACATTATAAGCATGAGTTAGGTAGCTTAAATAGAGAATCAAAAATTTTAAAAATTAATTTTGCTAAACTTATTGAATCAAACGAAAAACTTGTTAGTGATGCAAAATCTTCTAATTCTTTGGAAGATTAACTTAAGAAAGTAAATGATGAAAATCATAAGCTTTCTAAGGAGGTCCTAGAATTAAAGAATTTCATTGCTAAATTTAAGAGCGGAAAAGAAACTTTATGTTGTCTTCTTGACTCTCAAAAATTTCATGGAGATACCTGTGGAATTGGATATAAGAATGGAATGTCTTCATCATCTTTGTCACATATTAATTTTGTAAAAGCTTCGTATGATTCCACTCATTCAACCTCCAAATCTAATAAGACTCAAGCTTTCAAAGCTAAAAGATCTCATGTGTTAAATAGTAAGGAAAAATCTTATAAAATCCATCCTTCATTAATACAAAGAGGTAAGGCTCAAATAGAGCACCTAAGTCCAAGCATGCTTATATGTACGTCAGACACAATTATAATAGGCATGCTACACAATACAATGTACATAAACATGTTGCATAAAATTATCACTATACACATCACCATTGCCAATGCATGTCTCACTTAGTGATATAAAACAATAGGAGATACATACAACACCAAAGGCATGTTGCACACACTAGGAAAGCATTTCATCCTAGGAGGAATAAATTTGAAAATATTGTATGTTCTTATTGCATGATCAAAGGACATACTAATAATGTGTGCTTCTATAGAAGACTGTATATGAATTTACTTCCTATGGATTATCTTAAAACTAACCAACCTAGACCAAGAAAGGTTTGGGTAAAAGAACACTTAAGTTGTATTGTGTAGATGTGCTTGAAATCTATAAGAACAAAAAGCAAGTGCTATCTCGATAATGGATGTTTAAGGCTCATGATAGGAGACAAAGAGCAATTCAACAAACTTGATGCTAAGGATAGAGGACACATTACTTTCGGAGATAATGCAAAAGGAAAAATTATTATCATTGGAGAAATAGGTAATCCTCAATCCTTATCTATACATCACGTGTTGTTTATTGATGGTCTTAAACATAATATGCTTAGTATAAGTCAATTATGTGACATGGGAAATAAAATAACTTTTTATCATAAAAATTGCTTTGTTAGTAGTCTTGATGAAAATAAAATTATTTTTAGTGGTGAAAGAGTAGACAATGTTTATGTCATTAATTTGAATAAAATTGATAACAAAGACATAAAATGCTTAGTGTCTATCTCCCATGAAACATGGACATGGCATAGAAGACTAGGACATGCAAAGTTTAAGCTTTTGAATGATCTTTGTAAACATGAACTTATAATTGGTTTACCTAAGCTTGAATTCACTAAAGATAAACCTTGTGATGCTTGTTAAAAGGGATAACAATCCAAGTCCTCATTTAAGCTAAAAAAATATAGTATCCACCTCTAAGCCACTTGAACTTATACATATGGATTTATTTGGACCAACTAAAATTACTAGTCTTAGTGGAATGCACTATGCTTATGTATTGGTTGATGACTACTCTAGATACACTTGGGTGTGTTTTCTTGCTCATAAGAATGACTCATTTAAAGCTTTTGAAAATTTTTCAAAAATAGTTCAAAAAGAAAAAGGATTTTGTATTTCATCCATTAGAAGTGATAATGGAACCGAATTTGAAAATGAATTTTTCAAAACTATTGTAATGAAAATGATATTCTCATACATTTTCATCTCTTAGAACTCCTTAATAAAATGGGATAGTTGAAAGGAAAAATAGAACTCTTATGGAAATGGCTAGAACAATGCTTCATGCATATAATTTGCCTTTATACTTTTGGGCGGAAGCCATTAACACATCTTGTTATATTTCAAACCGAGTTTTTAAAAGACCAATTTTAAATAAAACATCTTATGAGCTATGGAACAATAGAAAACCCAAAATCTCATATCTAAGAGTATTTGGATACAAGTGCTTTGTATTGAACACCAAGGATAATCTTGGAAAATTTGATTCTAAAGCCGATGAAGGAATTTTCCTAGGCTATTCCATCTCTAGCAAAGCATATAAGGTCTTTAATAAGAGAACTCTAGTAGTTGAAGAGTGAATGCATATGGTATTTGATGAATCAAACTCACTTGATCCTAGAAAGGATGTTTGTAGTGTTGATGATCTTGTAGGTGACAATGAGATTATGAAATATAAGAAGAAAATACTAGTAAGCCTTTGGAACTTGAAGATCCAAGCAAAAAGAAAAATGAGGAGACATCTCAACCTACCTTGAAGGATGAACTTCCAAAGGATTGGCAATTCAAGAAAGCTCACCCTCAAGACCTCATTATAGGTGACACTAGAAAAGGGTTAACTACTAGATCTCAATTAAAGTCTACTATTAATTTAGCCTTAATTTCTCAAATTGGACCCAAAAATATTGATGATGCTTTGTGTGATGAATTTTAGGTCCTTGATATGCAAGAAGAGTTAAATCAATTTGAGAGAAACAAGGTTTGGACCTTGGTTCCTAGACTTAAACATCATCTTATTATAGGCACCAAATGGGTGTTTAGAAATAAGATGAATGAACAAGGTGTCATAACTAGGAAAAAAGCTAGATTAGTAGCTAAAGGTTATAATCAAGAGGAAGGCACTGATTATGATAAAACCTTTGCCTCCATTACAAGTTTAGAAGCTATTAGGATGCTTCTTGCATTTTCATCATACATGGATTTTAAACTTTATCAAATGGATGTTAAAAGTACATTTTTAAATGGTTTTATTGAAAAGGAGGTATATGTTGAACAACCTCTGGGTTTTGAAAATTTTAATGCTCCAAATCATGTTTTTAAATTGTCAAAAGCATTGTATGGATTGAAACAAGCTCCAAGAGCTTGGTATGAAAGATTGAGTAACTTTTTACTAGAGAAAGGTTTCTCTAAAGGAAAGGTTGACACAACTCTTTTCATAAAGAAATCCAAGCATGATTTATTAATTGTTCAAATTTATGTTGATGATTTTATTTTCAGTGCTACTAACCATTATTTGTGTGAGGAATTTTCCAAGCTAATGCAAGGAGAATTTGAGATGAGTATGATGGGAGAACTCAAGTTCTTTCTTGGACTTCAAATCAAGCAATGTGAAGATGGGATTTTCATTCATCAAACCAAATATACAAGGGACATTCTTAAGAAATTTGGAATGGATGGAGCTAAATCAAGGAAAACTCCAATGAGAACCACAACCAAACTGAATAAGGATGAGAATGGCAAACCGGTTGATGAAAAATGATTTAGAGGTATGATTGGATCCCTTCTTTATTTAACCGCTAGTAGACCTAATATTATGTTTGCTACTTGCTTGTGTGCTAGATTTCAATCAAGTCCTAAAGAGTCTCATTTGAATGCTATCAAAAGAATTTTTAAATATCTTTGTGGTATAATGCATTTAGGACTTTGGTATCCTAGGAGTTCTTCCTTTGACTTGATTAGTTATTATGATGCTAACTTTGCCGGTAGCTTACTAGATAGAAAAAACACTTTTGGAACTTATCAAATTTTAGGAAATTGCTTAGTTTCTTGGTTTAGTAAGAAATAAGTTTTGGTTGCCTTGTCCACCACTGAAGTAGAATATGTGGCGGCTAGTTATTGTTGCACCCAAGTTCTATGGCAAAAATAATAACTTTTGGACTATAGTATTGATATTAATCACATTCCAATTAAATGTGACAATACAAGTGCTATAAACCTTAGTAAAAATCCCATTCAGCATTCTAGAACTAAGCATATTAACATTAGACATCATTTCTTATGTGATTATGTACAAAATGGTGATATTTTTCTTAATTTTGTTGATACTAATCATCAATTAGCATACATCTTTATGAAGCCTCTTTATGAGGAAAGATTGAATTTGATTAAGCATGAGCTTGGTATGATTAATGGCTCAAGCTTGTCTTGATCACTTGTTAAATTGATGAATTGATGTTTGGATTCTTATGTGATCAAGTGCTTTAGAAAAATTATTTTCAACGTCATGTATATATTTTGTTTTAAAAGTATTTGCTTTAGCAAATTTACTTCATATACATGATATATTGTATTTCCCATTTGCATGATCTTTGTATTAATTTTATTTGAATTGGATTTATATGGATTAATTCAATTTTTTTTAAAAGCCCTATATTTTTCAAATTAATAATTAATTATTGAGCTAAATTCAATTAATTAATTATTTTAATTTAGCAAAAAATACTTCTCCTCCTCAATAAGATTTTTTTTTTCATTTTATGCCAGTTTCTGTTTAGTTTATTTTCAGTATACTTTTCATATCTAAGTTTTGAGTTGTTAGTCTATTTTTTAATTCATTTTATAACAATTTATGCTCAGTTTATTTTTTGGGATATAAGACATGAGCTGTTAGTTTTATGTCTGGTTATCATTGTAGTTCTCTCTTTTTAATGCAATTTTATTTGCATTTTGACAAGGGGGGAAGAAATATTTGAGTTTGTTTATTTTTTATTAAGTTTACGCATGAATATTGTTTTATTATGTTTATACATGCATAATTAATGTTTAATTTATTCATGTATCAATTCCACTTAGGAATTGTTTTTGATCTTTGGTAAGGCATGAATATTTTTTTTAAGATTTGGTCTATCTTTGCTTTGGTCAAAGGAGGCAAAAATAATTGAGTTTGCATGCGTACTTAGTTGATTTCTTTTAAGGAAGAGAATTTTTTTTTTTTACAAAGATGTGTTTGTGTTAGTGACATAACTATGTGATTTCTGTGTCCTTAATATCAATTTTTTTAATTCATTGAAATAGGGGGAGAAAATTGTTTGAGTTTATTTCATATAAATTTTTTATGCATGCATAGTAAACCATGTAAGTGTGGCTAGCTAGCTTTGTCCTTGGGGATAAAAAGCATTGTTTTGCTTATATATGACATGAATTTTTTTTTATTTATGCATGACTATCAATTATGCTTATACCTGTAAAATTCATATTCATGTATAAATTCTTCTTAGGAATAGTTTTTATCTTTAAAAATGAAATGACTTTTATAAAGATTTTGAGTATCTTTGCTTTCATTGTTTTGGTTCTTAATCTTTTATTCCCTTTGGTATTATTTTCTCCCTTAGGTCTATTTCCCTTTATATCTCTCTCTCTTTTCTTTTTGTCTTTGACAAAGTGAGAGAAGAAGCTATGTGCTTAGGGGATAAATAATTGTGTTTGTATTTAAGATATGCTAAGTACCACATAATTATATATGATTGATTGACTACCTAAACTTTCTATAATCATGTGATGTTTCAATATAGCATAGTACCATATGATTATGCATGATTGATTGACTAACTAAACTTTCTATAATCATGTGATGTTTCAATATAGCATATGTACTATTTTGTGATGCATTATAATAGCACTATATGCATATATGTTTAAAATTATTTCCTTCATGTTGTCTAGCATTTTTTTAATGATCATGTTATCATCATTTGTTATGTTAGGCCATGTTCTTGATAATATTTTTATGTTGTACTTATTCTTGACAAGAAGGATAATAAAATTTATTTATATTTCTTATCATTTCAAAAAAGGAGGAGAAATAAAGAAATATATTTTGTTAAAGGAATAGATTTGTTAAACCCTTATACATGCTATGATAATTCATTTTATATACTTTGATACATGATAAATATTGAATTTATGCATATGTTAAGGGGGAGCAAAATACATTCTCATTTTTCATCTATTTAATTTGAAAGGGGGAGTTATTTTAATTAGCATGCTTATACATGTTATTTATTATCACACTCACACACATTATTTATTATCTTTTATAAATTTATTGTCAAAACCAAAAAGCGGGAGATTGTTGACCATTTGCACAATTAAACTCTAAATTTTGAACTTTGACAAACAATTTTTATACTAATAATTTCAATTAAGTTTGTAGGGAATTATATACCAAACATATACCAAGCATATACACTTTTGGATGAATAGTGAATTTTTAAGCAATTTGAACCTCTAAGATTCAAGAAGGCTTTTGACATCTTTAAAGCTCTTAAATGAGAAAATAAGCTTCTTCACATTTGAAGTAGACATCTTGAGCTTTCTGAATTTGTCTTATTTGTCAAAATCCAAGTTCATTTGATTATGCAAAGTTTGAGTTGAAATCCACATATACGTCTGCCATCTCAAACTGCACATCTCTTAGTATTTTGGACATATCTTGAATTAAAAAAGTCCAATTAAGGTGATTCAAAATGATATAAAAAGATAAGTCAAATATATACAACTTTTATGAATAAAGTATGGGCAAATTAAGATTTATTTAGGAGAAAATCATGGCTTCAACTTGTGTGTAGCTGTCTAACAGTATTCTACATTTTAGATTGCATAGCTCTTAGTATTTTGAACATATATTGAGATAAAGAAGTCAAATTTAGGTGATTAAAAATGATATGGAAATATAATTCAAATATCTACAGCTTTCATGAAAAAAGTATAGACAAATTCAAATTTTTTCATGAGAAAATCACGGCTTCAACTTGGGTATAGCTATCTAATAGTATTCTGCATTTCAAATTGCATAGCTTTTAGTATTTTGGACATATCCTGAGCTACAAACATAAAATTTAGGTGATTCAAAATGATATGAAAAGATAATTCAAATATCTATAGCTTCTATGAAGAAAGTGTGGAAAAATTCAAATATCTTAAGCAACCAATCACAGTTTTCAATCCATGAATATCTGTCTAATAGCATCACTTTCAATGATTCAAAATATAGATGTTGGACACATCATTTGCACCTCCAACAGCTATATTTTTAAGTATAAATACATCTAGAGCTGAATGGAAGTTAAGAAACTTTTTTATCGTTCATTCTTTCTTAAGCATTCATTGCGCTCTCAAATTCTCTTAAATAATTCTTTATTTGTATAACTCTTGTGAGAGTTGGGTGTGTGTTAGGAATAGAATTTCTCTTCATCTTAAATCTTGGGTTAAATTAGAAGGGAAGTGAGATTTATTTCCAAAGGAATTGGTTTAAGTGTTGTCCATTGAAACACTTAGGTTTTGATTTTTTGAGTGAGTCTTGAAAACTCATGTTATAAGGTTATAAGAGTGAGCCATAAAACTCTTGTATAATCTCAATCTTGTGAATAATATTATGGGTGATTGAAAATCCTAACTTGGGGATAAGTTAGGTGGAAATGTAGGATTTTTATTGAATATGAACTCCTTAAATCTTTGTGTTTTTCATTATTCCTTCTCATCTTTTATTTAATTATGTAATATCCCGTGTTTTTAAAATATTTTTACACTGTACCGGGATATGCAGTGTTAATAATTTCCATATGTATATTATATGATATTTTTACGAGTTGGTATGTATTTAAAACCTATTTTAATTATTGTGTATTATTTATAGCGCTTTACGTAAAATTTTCCCGGGACTTGCATTTTTAGGGAAATTTTCACGTAAATAATTTATTATTAATTATATTAAATATATTTTCGGACTTGCATGAACTCATACATATTTTTAAATTACTAAATAAAGCCCATGTGTGTATATATTTATTTAATTAGGGTTTAGTATTTTACCCTAATATTTTATTAATTAATTAATTATTTTATTGTTATTTAATTATTTTTAATTAATATTAAATTTTTAAATATTAAATATTAAGTGTGTGGATGTGATATTTTTCAAATATTTTATTAAAATTATTTTTTTATTATTTTTCTTTTTTTTTTCTTTTTCTTTTTCTTTTTCTTTTCTTTTCTTTTTCTTCTTCTTCCTTCTTCCTTCCCCGTGCCCGACCACTCCCTCACCACCAACCACCGTCTGTCATGCCATTCCCCTACCGTCGGTGTGCCTCCCGGCTTGCCACCGTCATCCTCAGCCGTTCCCCACCGCCAGCAGCCTTCTTCCCCGACGCCGACAACCCTATTTTCTTCTTTTGGCCGAAACTTCTTCTCCTCGCCGTCGACCACGATTCCAGCCACCATTTTTGACACCACCGGTCTCTTTCTTCTCCTTGAGCTTGCTGAAATGGTCTTGATTTGTTTAGGTTTCGAATTTTCCATTTTGGCCATATTAGGGTTTTCAATTTTTTTGAGCTTTGAATTGATTGATTCATGAAAAATCCCTTCACAAATGTTGATTCTAGTAGCTTAATCTACATGTATAAATTTTTTTGGAATTTTTGGAGATTGTTTGGATTTTTGGGTATTTTTGAATATTTTAATATTATTTTCTAATTTTCGGAAATTAATTAAATAAATTATGAAATTGTGTTTTATGGTTAAATTAGGTGTTGAAATGAATTATAGGAATTTATTTGGAATTTTTATGAATTTCTATGTATTTATTTTGAATTATTGAAGTTTATGTAATTTTGGGAAATTAGGGTTAATTATGTTTTTAATGGAATTTAATTGGTAAATTGAGTTTAATTATTGATATTATTGATAAATATGTTGAGAAAATTAATTTTGGATAATTTTATAATTTTTGGTGAATTTTTGAAGTAATTTTAGTATATTTATATATATAGGGGTATTTTGGTAATTTTACACAAAATTTGCTAAAAATGTAATTTAATTGGTTTTAATAGTTATTTAAGGTATAAAAATGATTTCCACAAATTATTTGGTATTTTTAACTAATTAAAATTATTTTTCGTGAATTATTTTCAATTATATAAATAATATACAGTTTTTCTAATAAAATGAGTTTTTATCAGTTTTTATTGTGTTTAAAGGTTAATTATGTAATTTCTATCTATAAAATGTATTTCTATGTTATAAGGGTATTTTTGGTATTTTCTGAATTGTTATGTGTTTGTGGACCCTGGTCGGTAGATTGTAGTCTGGAGTCCGACCGAGGGGTTGTGATTGAGTGTTGAGCTTATTTTTCGAAGTGTGTTTCTTTGCAGGGTCGGCTCTACTCTTTGAGTAGAGAGATGTCCGTTTTACAGGGGAGGTTCTGCCGAATTTTTGATAGAATTCTCGTAAAATGTGATGTCCGGTCGAACCCTAATCTCAATTCTGTGTTTAATACTCTAGATCGAATTTTAGGATTTTTATTAGGTTTATTCTAATGCTGATTATTTATTATTTGTTTAGTTGCGCCAAGACTGAGGGCTAGTGGACCAGGCCCGTCGGACCCATCTCGTGGAGCGCACTAGGGTGAGTTACTATACTATATATATATATGCTTTAGGATGCATGATTTAGAAATGCATGTTTTATTTTGATTAAATATGCATAAATAATTTGATTATTACTTAAGTTTATATTTAGTTTATTGTTGGTTTATTTTTGGTATATATTAAATTATATGTATGTTTTGTTAATAAAATTATATTTAAAATGTTTTCAAATATATTTCTAGCTTAATTTACAATTTGATTGGATTTATTTGACGTATATATACTCGAAATATACCTGGTTTATTTTTGGTATATTTCTAGTATATATATGGTTTATATTGTTATTTTATTTAAATTCATGCATCATTTATTTGTGAATGAATGTTTTATATTCATTAATGAAGGATATCGATAGAACGTGCTACCTAGTGAGCAGCACTAGGACCGAGTACGTACCGGTACGCCTATAGTATTTAAGCTATATTACTAACCTATTTATGGATATTGATTGGATATGATTATTTGATGTGTGAGATATGGTTTGGAGGTGTGATTACTGGAGTTCGGTTGACCAAGTGTCTCCGGGCCAATCACACTGGTAGTCAGACTGCTGGAGCTCGGTCGACTTAGTGTCTCGGGGCCAGTCTACTGTCTAAATGGATTAAGTGGATATATTTGGATCAAGTGAGCCTTAATGGCTAGAGTGTTGTCTAACACTGTTTTCGAGGTTACGATATCATAGGGTTCTATGTGATCCTTCATAAAAGATGATTTTCAATAAAATATATATAAAATGATTTTATTGCATCTGTGTGTATTTGCCTGTATATATATATATTAGATATATACTGTTGATTGTATGCATTGTCATTTAGTATGTATGTATATATATTATAGTAATTCACTCACTAAGGTCTGACTCCCCTCCGTTGACAATTTTACAAGAGAGTCAACATCTTTAGACCTCAGTAGCAGGCTTGTACACCGGATTCTTCCTCCCCGGCTTCTTTATGTAAACTGCTTACTTGAGTCTTATTTTTATATAATCTAGACACTGCAGTAGTTATAAATTAATTTATGGTATTTTATGTATTTTATTTATGTGAGGTATTGTATCATATGAACTGGATTTGTATTAAAAGATTTATATATATGAGATGAGATTTGACTTAAATCAAGTTGGTGAAAATAATATTGTGATATTTATGATTTTCATTTCCGCTGCATTATATATTGTTATTACTATTGCATGTTTGGCTTGCTACAGGTTCTGAATTCGAAAGAATTCCCATTCCCTAGCGCCGATCATGGCCCCTGTTTTGGGGTCATGACAAAGTTGGTATCAGAGCGGAGTTATGTGTCAGGGCTTAGTTATGTGAGTTGTGGCCCCTAGTTTTCAGAGTTGTGTTTTCTGTTGAACTACTGCAGTGAATTAGGTTCGAGTATGTCTTGATAAGTATTCCTTGCTTTAGTTTTCTGCGTTATTCCTCCGTTGTCTATTTTGTCTGAATCTTTCCATTTGTCTTTTCAGTATGAGGAGGGCGAGCGCGTGTCGCTCCACCGGTCGTTGAGGCCGAGGATGATGAGTCTTTTCAGGACAAGGTTTTACCTCCTGAGCAGCCAGTTAGACGTAGAGGTCGTGGCAGAGGTAGACCTTGAGGAGCGGCAGGTCGCCGTAGGCAGAGAGAGTTACAGGACGAGGAGCCTGTTGAGCTTGAATTTGATGTTCCTGTACCTCCAGTTGTTCAGCCTGTTCAGCCTGCCTATCAGCAGGGTATGTCTGACCCTGAGGCAGCTTTGTTCTATGCCCGAGTTGGCAGGATTACTTTCGATGGTACTTCCGATCTGTTAGATTTTCTGCATGCGATTGAGACTAGGACTCGGACTGCTCATATCGATACCAACGGATCATGATCGTCGAGTTGTCTATCGAGGGAGCAGCCCTAGATTGGTTCATTCAGATGATCCAGCCTTATATGATGACGATGACCTGGGCTCAATTCTGAGAGCGATTTATGAGGAGATTTTGTCCAGAGCCTCTTCATTTGAGCTATCGTCTCTGATTGACCAGTATTTCTCGTGGACATCGATCTGTAGAGGAGTACACCCGAGAGTTTCTTCGTCTAGGTAGATATGCAGAGGATCTGATGCGAGACCAGTACTTCGCTATCATTACATACGTTACTGGTTTGGGTTCAGCTTTTGCTGGTATGCCTACAGCAGGGCCTTACTCTGGAGTTTGTGATTGAGTTGGCTAAGGAGATTGAGTTGAGGCTAGTTAGGCAGTGAGCGATGCCTGATTATTACCAGCTAGGAGTTCAGTCGAGTGGATTGCAGGCTACTCCGTACTCTAGTTTTCATGTTGGTTTGAGTAGTCAGCAGCGAGGTCTGACTCAGCAGAGTCAGAGGTAGCAGCAGCGAGTGCATCGGAGCAGTAGACATGGCCGTGGAGGTCAGCGTTGATCGTTCAGATTCGGATCAGGTGCTTCGAGCAGCAGCAGTGGTTGTAGGTTCTGGATCAGCGGCCCAGTGTTTGCCAGACTTATGGTAGAGTCCATCAGGGACCGTGTTATCTAACACCACTGACATGCTTAAGATGCAGGCAGACAGGACATTTTGCCAGATCGTGTCCTTACTCGGGGTATCAGCAGCAGTAGATTCCGTGATTCCCACAGCAGTCGATTGCTAGTGCTGCACCCATGGCATTTCAGTTACCACCAGCTCAACATCAGAGTTCCACTCAGTTTGTTCCATAACAGAGTCGTGGTAGAGGTACTAGAGGAGGTGCCAGAGGTGTTGGCCAGGCTTCTACCAGTTAGCAGGGAGGTCGAGGTTCGGCTAGAGTCCTCCATCTCACTCAGCAAGGATGCTCATCTAATGCAGTCGTGGCAAGTATTGTTTCTGTTTATTACCTAGATGCTTGGGTTTTGTTTGATATGGGTGGCACACATTCGTTTGTTTCTCCCGTTTTGCTTCTAAATCTTGTTGGCAAGCTTCGAGGATGGCTTTTCCTTTGTCTGTTGCCACTCCTCTGAGCGATTCCTTGGACACCGATATTGTTCTTTCTGGTTGTCCAGTTCTCGTAGGAGATAGAGAATTTACCCGCTGATTTGATTCTGTTGGATGTGATGGAGTTTGATGTTATTTTAGGAATGGATTGGTTATCTCAGCACTATGTCGTGATAGATTGTAGGAATAAAGAGGTGACGTTCAGAATTCCTGATGAAGCAGAGTTTAAGTTTGTTGGTGATAGGAGTCCAGCACCTTAGAATCTTATTTCTGCTATTACAGCTAGGCAGTTATTGAAAAAATGATGTCAGGGATATTTGGCATTGGTCAGGGATACTTCAGTGGAGAAGTTGTCACTCACAAGATGTTCCTGTTGCTTGTGAGTTTCCTGATGTTTTTCCTGAGGAGTTGCCAGGTTTACCACCTCACAGAGAGATTGAGTTCTGTATAGATGTGGTTCCAGGTACTACTCCTATATCTATGCCACCCTATAGAATGGCTCCTGTAGAGTTGAAAGAGTTGAAGGAGCAATTGCAAGAGTTATTGGATAAGGGTTTTATCAGACCTATTATTTCTCCTTGGGGTGCACCAGTCCTATTTGTGAAGAAGAAGGATGGTACCCTAAGACTGTGCATTGACTACAGAGAGCTGAATAAGGTGACAGTGAAGAACAAGTATCCTCTCCCGAGGATAGATGATTTGTTTGATCAGCTACAGGGTGCACAGTTCTTTTCTAAGGTTGACTTGAGGTCGGGTTATCATCAGCTGCGGATTAGTGAAGCCGATATTCCTAAGACAGCATTCCGCACGCGATATGGCCATATGAATTTCTGGTGATGTCTTTTGGTTTGACTAATGCACCATCAGCTTTTATGGACCTGATGAACAGGGTATTCAGACCGTATGTGGATCAGTTTGTGGTAGTCTTCATTGATGATATACTGGTATATTCAAGGAGTGTGGAAGAGCATGTATATCATTTGAGGATTGTAACTACAGACACTGAGAGATCTTCAGCTTTATGCTAAATTCTCGAAGTGTGATTTTTGGATGGAGAGTGTTTCTTTTCTTGGACACGTAGTGTCTAAAGAAGGTATCCAGGTTGATCCACAGAAGATTGAGGCAGTGTCCTGAGTGGGCCTAGACCTACTTCTGTTATAGAGATTCGAAGTTTTCTAGGTTTAGCCGGGTATTATAGGCGGTTTGTGCAGGATTTTTCCAGAATAGCAGCCCCTATGACTTGCTTGACTCAGAAGAATGTTAGATTCGAGTGGTCAGAAGCTTGTGAGAACAGTTTTTCAGTTGTTAAAGGAGAAGTTAACCACAGTGCCAGTATTAGCTTTGCCTAATAGTGTGGATAAGTTTCACAGTTTATTGTGATGCCTCTAGAATTAGTCTTGGTTATGTGTTGATGCAGAATGGAAGGGTGATAGCCTATGCTTCGAGGCAGTTGAAGAAGCATGAGCAGAACTATCCCACACATGATCTTGAAATGGCTGCAGTGATCTTTGCTTTGATGATTGGAGACATTATCTGTACGGGGTGACTTGTGAGATATTTACTGATCATAAGAGCCTTAAGTACATTTTCCAGTAGCGAGATTTGAATCTGAGGCAGAGAAGATGGTTGGAATTGTTAAAGGATTATGACTGTGAGATTCTATATCATCCGGGTAAAGCTAATGTGGTAGCAGATGCCTTGAGTAGGAAGTCCTCAGGCAGTCTTGCTCACATCGGTGTTAAGAGGAGACCATTGATCCAGGAATTGCATCTGTTGGTGGATCAAGGTCTGATGATGAAGATCAGTAGATCAGGTAGACTGCTAGCTCAATTTAAAGTATGATATGTATTGAGGGATAGGATTAAAGCAGCTCAGAGCCGAGATCCTATTCTAGAAGAGCTTACAGAGAATGTCAGAGCAGGGAAGTTCACTAATTTCACACTTGATGATGATGGTGTGTTGTGGATCAGTGGTAGATTGTGTGTTCCTGATGTGGATGACTTGAGAGAGGAGATTTTAGAGGAAGCACATTCTACAGCTTCCAGTGTTCATGCCGGGTGTCACTAAGATGTACCACAGTATCAGAGATTTATACTGGTGGGATGGATTGAAGAAGGATGTCGTTGATTATGTTGCGAAGTGTCTGACGTGTCAGTAAGTGAAAGCTGAACATCAGAAGCCTTCTGGGAAGCTTCAGCCTCTTCCTATTCCCAAGTGGAAGTGGGAAAGGATAACTATGGATTTTGTAGTAGGTTTACCTCGTTCGAAGGATGGATATGACTCCATCTGGGTGATCGTAGACAGGTTGACGAAGTCTGCACATTTCTTGCCTGTGAAAGCCACTTATTCTGTAGCTAGATTAGCGAAGTTGTATGTGAAGCATATTGTGTGCCTTCATGGAGTACCTGTGTCCATTGTGTCAGATAGAGGTTCAGTGTTTACTTCTCGTTTTTGGCAGAAGTTACAGGAAGCGATGGGCACTAGGTTAGATTTCAGTACTGCTTTTCATCCTCAGACTTATGGTCAGTCTAAGAGGATGATCTAGACACTAAAAGATATGTTGAGGATGTGTGTCATGGATTTGGGAGGTAGCTGGGATGATCATTTGCCACTCGTTGAGTTTGCATATAATAACAATTACCATAGCAGTATTGGCATGGCACCGTACAAGGCGTTATATGGAAGGAAGTGTAGATCCCCTCTGAGTTGGGACGAGATTGGTGAGAGAGCTTTGACTGGACCTGAGATGGTTCAGGATGCTGCAGAGAAAGTCGACGTGATTAAGCGTAGATTAGAGACCGTAGTTAGCAGATAGAAGAGTTATGCGGATCCTAGGCACAGAGATATGGAGTTTCAGGTTGGCGATTTCATTTTTCTAAAGGTATCTCCGATGAAGGGTGTGATGAGATTTGGCAGGAAAGGTAAGTTAGCACCGAGATATATCGAATTGTTTGAGATTCTGGAGAGAGTTGGCACTGTTGCATATCAGTTGGATTTGCCTCCGAGTATGTCACAGGTGCATCCAGTATTTCATATTTCGATGTTAAGGAAGTATATCTCAGACCCTTCACATGTGTTGCAGCCTGACAGTGTAGAAGTGAGTGAAGATTTGACGTTTGTGGAAGAACCTATGGCGATCGTAGATTATCAAATTCGACAGTTGCGTTCGAAGCAGATTCCGATGGTCAAGGTTCTGTGGTGTAGCAACAGAGTCGAGGAGCATACGTGGGAGATTGAAGCTAAGATGCGAGCTTCTTACCCGTATCTCTTTCCTTCTTGATCTTGTTTTCTGGAATTCGGGGACGAATTCTTGTAAGGGGAGAAGACTGTAATATCCCGTGTTTTTAAAATATTTTTTACACTATACCCGGGATATGCAGTGTTAATAATTTTCATATGTATACTTATATGATATTTTTACGAGTTGGTATGTATTTAAAACCTATTTTAATTATTGTGTATTATTTATAGTGCTTTACGTAAAATTTTCCCGGGACTTGCATTTTCGGGGAAATTTTCACGTAAATAATTTATTATTAATTATATTAAATATATTTTCGGACTTGCATGAACTCATACGTATTTTTAAATTACTAAATAAAGCCTATGTGTGTATTAGGGTTTAGTATTTTACCCTAATATTTTATTAATTAATTAATTATTTTATTGTTATTTAATTATTTTTAATTAATATTAAATTTTAAAATATTAAATATTAGGTGTGTGGATGTGATTTTTTTCAAATATTTTATTAAAATTATTTTTTTATTATTATTATTTTTTTTTTTTCTTTTTCTTTTTCTTTTCTTTTCTTTTTCTTTTCTTTTTCTTCTTCTTTTCTTTTTCTTCTTCTTCCTTCTTCCTTCCCCGTGCCCGACCACTCCCTCACCACTAACCACCATCTGTCACGCCGTTCCCCTACCGTCGGTGTGCCTCCCAGCTTGCCACCATCGTCCTTAGTCGTTCCCCGCCGCCAGCAGCCTTCTTCCTCGGCACCGGCAACCCTATTTTCTTCTTTTGGCCGAAACTTTTTCTCCTCATCGTCGACCACGATTTCGACCATCATTTTTGACACTGCTGGTCTCTTTCTTCTCCTTGAGCTTCGATGAGTGTGATTCTAGCTTTGGTTTGAGCTGAAATGGTCTTGATTCGCTTAGGTTTCGAATTTTACATTTCGGCCATATTAGGGTTTTCGATTTTTTTGAGCTTCGAATTGATTGATTCATGAAAACTCCCTTCACAAATGTTGATCCTAGTAGCTTAATCTACATGTATGAATTTGTTTGGAATTCTTGGAGATTTTTTGGATTTTTGGGTATTTTTGAATATTTTAATATTATTTTCTAATTTTTGGAAATTAATTAAATAAATTATGAAATTGTGTTTTATGGTTAAATTAGGTGTTGAAATGAATTATAGGAATTTATTTTGAATTTTTATGAATTTCTATGTATTTATTTTGAATTATTGAAGTTTATGTAATTTTGGGAAATTAGGGTTAATTATGTTTTTAATGGAATTTAATTGGTAAATTGAGTTTAATTATTGATATTATTGATAAATATGTTGAGAAAATTAATTTTTGATAATTGTATAATTTTTGGTGAATTTTTAAAGTAATTTTAGTATATTTATATATATAGGGGTATCTTGGTAATTTTACACAAATTTGCTAAAAATGTAATTTAATTGGTTTTAATAGTTATTTAAGGTATAAAAATGATTTCCACAAATTATTTGGTATTTTTAACTAATTAAAATTATTTTTCGTGAATTATTTTCAATTATATAAATAATATACGGTTTTTCTAATAAAATGAGTTTTTATCGGTTTTTATTGTGTTTAAAGGTTAATTATGTAATTTATACCTATAAAATGTATTTCTATGTTATAAGGGTATTTTTGGTATTTTCTGAATTGTTCTGTGTTTGTGGACCCCGATCGGTAGATTGTAGTCTGGAGTCCGACCGAGGGGTTGTGGTTGAGTGTTGAGCTTGTTTTTTGAAGTGTGTTTCTTTGCAGGGTCGACTCTACTCTTTGAGTAGAGAGATGTCCATTTTACAGGGGAGGTTCTGTCGAATTTTTGATAGAAAACGTGATGTCCGATCGAACCCTAATCTCAATTCTATGTTTAATACTCTAGATCGAATTCTAGGATTTTTGTTAGGTTTATTCTAATGTCAGTTATTTATTATTTGTTTAGTTACGCCGAGACCGAGGGCTAGTGGACCAAGCCCGTCGGACCTATCTCGTGGAGCGCACTAGGGTGAGTTACTATACTATATATATATATGCTTTAGGATGCATGATTTAGAAATGCATGTTTTATTTTGATTAAATATGCATAAATAATTTGATTATTACTTAAGTTTATATTTAGTTTATTGTTGGTTTATTTTTGGTATATATTAAATTATATGTATGTTTTGTTAATAAAATTATATTTAAAATGTTTTCAAATATATTTCTAGCTTAATTTACAATTTGATTGGATTTATTTGACGTATATATACTCGAAATATACCTGGTTTATTTTTGGTATATTTCTAGTATATATATGGTTTATATTGTTATTTTATTTAAATTCATGCATCATTTATTTATGAATGAATGTTTTATATTCATTAATAAAGGATATCGATAGAACGTGCTACCTAGTGGGCAGCACTAGGACCGAGTACGTACCGGTACGCCTATAGTATTTAGACTATATTACTAACCTATTTACGGATATTGATTGGATATGATTATTTGATGTGTGAGATATGGTTTGGAGGTGTGATTGCTGGAGCTCGGTTGACCAAGTGTCTCGGGGCCAATCACACTGGCAGTCAGACTGTTGGAGCTCGGTTGACTTAGTGTCTCGGGGCCAGTCTACTGTCTAAATGGATTAAGTGGATATATTTGGATCAAGTGAGACTTAATGGCTAGAGTGTTGTCTAACACTGTTTTCGAGGTTGCGATATCATAGGGTTCTATGTGATCCTTCATAAAAGATGATTTTCAATAAAATATATATAAAATGATTTTATTGCATCTGTGTGTATTTGCTTGTATATATATATATATTAGATATATATTGTTGATTGTATGCATTGTCATTTAGTGTGTATGTATATATATTATAGTAATTCACTCAGTGAGGTCTGACTCCCCTCCGTTGACAATTTTACAGGAGAGTCAACGTCTTCAGACCTCAGTAGTAGGCCTGTACGCCGAATTTCTTCCGCCTCGGCTTCTTTGTGTAAACTGCTTACTTGAGTCTTATTTTTATATAATCTAGACACTGTAGTAGTTGTAAATTAATTTATGGGATTTTATGTATTTTATTTATGTGAGGTATTGTATCATGTGAACTGGATTTGTATTAAAAGATTTATATATATGAGATGAGATTTGACTTAAATCAAGTTGGTGAAAATAATATTGTGATATTTATGATTTTCATTTCCGCTGCATTATATATTATTATTACTATTGCATGTTTTATGTTATTTTTAGGCTTACTACGGGTTCCGGATTCGAAAGAATTCTCGTTCCCTAGCGTCGGTCATGGCTCCTATTTTGGGTCGTGACAAATTCTTGCAAAAATTCTTTTAATTTCTCATTTTTATTTGATAGTCCTATTCACCCCCCTCTAGGACTCTTTCACAATGTATTTGAAAAATAAAAACATGAAAGATAATTTATATTCAAATTAACTTAATAAAATCTCAAATAGCATTAAATAAAATTAGTAAAAATTCCATTTTTCAAATATTCAAAATTAAATAGCACAAAGTTCAATTAATTGTTTAAATTACTCAATTATATAATAAAAATAGCTAAAATCATTTTAATCATAAAAGTAATAGATAAGCTATTATTTAAGTATACTTTCAAAAATTATTATTAATTAGCTAAAAATAGTAAATAATTCATAAAAATTATTTTAATACTATTTATTATTCAAAAATTATCCAAAACATACTAATTAACAATAAGTTCAATTAAATACAAAATTTACTAATTTTTCCAAAATTTACCATAATATTAAATATTTTCCAAAAATTAACCAAAATTACTATAAATTCATAAAAATTTATTTTCTCATTTCTAAAACTTAATGTTTATATAAAATATGCAAATTAGAATTATTTTCAATAAAAATCATATAATTAATAAAATTTACCTTATTTTTCAAAAATACAATTTTATACATAAACTATATAAATTCAAAACTAAAAATCTAAAATTAATTTCACTAAATATCCTTCACAAACCATAATCTAAATAATTAAAAAAATATTCTAAAAATATTAAAATTTTTTAGCGTGGGTCACCAGAACAGTGACTCACCGAAAAACAAAAATACAAAAATTTTAAATAATTTAGAAAAAAATATATATATATTTAAGTAGCTCTTGATTTACACAATCACATTTCCAAATGAATTAAGCATGAATCAAACTATATCAAACTATAAAAAATAAAACCTAAATTGACCTAAAATAAAAGTTGAGTATAAAATGATTATCGGACGTCCTAAGCTTGAAACAACCGAAGATTTAGCTTGCTCGGATTGAGAGGAGTCGAAGAAGCCTGGAACTACAAGTAGTCTCAACCAAAAATGTCGCTAGTGATGCTATTAGTTGTTGATGTGTTTGACGGAATGAGGGAGGAATATACTTGCTGACGATGGTGGAAGGGAAGGGAAGAGGAGAGATGATGTTGGCAAGGTGATGGTGGCAAAATGGTGGCTTGGTGGTGGCTCATGCAGTGGTGCTGTGCAGACTAGGAAGAAAAAGAAGAAGAAAAATAAAAAAGAAAAGAAAGAAAAAAAGAAAGAGAAGGAAAGAGAAGAAGACCGAAAAAATATTGCTTTAGTCCTTTTTTTTTAATAATTAGGAAAAAGACAAAATATTATACATATATAAAATATAATAATAATGATAATAATATTTTGAATTAAATAATTACTTTCAAATTAAATCCACCACTACATATTGAACTATTTACAATAAAATAAATTAATACTATTCACCAATAATAACTACAATGTTATTAAATAGATAAATAATAATAATATACAACACTAAATTAAACTTTTAAATCTCAATTTAATATTAATATCATAATAAAATAAAATAAAATAAAAATTAAATTAAATTACATAAAATAATCATAATATATAAAAATTTAAAATGTTTACTAACACTGCATATCTCAAAATTAATTTAATAATATATAAAAATATCGAGTTATAACAATCTCCCCCCTTACAAAATTTTGTCATCGAATTTTCAAATAAAAGAAGATAAAACAGGAATTCATCGAGGAAAAAGGTAAGGGTAGGCCATCCGCATCTCTACCTCGGTCTCCCACATCTGCTCTTCCATGTTGTTTCTCCTCCACAATACCTTTACTATCGGGATCTACATTGAATGCAACTGATGAACTTGATAATCAATAATCGTGATTGGCTCTTCCTCCTAGGTCAAGTCTTCATTCATTTTCATACTCTCAGGCTGTAACACGTGCGAAGGGTCTGAAATATACTTATTCAGCATTGAGATATAGAATATTGGATGCACTTGAGAAAAATTCAGAGGCAAAGACAACCGATATGCAACCATGCCCAATCTCTCCAGAAGCTCAAACAGTCTAATATACCTCAGTGCTAATTTCCCTTTCTTGCCAAATCTCATCACACCCTTTATCGGTGACACCTTTAGAAATACATAATCTCTAACCTGAAACTCCACATCTCTGCACTTTGAATTTGCATAGTGTTTCTATCTGTTAGCTATGATTTGTAATCTTCTTCTGATCACAATAACCTTCTCAGCTGCATCCTGAATAATCTCATGTCTGGTGAACACTCTCTCTCCAATCTCATCCCAATATAGAGGAGATATACACTTCCTTCCATACAAAGATTCATATGGTGCCATTTCAATACTGCTATGGTAGTTGTTATTATAAGCAAACTCTACCAATAGCAAATGATCATCCCAACTATCTCTAAGATCCAATATACACATTATTAACATATCCTCAAGTGTTAGGATTATTCTCTTAAATTGACTATCTATTTAAGGATGAAAAGCAGTACTGAAATCAAGCCTGGTGCCAATTGCTTCTTATAACTTTTACTAAAATTGAGAGGTAAACATTCAACCTCTATCAGATATAATGGAAATAGGCACTCCATGAAGGCACATAATATGCTTAACATAAATCTTAACCAATTTAGCTACAGAATAAGTAGCTTTAATTGGTAAGAAGTGAGCTTATTTGGTTAACCTGTCCACAATCACCTAGATGGAATCGTATCCATCCTTTTAATGAGGTAACCCTACCATAAAATCCATAGTAATTCTCTCCTATTTCCACTCAGGAATAGGAAAAGGCTGAAGTTTCCTAGAAGGCTTATGAGGCTCAGCTTTTACCAGTTGACACGTTAAGCACTTAGAAACATAATCAGCTACATTCTTCTTCAATCCATCCAATTAGTACAAATCTCAAATGCTATGGTACATCTTAGTAACTCTTGGATGTACATTATAAGCTATAGAATGCGCTTCTTCATGGATATCTTCTTTCAAATTATCCACATTAGGAATGCATAATCTACCATTGATCCATAAAATACCTTTATCATTAATTGTAAAATCAATGAACTTCCTTTCGTAAACATTCTCCTCAAGGTTTACTAAAATAAGATCTCGGCCCTGAGTTACTTTAATCCTATCTCTTAACACTGATATGACTCTAAACTGAGCTAACAATCCTCATGATCTACTAATCTTTGTCATTAAACCTTAATCAACTAACTCATGCAACTCTTAAATCAAAGGTCTCCTCTTCACACTAATGTGAGTAAGACTACCTAAGGACTTCCTAATCAAGACATCTGCTACCACATTAGCCTTGCCTAGATGGTATAGGATATTGCAATCATAATCCTTAAGGGGTCCTTTGCCTTAAGTTTAGATCTCATTACTGGAAAATGTACTTCAGGCTCTTGTGATATATGAAAATCTAACAAGTCACCCCATACAAATAATGTCTCCAAATCTTAAGAGCAAAGATCACTACAGCCATCCCTAGGTCATGAGTAGGATAATTTTGTTCATGCTCCTTCAACTGCGTTGAAGCATAAGCTATCACCCTACCATTCTGCATCAATAAACAACCTAGATCAACCTTTAAGGAATCACATTACACAGTGAAATTTTCTTCTCCATTTGGCAAAGTCAGAACTGAAGCTGTGGTTAACTTCTCATTCAGTAACTAAAAACTATTCTCATAAGCATCTGACCACACAAACTTCATGTTCTTCTGAGTTAAGTGAGTCATGGGAACTATAATTCTTGAGAAATCCTACATAAATCTCTTATAATACCCAGCCAAACCCAAGAAACTTTGAATCTCAATGACTGATGTCAGTCTGGGCCATTTAGACACTTCTTCAATCTTCTATGGATCAACTTGAATACCATCTTTAGACACCATGTGTCCAAGGAATGCAACACTCTCTAACCAAAAATCATACTTTGAGAATTTAACGTAAAGCTAATGTTCTATCAGTGTTTATAGTATTGTCCTCAAATGATATACGTGCTCTTCCATACTCTTTGAATACACTAGTATATCATCAATAAAGACCACCATAAACTTATCCATAAATGGTTTGAATACTCTATTCATCAAATCCATAAAAGTAGTTGGTGCATTAATTAACCCGAAGGACATTACTAGAAACTCATAGTGACTATATTGAGTGTGGAATGCCATTTTAGGAACATCATCTTCAGTAATCCATAATGGATGATAACACGACCTCAAGTTAACCTTGAAAAAGAACTATGCACTATAAAGTTAATCAAACAAATCATCTATCCTTGAAAGAGGATACTTGTTCTTAATTGTCACCATATTCATCTCTCCGTAATCTATGCATAGTCTCAATGTACCATCCTTCTTCTTCATGAACAGGACTGGTGCACCCCAAGGAGAAACATTAGTTCTAATAAAACCCTTGTCCAACAAACATTACAACTTCACCTTTAATTCCTTTAACTTTGTAGGAGCCATTTTATAGGGCGGCATCTAAATAGGAGCTATGCTTAGGACCAAATCTATACAGAATTCGATCTCTTTATGAGGTGGTAAACCTAGCAACTCCTCAAGAAAAATATCAAAAAACTCACAAGCTGCTAGAACATCTATGAGAGATAACTTCTCCACTGAAGTATCCTTAACTAGTGCCAAGTATCCCTAATAACCTCAACATCCTCCTAGTCATGATAGTGAAAATAAGATTCCAAGGTGTAGAACTTATCACCCATAAACTTAAACTCTTATTCATCCAAAATTCTAAAAATTATCTCTTTACTCTGACAATCTACAATGGCATAGTGTTGAGATAATCAATCCATACTAAGGATCACATCAAACTCCATCACATCCAACAATACCAATTCCACTGATAATTATCTGCCTCTTACTAATAGTGGACATCCAAAAAGAACAACATCGATGTCTAATGAATCACTTAGAGGAGTGGTGACAGATAAAGGAAAAGCCATCCTCAAAGCTTGCCAACACCACTTCAAAGCAAAAATAGGGAACATGAAAGAATGTATAACATCCGGATCAATTAAAACTCTGGCATCCAAATAACAGACTGGAAGTATACCTATAACAATGGCATTGGATGCTTGAGCATTCCGCTGGTTAAGGGTGAAAACTCTGGCTTGACCTCGGCCTCTCTGTTGGCTAGTAGAAGCCTGACCAAAATCCTTGGCACCTCCTCTACTACCTCTGCCATGCCCTTATTGGGCTACAAACTATGACATACTCGGATACTAAGTTGGAGGCAACTGATAAAGAGCTAGAATTGCACTGGCAATCAACTACTGTGAAAACTGTTGCTGGTAGTTAAAATAAGACATGCTTTGGCAAAGTGCTCCATTTGTCCACATCTGAAATAACCTCCAAGAGTTATGTAACATGGTCCCTGATGGACTCTCCCACAGATCTAACAAATATTGGCATATGATTATGTGCTACCATAACCTAAACTCGGACCATTGCTAATATTGGTAGCACCAAAACCAAATCTAATAGGTATATGTAGTTCACCATGACCATGTCTGCTACTCCTGTGGACTCTTTACTAAGGTCTCTAGCTCTTCTGATAGGATCCTCTCTATCAACTGCTAGAGCCAATCTGGAAAGTGGTGTACTGGGTGCTTTGAGATCCTTATAACTGAACACCTCCCAACTAATTCTAGCGTAACTCCTTATATAACCAATATGAGCTCTGTCTCCTTGGCCAACTCTATCTTAGAGTCAATAGTAAGGCCTGGAGTAGTCATCTCAGTGAATGCAAAACCCAATTCGATGATGTACGTTATAACTACAAAGTTCAAATCTCTTATCAGATCCTCTGCATACCGACCTAGTATAAGGAACTCTATGGTGTACTCCTCTACCAATCTATTAGCTTTAGTAATACACATCAGCCATAGTCTATAACTCATCTACATAGGCTCTAAGCAAAAACACCTCATGAATTTGTAACAAAACTGAGCCCAAGTGTATGTCATCATGTGTGATTGGATGACCTAAACAAACCAATCCAAGGCTGGCCCCTCGACAGACAACTCGACTATTATGATCCTCTAATACTTAGTGTGAGCAGTCCAAGTCCTCATCTCAATGACATATAGAAAGTCTAGATGGTCTGTAGTCCCTTTGAATGATATCCTATCAACTCTGGCATAAAATAATACTGCCTCAAGGTCCAACATGTCATGTTGATAAGTAAACTGCATCTGCAGTGCGGTTAGAGGTATATAAGCTTCCTCAAACTCCTGCTCTATAGGTTCCTCATCCTTTAGCTCTCTCTGCCTATGGTGACCTACTGCTCCTTGAGGTTTACCTCTACCTTTGTGCCTGACTGGCGGCTCTGGAGGTAAAACCTCATCCTAAAAGGACTCATCATCCTTGCCCTCAATGACCAGTAGAGTGACATATGCTCGTCTACTCATTCTGATAAGACAAAAACCAATAAAATTTAGAAAAAATAGACAACCAACAAACATCCTAATGATTACATAAAAAACTATAACAAGGAAAACTTATTGAAGACATAATCGAACCTAATTTACTCCAGTAGTTTCAAAGAAAACACAACTCTAATAACCTAGGTCCACAATTGTCATGATCAAACCCAGGAGTCATGACCGACACTAGGGAATGAGAATTCTTTTGAATCCAAAACCCGTAGCAAGCCTTAAAAATAAAAGCATGCAATAAATAAATAAAATATGCACTATAATTAAAATCTTAAATTAATATAATAATAAAAACTTCAGTCATATCATATAATAAAAATATTTCATACAATATTCAAAGAAAGGCCTCTGAAATAACAACCAACATTTTATAAATACAAAGTACGACTACTACTACAGTTTTCTAGAGTACAATAAAATCAAGTAAGTAATTTACATAGACAAGCTGGGGCAGAAGAAGTTCGACGGATGGGCCTACTACTGAGGTCTGAAGAAGAAGAATCTCTTTTAAAAAATCAACAACTGAGGGGAGTTAGACCTCACTGAGTGAATTTTTATATTAAATATACATGCACCTCCTAATGTCATATGCAATCAATCACACACACACACACACACACACACACACACACACACATACACACACACACACACACACACATATATATATATATATATATATATATATATATATATATATATATATATATATATATATATATATATACATAAGTGTAGATGGCGGGGTTTAGTGCACGTCCAAGATTTTAGCAACCACAACACTGTTTGAGCTCAGGGCTCTAGAGAACACACTAATCACTATCACAAAGACATGGCGTGGAGATAAGGAGTCGCCACCCAAGGTAATAACTAGGACAAATTGAAAAGGTGGTACTCGATTCCCTAAAAGAAAGCTAGCACCACAACCAGGAGATTCTAGATACGGAATACCAACTTCTTTTAGTCTTGTGTTCATTTAGAATTACTTTATGAATTACTGTTTTATCCTCTATTTACATTTAGTTTCATATAAACCCAAAACAATAAACTCCAAGGCAAACTAGTCATGAAATATACAAGTAAATAATGCATTCAATCACATAACCCCTACGTTAGTCTAATCTACTTGGATTTTAAATAAATGAGCTAAAGTCTACATGTTTTAATTCTAAAAATGGGACTAATTCTACATGTTATAAAGGTATTTAAATTAATGAGCTTAATTCTACATGTTTTAATTAAATAATGATCTTAAATCTACAAATTATGAGAAAAAGCTTAAATTAAGTGGGCTAAGTCTAAATTAATTAAATTAAATTAAGTGGGCCTATGTCTAATTAACTAAATGTGCCTAAGGATATTTCTAATCTAAAATCTAATTAATTATGGACCTAAAAATATATTTTAATTAATTAAACTTAATTAATTATTAAGTGAGATGGGCTAAAAATTACCTAAACTTAAATAAATAAATCAAAGCTTAAAATGGGCTTAAGGCCCTAAAAGCACATACAAATAATAAATAAGCCTAAAAACAAATAAAAAATATAAAAAACAATTAAATTAATCCTTACTAAAACCCTAATTTTATCATCAAGCAACCTAAATTAATCTACTTCCTCCATTGATTTTAAATAATTACCTAATTGAAACCTAGTTTTACTAACCAATTTAATCAAAATAAACATGCAATCACACGCATAATTTCATTACTCCCACTATTGGAGCTATTACATTAATTCATAAAATAATTAATAAAATAAAAAATAAATAAAATAAATAAAATAAAAATCCTAGAAACTAAGTCTCTACGAGGCTTTATTCATGGTTTTCCATAGACTTCTCATGAATTCATCCCTCCAACATGATCACCATGCGTTTTCCTCCATAATCACCACAAAAAAAATATATGATTAATGAATAAATAATAATAATAACTCGAAAGAATGAAAATAATCAATAATATAAAAAAGAAATAAAAAAATAGAACAAGAAGAAGATGATGATGGTTATGAGTGATTTGGGGTACTCCTCAGATTTGTAATTCACCGTTCTTGACAAGTCTTCAAATCTTCTTCTTCAAGGATCTTGAATTAATTGATAAATCAAAAGGAATTTTTGTAGAAAAACCCTCACCAAAAGAAAAGAATTAAGAAATCCTCTTCAAAAACATTTCTCTTTTTTCTTTCGTCTTTCGCTACCTTTTTTTCTTTTCCTCCTCCCTTCTTTTTTCTATTTTTTTATTTTCTCCCTTTTCCACTGCTTACTTTCTTTTTATAGTAGAACCAAGAGGTCTAACCCTAATCCTAATGTGATTCTAATTCCTAAAGTGTATTTAGGAATTTTAAATCAATTAGGAATGAATTAATTAGGAATTTTAAACCAATTTGGATTGAATTAATTAGGAAGTTTAAACCAATTAAAACATGAAATTGGAAGTTGTTTAGAAATAAGAAAATGGAGGATTTCAATTTCGACCGGGATTGTATAATTCCGGTAGGAATTATACAATCCTGATGGAAATTGTTATAATTTCGATCGAAATTATGGAATTCCGACGCACTTCTTTTTTTTAACATTTAATTATAATAAGGCCCCCAAAAAAATTTAAATTTTGCAATTAGGTCCTAAAAAGAACTTTGCAATTTAGTCCCTGAAAACATTAAATCCTTCCTTTAAAAGCCCTTAGAATTTTTTAGGATTAAGTTTCGAAGACATTTTCATCACTGGAGTCCTTTGTTACATCTATAACATATCATCCCAAAATTGGGTGTCTACAATAAGCATTTCACATAGATGCTGAAATCACTTTATATAATAAATGCTAAAAAACATTTGTTTTATTGAAGGATCAAATAGAACCCTATTTAATCGCAACCTTAAATAAAAACATTATGCTAGCATATAGGCCCACTTAATTTCAAACTAATTCACTTATTCCATTATGGACAATAGATTGGCCCCGAGACACTAAGTCAACTGAGCTCTAGCAATCTCACTATCAATGTGATTAGCTTCGAGACACTAGGTCAACCAAGCTCTAGTAAGCACACTATTTAATTATATCAATCTCAAATCAATCAATCAATCATTTATTACCTCAAGTGATTCTTAACTCAACCCTAAATCTATCACACCGATACGTACATGGTCCTAGTGCTGCCCACTAGGCAACACGTTCTATTAATATCCTTCAATTAAAATTTAACATACATATAGGAAAATAAATAATGCATAATAACATTTAAAATAACAAAATAAACCATATATATACTAGAAATATACCTAAAATAAACTTAGTATATTTCAAGTTTTATAGGTGAAATAAATTCAAAATCAATCATAAAAATATGTCAAATAAAGACCAATAACATACTAACATCATGCTAAATATATATAGAAAATATAACATGTAGTTATTTTAAAATATATAAAAAATATACTAAAAATATACCTAACATATACTAAACATTTAATAAAACAATTCATGAATAAATACATATTAAAACATGTATATTCTAAATCATGCATCCTAAATGTGATGTATATATAAGATAACAACTCACAAGTTTGAGCTCCTCGAGACTGGCTCAACAGGCTCGGTCTGATAGTCCTCGGTCTCGATGCAACTAGAAAATAAAATAATAACAATAATTAAAATAAATCTAACTTATACTTGTAAAGAGACTCGATTTAGTAATACAAAACTCAACAAAACATGGGAACTCAGGATTGATCCGACATCACGTTTTACAAGAATTCTATCGAAAATTTGGCAGAACTTCCTTTGTAAAATGAACATCTCTCTACTAAAAAGTAGAGCCAATCTTGCAGGAAAAACACACTTCTATAACTCACAAGGCTCAACACGTTAGGTTAGTATCCTAAACTGCACAATTCCTCGACCTAGGTTCACAATTCACTAATAATCAAATATTTATAATAATATTTTAAAATTCACAAATATTAATAAAACACCAAAATATAATGTAATGACCCAATATTTTTAAATTATTATAATAATATTATTTTGGGATATACAGTGTTAATAAAATTTAAATTTTAACTATATATTATCATTAATTGTTTACATTATTTGTTTATTTTATTCTAAATATTTATTTACTTGAAATAATTGATTTGTGAGTTTTATTATTTAAAATACTCAAACTCATTTTCATTACTATTATTTTTAATAATATTATTATTTTATTTCTATTAATTTTTAATAGTATTAGTGTTATTATTTTATTAGTATTATTAGTATTATTTTTATTATTGTTATTATTATTATCATTTTATTACTATTATGCATATGATATTATTATTATTATTATTATTATTATTATATTGTATTAATAACATGTGTATGTGTGTATTTGGTCCATGTGTTGTATATATATATATATATATGTGTGTGTGTGTGTGTGAATGTGTGTGATTGTGACAAGTGGTTATCATATATATATATAAAGAGTCAAAAGTTATACGGGTCAACAATTTTTTTTTCCTTTCCCACCTTATTTTTTTTCTTTTTTTTTTCTCTTCTTTTCTTCTTCTTCTTCTTCTTCTTCTCTTGCCTTCCGCCATTGCCGACTCCCAAAGCTTCACCAGCCCGTCGTCAACCACCACGGACCACCACCAAGCTCCCCACTTTCCTCCTCTTCCTTCTTGTCGCCTCCAGAGAGCTCCGGTCGTCGAATTTTTGCAAGAAACTGTGGGTAGTTATTGTAGCACCAGAATTTTTTTGGTGATTTTAGGTCGAGTTCTTGGGCTCGTTAGACTCCTCACGGCATGTACATCTTGATTCTCAAGTCGGTTCAAGCTCACGACGTCCGGATTGTGAGTTTTCTTCAATTATAGTTTATGTCTATTTTGGTTTTTATTTTTTTTAAGGTTGAGTTTGATTTTTTATTGATTATTTCTTTTGGAAATGTTGAAGTATACATCTCAATCTACTCATATATATTTTTTGTTTATTTTTCTAAATTATTTTGAATAAATGGGTATTTTTGAATATTTTATTATTATTTAGTGAATTTTCAAAAATAAATTATATAAATTATGAATTTGGTTAAATTATTGTTATTATATATTGTTATTAATTTTGGCGTTGAGAAATTAATTTTTGGGATTATTATATAATTTTTACGAATATTTTTAGTTTATGTAAATATTGGATAATTGAATTAAATGAGTATTTGATTGAATTTAAAGTTTAATTGTGTGCTTGAGTTGATATTAAAATGTTATTTATTGATAAAATAGTTTTTATGAATTTATATAATTTTTATCGGATTTTATACAATTTATGTGTATTTTGGAATTTTTAGATTAATATGTATTTTTATAGAAATTATTGGCTAAATAAGTGTTTTGTTTGATATTAGTATATTATATGATGATTAAATAATTTTAATGATTTTATATAATTTTTGAGGAAATTATTTAGTATATTGAATATTTTATATGTAGGGATAAATGTGTAATTTTATGTTAATTATAGTTAAATATTATGTTTAGTTGATTTTATAATTATTTAAGGTATTAAAATGATTTTTACAAATTTATTACTATTTTAAACTAATTAATACTATTTTTCAAAAATTGTTTTCAAATAATATATTATATATTATTTTGGAAATAAAATGGGTTTTAAACTAATTTTATTATATAATTAAACTATTTAAGCAATTAAACGTGAACTTTGTTATGTTATATTGAATAATTGTAAAATTAAATTTTTATTAATATTATATAATATTTGAGATCTTATTAGTTAAATTGTGATAATTTTGGGAATATTATATAAATAATAAGTTTATTTGTTATTTTGAGATTAAATGTGTGTTTTATTATTTTTTTTTGTGATGATAAATTGTGATTTTAAATGTTAGTTGCAATTTATGTTAATTTAATTATAAAATGGGAGTTTTATTCCATTTATGAATTTTTATTATCAAATATTATTTAAATTTAACTTTTATGTTTTAATTGAAAAATAAAGGTTTTTAAATATTTTTATGGGTTCTTGATAATTTTTATTATTTTACTGTTTAATATTGTTTGTTTGTGTATTGCGAACTTCAGTTGGGGATTTGTGGAGTTTTGGGGTCTCAACCCGAGGTATTATGTTTTGTGATTTTAGAAGTGTGTTTTTTTTGTGCAGGATCGGCCCTACTTTAGTAGGGTGATATCCGTTTTACAGAGGAGACTTTGTCGAAATTTCGGTAGATTTCTCGTAAAACGTGACAATCGGTCTGAATCTAGTTTTGAATTTTTGATTGAGTCTTTCTATAGTAATCCTAGAAGCGTAGAATTAGAAGTTTATTCTAATTGTTTATGTTATTTTATTTTTCTAGTTGCACTGAGACCGAGGCCTAATGGACCAGGCCCGCCGAGTCTGTCTCGTGGAGCGTGAATCAGTGAGTTATTATACTGTATATATATGCATAGTATATAGAATGCATGATTTAGGATTTTTTTTTTTCATTTTCATCATATGCTTTTAACAGTTATTTAAATTATAATATGATTTGGTATAATTAGGTTTATTTTTAGTATATTTTAGTACATATACATGTTTTAAATGTAAGTTTATTTACAATTGTTTATTTAAATGATTAGTACACTTTAGGTATATTTTTAGTATATTTTAGATATATTCTTAAATAAATGCATGTTTAATTGTTGATTTAAACTTAGCATGTTTATAATATACTATTGGTTTATTTTTTTTTAGTATATTTCATGTTTTATTTAGATTTATTTTACATATATATACTTGAAATATACTTAGTTTATTTTAGGAATATTTCTAGTATATATATGGTTTATTTTATCAATATGATTATTATTCTGCATTATTTATTTATCCATATGAATGATTTATTTTAAATGAAGGATGTCAATAAAACGTGCTTTCTAGTGGGTAGCACTAGGACTGTGTATGTACCGGTGCGATAGATTTAGGTATGAGTGAGGAATTAATTATGGTGATTATGATTTGATTGATTATGATTTGATTGAGATATGATGTGATTGAGAGTGTGATTGCTGGAGCTCGATTGATCAAGTGTCTCGGGGCCAATCACACTGACAGTCAGATTGCTGGAGCTTGGTTGTCTTAGTGTCTTGGGGCCAGTCTACTATCCAGAATGGAATAAGTGATCTATTTGGATTTAAGTAAGCCTATATGGCTAGAGTGATGATATGATTGATTGAGGTTGCGATTAATAGGGTTCTATTTGATCCTTCATGTATTAAAATAAATGTTTTCTGCATCTATTATATTTATAAAAATATAATTTGACATTTGTGTGAAATGCGTATATATACATATATATATATATATATATATATATATATATATATATATATAAGAATGCATGATTGTTATAGTTTAGTTTGCATGTATATATAGTATAATAATTCACTCAGTGAGGTCTGACCCCCCTCAATTATTTTTTTCAGGAGATCCCATATCGTCAGACCTTAGTTATAGAGTTCCTCGCCGGTGCTCTTCAGTCTCGGCTATTTTATGCAAATGTATATTCTGAACTTTGAATTGTATTCTAGAAACTGCAGTAGTGGTGTTATTATATTGGAAGTGTATTATTTTGTTTGGATATTAAATACTCTGAGAATTTGTATTTGAACATTGTACGAATATATATTAATTTATAAAAGGATTTGGAGTATTTATTTTATGTATTGATTCAGAAAATTTTTAATTCGGTCATACTTTTATTTAATTATTGCATTTATTTTATTTTCTAAGGCTTGCTACAGGTTCTGGATTTGAAAGAATTCTCGTTCCCTAGCGCCGGTCATGACTCCTAGTCTGGGTCGTGACATATAATATATTTAAAAAATAAAACACTAAATATAATTATTTCTCCACAATCAAATAAAAATCTCAAATAATAATATAATATTATCAAAAATCCAATTTCTCAATTATTTAGCATAAATAAATAAAATTTAAAATTTACCTTTATATACTCAAAAAACTTAATTATATAATAAAAGTAATTAAAAATCCATTTAATCACCAAAATAGTAAATAATATATTATTTGAAAATAATTTTCAAAAATTAGTATTAATTAGTTAAAATTATTAAATAATTTATAAAATCATTTTAGTACCCTAAATAATTCTAAAACCATTTAAAACATATTATTCAACTATAATTTTCACAAAAACCCACCATTAACTTATAAAATCAAAATTTATATAATACTAATAATTTTCTCAAAAATTTATATAAAATCACAAAAATTATTTTATCAACATATATTATATCAAAATTATCTAAAGCATATAATTAAACAATATTTCCAACAAAAATACAAATCTAACATAAAATTCCAATATATACATAATACAAAAATATTTCTAAAAATTATATAATATATCCAAAAATTATTTTCTCAACACTAAAATTAATAATATAATATACTAACACTAAATATACCAAATCTATAATTAAAATAATTAATTAATGAAAATTCAATAATTAATAATAAAATAATCAAAAAATTAACCAAAATTCAAATAAATTCCAAAAAATAAAACAAAAAAAAATTTCTAGGAAGATTAAGCTACTAGGATCAACATTTGTTAAGGGACTTTCCAAAAATCAACAAGATTCAACTTTAAAAAAGTAGGAAATCCTAATAGCCATAAACCAAAAATCAAGCAAAACACACAAATAATCGAGTTTGAGCTTGAAAGGAGCTTGGAATCGACTTCACCAAAGCTCAGGGAGTCGAACGGCACTAGAAAGGAAAGCTGTGGTGGCCAGAGGAGGAGGTGACGGTGAGAAGCTCACCTTGCTGCTCCTGCAACTCCAAGCGATTCGGCGAGCTTTTAGCGGTCAGACGACATTGGGGAGGAAGAGGGAAAAGGGAGGAAGAAGATGATGGTGGCCAGTGGTGATGAGAGGCAGTCCGACAAGCTAGAAGGTAGGCACAGTGACTGTGCATGAACGGGACAGAGAGCAAGGGAAGAAGATGGGTACAATATAATAAAAATACTAATAATAATAACACCTAACAATAATAATAATAATAATAATAATAATAATAATAATAATAATAATAATAATAATAATAATAATAATAATAATAATAATAATAATAATAATAATGCTATTGAAATAATTTAATAATAAAAATAACGCTCACAATAATATCAAACAACAAAAATAATAATAATAGGGTACTTAAAATAATATTATTAAAAACAACACCAATAATATTAACCCTAATATTTAAATAATAAACTTCTAAAAATATATTTTATGTAAATAATTCTCTTAAAATAAAATACGTAATTAACATTAGTAATTAATGATAATAATACATGATCAAAATTTAAAATTATTAATACTGCATATTCCGAAATATATGTTTATAATTTAAAATATCAAGTCATAATAATCTCCCCTCCTTATAAAAATTCATCCCTGAATTCAAAGAAAAGATTAAATTCAAGAATCATCGAGGAAAGAGATATGGATAAGCAGCTCGCATCTCAGCTTCAGTCTCCCAAGTATGTTCTTCAATGTTGTTGCTTTGCCAGAACACCTTGACTATTGAAATCTGCTTCGAACGCAACTGTCGAACTTGATAATCTACAATCACAACAGGTTCCTCCTCGAATGTTAAGTCTTCATTCACTTCCACACTATCAGGCTGTAACACGTGTGAAGGGTCTGAAATATAGTTCCTCAGCATCGAGATATGGAACATTGGATGCACTTGAGATAAACTCGAAGGCAAAGCCAATTGATATGCAATCGTGCCCACTCTTTCCAAAATCTCAAACGGTCCAATATACCTTAGTGCTAGCTTACCCTTCTTGCCAAATCTCATGACACCCTTTATAGGAGACACCTTCAGAAATACATAGTCTCCTACCTGGAACCCCACATCTCTATGTCTCAAATTTGCATAGCTCTTCTATCTGCTAACTGTGGTCTCTAATCTCCTCTTAATCACGGTAACCTTCTCAATAGCATCCTGAACCATCTCAGGTCCAATCAATGCTCTCTCCCCAATCTCATCCCAACTCAGAGGGGATCTACACTTCTTTCTATACAAAGCCTTATATGGTGCCATCCCAATACTACTATGGTAGTGGTTATTATAAGCAAACTCCAAAAGTAGCAAATGATCATCCCAACTACCTCCTAGATCCAAAACACACATCCTTAACATATCTTCTAGTGTTTGGATTTTACTCTCAGACTGACCATCTATCTGAAGATGAAAAACAATACTGAAGTCAAGCCTAGTGCCTATTGCTTCCTGTAACATTTATAAAAAACGAGAGGTAAACACTGAACCTCTATTAGATATAATGGACATGGGTACTCTATGAAGGCACACAATATGCTTCACATACAGGTTTGCTAATCTGGCTATAGAATAAGTGGCTTTCACAGGCAAGAAATAAGCAGACTTGATCGACCTATCCATAATTGCCCAGATGGAATCATATCCATCCTTGGAATGAGGTAAACCAACCATAAAATCCATAGCAAATTCTCTCCCATTTCCACTCAGGAATAGGAAGTGGCTGAAGCTTCCTAGAAGGCTTCTAATGTTCAGCTTTCACCTGTTAACATGTTAAAAACTTAGCAACATAATCAGTAACATCCTTCTTCAGTCCATCCCACTAGTACAAATCTTTAATACTATGGTACATCTTAGTAACACCTAGATGTACGCTGTAGGCTATTATCACGACCCAAAATAGGGGCCATGACCGACGCTAGGGAACAGGAATTCTTTCAAATCCGGAACCCGTAGCAAGCCTAAAAATAAAATAAACGTGCAATAATAGTAATAACAATATTAAATTACAGTGGAAATAAAATTCATAAATATCATAATATTATTTTCACCAACTGGATTTAAATCAAATATCATCTCATATATATAAATCTTTTAATACAAATCCAGTTTCAAATATAATACAATCTCACATAAATAAAATACATAAAATCCCATAATTAATTTACAACTATTGCTGTGTCTAGATTATAAAAATAAGACTCAAGTAAGGAGTTTACACAAAGAAGCCGAGGCAGAAGAAATCCGGCATATCGGCCTGCTACTGAGGTCTGAAGATGTTGACTCTCCTGAAAAATTATCAACGGAGGGGAGTCAGACCTCACTGAGTGAATTACTATAATATATATACATACACACTAAATGGTAATGCATACAGTCAACAATATATATCAAATATATATATATATACAGGCAATTACACACAGATGCAATAAAATCATTTTATATATATTTTATTGAAAATCATCTTTTATGAAGGATCAAATAGAACCCTATGATATCGCAACCTCAAAGTAGTGTTAGACAACACTCTAGCCATACAGGCTCACTTATTTCCAAAATATTCACTTATTCCATTTGGACAGTAGACTGGCCCCGAGACACTAAGTCAACCGAGCTCCAGCAGTCTGACTGCCAGTGTGATTGGCCCCGAGACACTTGGTCAACCGAGCTCCAGCAATCACACCTCCAAACCATATCTCACACATATTAATAATCACATTCAATCAATATCCACAAATAAGTTAGTAATATAGCCTAAATACTATAGGCATACCGGTATGTACTTGATCCTAGTGCTGCCCACTAGGTAGCACGTTCTATCGATATCCTTCATTAATAAACATAAAACATTCATTCACAAAAATAAATGATGCATGAAGTTCAATAAAATATCAACATAAACCATATATATACTAGAAATATACCAAAAGTAAACCAGGTATATTTCGAGTATATATATGTCAAATGAATTCAATCAATTTACAAATTAAGCTAGAAATATATTTAAAAACATTTTAAATATGATTTATTAATAAAACATGTATACAATTTATTATATACCAAAAATATACCAAAAATATACTTAAATACAAATCACATTATTTATGCATTTTAATCAAAATAAAACGTATATTTCTAAATCATGCATCCTAAAGCATATATATATATATAGTATAGTAACTCACAAATTAGTGCGCTCCACGAGATGGGCCAGATGGGCCTGGTCCACTAGGCCTCGGTCTCGGCGCAACTAAACAAACAATAAATAACCGACATTAGAATAAACCTAACAGAAATCCTAGAATTTGATCTAGAATATTTAACACAGAAATAGAATTAGGGTTCGATGGACATCACGTTTTACGAGAATTCTACCAAAAATTCAACAGAACCTCCCCTGTAAAACGGACTTCTCTCTACTCAAAGAGTAGAGCCGACCCTGCAAAGAAATACACTTCAAAAAACAAGCTCAAAACACACCCATAACCCCTCGGTCGGACTCCAAACTACAGTCTACCGACCGGGGTCCACAAACACGGAATAATTCAGGAAATACCAAAAATATCCTTATAACATAGAAATACATTTTATAGGTAGAAATTACATGATTAGCCTTTAAACACAGTAAAAACCGATAAAAACTCATTTTATTAGAAAAACCATATATTATATATATAATTGAAAATAATTCACGAAAAATAGTTTTAATTAGTTAAAAATACCAAATAATTTGTAGAAATCATTTTTATATCTTAAATAACTATTAAAACCAATTAAATTACATTTTTAGCCAATTTAGGATAAAATTACCAAAATGCCCTCATATATATAAATATACTATAATTACTTCAAAAATTCACCAAAAATAGTATAATTATCCAAAATTAATTTTCTCAACATATTTATCAATAATATTAATAATTAAACTCAATTTACCAATTAATTTCAAATAAAAACATAATTAACCCTAATTTCCCAAATTTACATAAACTTCAATAATTCAAAATAAATACTTAGAAATTCATAAAAATTACAAATAAATTCCTATAATTCATTTAAATACCTAATTTAACCATAAAACACAATTTCATAATTTAAATAATTAATTTCCGAAAATTAGAAAATAATATTAAAATATTCAAAAATACCCAAAAATCCAAAAAATCTCCAAAAATTCCACAAAAATTCATACATGTAGATTAAGCTAAGGGGAAAAACATTTGTGAGGGGAGTTTTCATGAATCAAGCAATTAAAAGCTCAAAAAAATCAAAAACCCTAATATGGCAAAATTGGAAAATTCGAAACCTAAGCAAATCAAGACCATTTAAGCTCAAACCAAAGCTAGAATCACACTCATCAGAGCTCAAGGAGAAGAAAGAGACTGGCGGTGTCAAAAATGGTGGCCGAAATCATCGTCGACGGCGAGGAGAAGAAGTTTCGCCAAAGAAGAAAAACAGCTCGCCGGCGCCGGGAAGGAGGCTGCTGGCGGCGAGGGATGGCTGGGGATGACAATGGCAAGCCGGGAGGCACACCGATGGTAGGGGATCGGAGTAGTAGTGGGAGGGGAAGAGTGGTCGCGCACGGGAAGAAGAAGAAGAAGAAGAAAAAAAAAAGAAAAAAAAAGAAAGGAAAAGAAAAGAAAAAAAAGAAAAAAAATAATAAAAAAATAATTTTAATAAATATTTGAAAAATTTCACATCCACACATATAATTTAATATTTTAATAATTTAATAATAAATAAAATAATTAAATAATAATAAATTAATAAACAAATAATAAAATATTAGGGTAATATATATTAAACCCTAATTAAATAAATATTGCACACATAAACGGTGTTTAGTAATTTAAAAATACGTATGAGTTCATGCAAGTCCGAAAATATATTTAAAATAATTAATAATAAATTATTTACGTGAAAATTTCCCCGAAAATACAAGTCCCTGGAAAATTTTACGTAAAGCACTGTAAATAATACACAATAATTAAAATAGGTTTTAAATACATATCAACTCGTAAAAATATCGTAATATATATACAAAAATTATTAACACTGCATATCCCGGTACAGTGTAAAAATATTTAAAAACACGGGATATTACAGCTATAGAATGTGCTTCCTCAAGGATCTCTTCTCTCAAACTATCCACATCAGGAACGCACAATCTACCATTGATCCACTAAACACCTTCATCATCAAGTGTGAGATTAGTGAACTTCCCACTCAAATATTCTCTACAAGCTCTGTTAGAATAGGATCTTGACTCTAAGCTGCCTTAATCCTATCTCTTAACACATATTGAACCTTGAACTAAACTAATAGTCCACCTGAAATACTTATCTTCATCATCAGACCTTGATCCACTAACTGATGCAACTCTTGGATCAATGGTCTCCTCTCCACACTAATGTGAGCAAGACTACCTAAGGACTTCCTACTCAAGGTATCTACTACAACATTAGCCTTGCCTGGATGATAAAGGATCTTATAGTCATAGTTCTTCAGGAGTTCTAACCATCTCCTCTGCCTCTGATTCAGATCTCTCTGCTGAAAAATGTACTTAAGGCTCTTATGATCAGTGAAAATCTCACAAGTCACCCCGTACGGATAATGTCTCCAAATCTTAAGAGCAAAGAACACTGCAGCATTTCTAGGTTGTGAGGAGGATAATTCTATTCATGCTTCTTCAACTACCTCAAAGTATAAGCTATCACCCTACCATTATGCATCAATACATAATCTAGGCTAACTTTAAAGGCATCATAATACACCATGAACTTATCTACTCCATTAGGCAAAGCCAAAACTGGAGTTATGGTGAACTTCTCTTTCAGTAATTGAAAACTATTCTCACAATCATTTGACCACTCAAACTTCATATTATTTTAAGTCAAGCGAGTCATAGGAGCTACAATTCTGAAAAAATCTTGTACAAATCTCCTATAATACCTAGCTAAACCCAAAAACTATGAATCTCTATAACTGTAGTCAGTCTAGGCCACTTAGACACTGCCTCAATCTTCTGTGGATCAACCTAGATACCATCTTTAGACACCATGTGTCTAAGGAATGCAACACTCTCCAACCAGAAATCACACATCAAGAATTTAGCATAAAGCTAATGTTCTCTCAGTGTCTGCAGTACAGTCCTCAAGTGATATACATGCTCTCCACACTCTTTGAATACACCAGTATATCATCAATGAAGACTATGACAAACTGATCCATAAATGTTTTGAATACCTTATTCATCAGATCCATGAAAGCTGCTAGTGCATTAGTCAAGCCAAATAACATCACCAGAAAAACATAATGGCCATATCGAGTGCAGAATGCCATTTTAGGAACATCAGCTTCACTGATCCGCAACTAATGATAACCCAACCTAAAATTAATCTTAGAAAAGAACTGTGCACCTTGAAGCTGATCAAACAAATCATCTATTCTCAGAAGAGGATACTTGTTCTTCACTGTCACCTTTTTCAGATCTTTGGAGTCTATGACAATCTTAGGGTACCATCCTTCTTTCTCACAAACAGGACTGGTGCACCCTAAGGAGAAACATTGGGTCTGATAAAACCCTTATCCAGCAATTCTTGCAACTGCTCCTTTAACTCTTTCAACTCTGTAGGAGCCATTTTATAGGGTGGCATCAAAATAGGGGTAATGCCTAGAACCACATCTATATATAACTTAATCTCTCTGTAAGGTGGTAAACTTGGTAACTCCTCAAAAAAACATCAGGAAACTCATAACCAATAGGAACATCTATGAGTGATAACTTCTCCACTGAAGTATCCCTAACTAATCCCAAATGTCCTTGAAAACCCTTCCTCAACATCTTCCTAATAACAGAGATGAGATTCTGAGGTGCATAACTCTTATCACCCACAAACTTAAATTCTTCTTCATTAGGAATTTTGAAAATCACCTCTTTACCCCTACAATCCATAATGACATAGTGCTAAGACAACCAATCCATACCCAAGATCACATTGAATTCCATCACATCCAATAACACTAAATCTGTGAGCAATTCTCTACCTCCAATGAAAACTGGACAACTAGAAAGAACAATGTCAGTATCCAATGAATTGTTTAGAGGAGTGGCAATAGACAAAGGAAAAGCCATCATCGAAGCTTGCCAACAAGATTTTGAAGAAAACATAGGAGACATAAAGGAATACGTGGCACTCAGATAAAAAAAACCCAATCATGCATATAACAAATAGGAATAATACTTGCGACAATAACATCAGATGCCTGAGCATCTTGATGAGTGAGGTGGACAACCATGGCCTGACTTTAACCTCCCTGCTGACTGGTAGAAGCCTGGCTAAAACCTCTGGCACCTTCTCTGGTACCTCTACCACTTCCTTATTGAGCAACAATCTGAGTTGAACTTGGGTGTTGAGCTGGTGGTAATTGAAAAGGAATTTGTGCTGCAATACCGATCGATTATTATGGAAACTGCTGAATTTACTATGGCTGATAACCAAAATAGGGACATGATATGACAAAATGTATCATCTGTCAGCATCGAAAATAAGTCAACGATGACATGTAACACGGTCCCTGATGGACTCTACCACACATCTGGCAAACACTAGCTGTTAACCTAAAACTGCGACCACTACTGATGCTAGAAGCACTTGACCCAAATCTACTCAGTCTGTGCTGTCCCCTATAGCCATGTCTACTACTCCTATGCACTCTCTGCTGCTATCTTTGGTTATGCTGTACTAGGCCTTTTTTTGACTACTCGAACCAATCTGAAAGGTCGAATAAGGAGCAGTCTGGAATCCTCCTGACTGAGTGCCCAACTAGTAATACTTAGGCATAGCTCCTTGCCTGACTAGCCTCAGCTCAATCTCCATGGCCAACTCTATCACTGACTCCAGAGTAAAGTCCATTGTAGGCATCCCAGTAAAAGCAAAACCCAAACCAGTGATGTATATGGTGACTGTAAAGTACTGATCTCTCATAAGGTCCTCTGTATATTTGCTGAGTCAAAGAAACTCTCTAGTGTAGTCCTTGATAGATTTATCACCTCTAGTAACACTCGTCAGCCAAAGTCTATAGCTCATATGAAGTGGCTCTGGGTATAATCTCCTCATAAATCACTCTCTAAACTGTGCCCAGGTCATCATAGTCATGTGTGGCTGAATCATCTGTATAAACTAATTCAGGTCTGGTCCCTTAACAAATAGCTCAACAATTATAATCCGCTGATACTCAGTGTGAGCAATATGAGTCCTCGCCTCAATCGCATGAAGAAAATCCAACCGGTTTGATGTCCCATTGAAAGTTATCTAACCAACTTTGGCATAGAATAGTTCTGCCTCAAGGTCAGACATACCCTGCTGATTGACAGGATGAATTGACAGTGCAACTAGAGGTATAGCAGCATCCTCATACTCGGGCTCTATAGGTTCCTCATCCTATTGCTCTCTCTATATACGGTGACCTACCGCTCTTTAAGGTCTACCTCAACCTCAACCTCTGTGCCTCATTGAAGGCTTAGGAGGTAAAACCTCATCATGAAAGGACTCATCATCCTTAGCCTCAATGACCAGTGGAGCGACACGCGCTCATCCCCTCATTCTGAAAAGATAAACCATAAAGATTCAGAAAAAATAGACAAGCTAGTAGTTATGCAAAAAACTAAATCAAGGAAAACTTATCGAAGACATACTCGAACCTAATAAACTGTAGTAGTTCCAAAGAAAATAAGACTCTAAAAACCTAGGTCCACAACTCTAATAACCTAGGCTCTGATACAAACTTTGCTCTGATGCTAACTTTGTCAAGACCCAACCTGGGGGTCATGACCGGCGCTAAGGAATGGGAATTCTTTCGAATCCGGAACCTGTAGCAAGCCTTAAAAATAAAAGCATGCAATAAATAAATAAAATATGCACCATAATTAAAATTTTAAATCAATATAATAATAAAAAAAATTTTCATATCATATAATAAAAATATTTCATACAATATTCAGAGAAAGGCCTCTGAAATAACAACCAACATTCTATAAATACAAAATACGACTACTACTTCAGTTTTCTAGAGTACAATAAAATCAAGTAAGTAATTTACATAGACAAGCTAGGGCAAAAGAAGTCCGATGGATGGGCCCACTACTGCGGTCTAACGAAGAAGAATCTCCTACAAAAATCAACAACTGAGGGGAGTCAGACCTCATTGAGTGAATTGTTATATTATATATACATGCACCTCCAAATGTCATATGCAATCAATCATATATATATATATACAAGCATTTCACACAGATGCTGAAATCACTTTATATAATAAATGCTGAAAAACATTTATTTTATTGAAGGATCAAATAAAACCCTATTTAATCGCAACCTCAAACAAAAACATCATGCAAGCCATACAGGCTTACTTAATTCCAAACTAATTCACTTATTCCATTATGGACAATAGACTGGCACCAAGACACTAAGTCAACCGAGCTCCAATAGTGTCACGACCTAAAATAGGGGCCACGACCGGCGCTAGGGAACGAGAATTCTTTCTAATCTAGAACCCATAGCAAGCCTAAAATAAAATAAAACATGCAATAATAATAACAACAACACAATTAAGTAAAATATTATACAACGGAATAAAATCATAAATATCAAAATAATATTTTCACCAAATGAAATTAAATCAATATCCTCATCTCAAATATAAATAACTTTTAATACAAATCGAGTTCAAATATAATACAACATCTTTTTAACAATTTTACAACTACTGCAGTGTCTAGATCATAAAATAAAACTCAAGTGAGCAGTTTACATAATAAAGTTGGGGCGGAAGAAATCTGACGTACAGGCCTGCTACTGAGGTCTGAAGACAATGACTCTCCTAAAAAAAATCAACGGAGGGGAGTCAGACCTCACTGAGTGAATTACTATAATATATATACATGCATACTATATGACAATGCACACAGTCAATAGTGTATATAATAAATATATATACAGGCAATTACATACAGATGCAATAAAAATCATTTTATATGTATTTTCATTGAAAATCACAGTTTATGAAGGATCAAATAGAACCCTAGAAAATCGCAACCTCAAAATAGTGTTAGACAACACTCTAGCCATACAGGCTCACTTATTCCAAATATATTCACTTATTCCATTTGGACAGTTGTCACGACCCAAAACAGGGGCCATGACCGGCGCTAGGGAATGGGAATTCTTTCGAATCCGGAACCCGTAGCAAGCCTAAAAAATAAAATAAATCATGCAATAATAACAATAACCATATAATATGCAGCGGAAGTAAAAATCATAAATATAATAATAACATTTTCATCACTGGATTTGAATCAAATCTCATCACATATATATAAAATCTCTTTAATACAAATCCAGTTTCAATATAATACATCTCTTTAAATAAAATACATGAAATCCAATACTTTAATTCACAACTACTGCAGTGTCTAGATCAAATAAATAGGACTCAAGTAGATAATTTACATAAAGAAGCCGGGGCGGAAGAAATCCGACGTATCGACCTGCTACTGAGGTCTGAAGAAGTTGACTCTCCTGAAAAATAGTCAACGGAGGGGAGTCAGACCTCACTGAGTGAATTACTATAATATATATACATTCACACTAAGTGACAATGCATACAATCAACAGTATATATATATCTAATATATATACAGGCAATTACATACAGATGCAATAAAATCATTTTTATATATTTTATTGAAAATCACAGTTTATGAAGGATCACATAGAACCCTAGAATATCGAAACCTCAAAAATAGTGTTAAACAACACTCTAGCCATACAGGCTCACTTATTCCAAATATATCCACTTAATCCATTTAGACAGTAGACTGGCCCCGAGACACTAAGTCAACCGAGCTCCAGCAGTCTGACTGCCAGTGTGATTGGCCCCGAGACACTTGGTCAACCGAGCTCCAGCAATCACACCCAAACCATATCTCACACATATCAATAATCATATCAAATCAATATCCACAAATAGTTAGTAATATAGCCTAAAGCTATAGGCGTACCGGTATGTACTCGGTCCTAGTGCTGCCCACTAGGTAGCACGTTCTATCGATATCCTTCATTAATAATATAAATCATTCATTCACCAAAAATAAATGATGCATGAAGTTCAATAAAATAACAACATAAACCATATATACACTAGAAATATACCAAAAGTAAACCAGGTATATTTCGAGTATATATACGTCAAATGAATTCAATCATATTATAAATTAAGTTGGAAATATATTTAAAAACATTTTAAATATATTTTATTCACAAAACATGTATATAATTTAATATATTTACCACAAATAAACCAAAAATGTACTTAAATACAAATCACGTTATTTATGCAATTTAATCAAAATAAAACGTATATTTCTAAAATCATGCATCCTAAGCATATATATATAGTATAGTAACTCACCTAGTGCGCTCTACGAGACAGGTCTGACGGGCCTGATCCACTAGCCCTCGGTCTCAGCGCAACTAAACAAGCAATAAATAATCGACATCAGAATAACCCTAACAGAAATCCTAGAATTCGATCTAGAGTATTTAAATACGGAAACAGAATTAGGGTTCGACTGGACATCACGTTTTACGAGAATTCTACCAAAAATTCGGCAGAACCTCCCCTATAAAACGGATATCTCTCTACTCAAAAGAGTAGAGCCGACCCTGCAAAGAAATACACTTCAAAATATAAGCTCAACACAAATCCACAACCCCTCGGTCAGACTCCAGACTATAATCCACCGACCGGGGTCCACAAACACAGAATAATTTTGAAAATACCAAAAATATCCTTATAACATAGAAATTCATTTTATAGGTAGAAATTACATAATTAACCTTAAAACACTGTAAAAACCGATAAAAACTCATTTTATTTGAAAAACCGTATATTATATATATAATTGAAAATAATTCACGAAAAATAGTTTTAATTAGTTAAAAATACCAAATAATTTGTAGAAATCATTTTTATACCTTAAATAACTATTAAAACCAATTAAATTACATTTTTTGACAATTTAGGATAAAATTACCAAAATACCCCTATATATATAAATATACTTAAATTACTTCAAAAATTCACCAAAAATTATACAATTGTCCAAAATTAAATTTATTAACATATTTATCAATAATATCAATAATTAAACTCAATTAACCAATTAAATTCAAATAAAAACACATTTAACCCTAATTTCTCAAAATCACATAAACTTCAATAATTCAAAATAAATACTTAGAAATTCATAAAAATTCCAAATAAATTCCTATAATTAATTTCAGCACCTAATTTAACCATAAACTCCAATTTCATAATTTAAATAATTAATTTCCGAAAATTAGAAAATAATATTAAAATATTCAAAAATACCCAAAAATCCAAAAAATCTCCAAAAATTCCACAAAAATTCATACATGTAGATTGAGCTACTAGGAACAACATTTGTGAAGGGATTTTTCATGAATCAACCAATTCGAAGCTCAAAAAAATCAAAAACCCTAATAGGCCGAAATTAAAAATTCGAAACCTAAGCAATTCTAGACCATTTTAGCTCAAACCAAAGCTAGAATCACACTCACTGGAGCTCAAGGAGAAGAAAGAGACTGGCGGTGTCGAAAACGGTGGCCGGAATCGACGAGGGAAGAAGAAGATGCAACTCTCGGCTTCCGACGATATCAAGCTTCCCCGACGCCGGAAATGGCTACCACAGGCGGCGAGGAAGGCTGGGGAAGGTGGTGGCACACCGAACGGCACACCCACGGTGAAGAAACGGCAGTAGCAGCGATCGGACGGTAAAGGAAACGGTCAGGAGGAAGAAGAAGCTCACGAGGGCAGTTTCGTAAATAAACCAAACTTTTATAATTTTGACAATTTTTAATGTATATATGTATATATATATACTTTACACTATATAATAAAATAATATTAAATTACACACTTTAAATATACACCACACACATAAAATTTAATATTTTAATAATTTATACTAAATAAAAATAATTAAATATCAATAAAACTAATAAATAATAAATAAAATATTAGGGTAATACTAAACCCTAATTAAATAAATATACACACACATAGGCTTTATTTAGTATTTTAAAAATACGTATGAGTCCATGCAAGTCCGAAAATATATTTAAAATAATTAATATTAAAATATTTACGTGAAAAATTCCCCGAAAATGCAAGTCCCGGGAAAATTTTACGTAAAGCACTGTAAATAAAACACAGTATTAAAAATAGGTTTTAAATACATATTAACTCGTGAAAATATCATATATATACATTCAAAATTTATTAACACTGCATATCCCTGTACAGTGCAAAAATATTTTAAAAACACGGGATATTACAGTCTCCCCCCCCCTTACAAGAATTCGTCCCCGAATTCCAGAAAACAAGATCAAGAAGAAAAGAGATACGGGTAAGAAGCTCGCATCTCAGCTTCAGTCTCCCACGTATGCTCCTCGACTCTATCGCTACGCCACAGAACCTTGACCATCGGAATCTACTTCGATCGCAACTGTCGAACTTGAAAATCAACGATCGCTACAGGTTCTTCCACAAACGTCAAATCTTCACTCACTTCTACACTGTCAGGTTGCAACACGTGTGAAGGGTCTGAGATATACTTCCTCAACATCGAGATATGAAATACTGGATGCACTTGTGACATACTCGGAGGCAAATCCAACCAATATGCAACAGTGCCAACTCTCTCCAGAATCTCAAACGGTCCAATGTATCTCGGTGCTAACTTACCCTTCTTACCAAATCTCATCACACCCTTCATCGGAGATACTTTCAGAAAAATAAAATCTCCAACCTAAAACTACACATCTCTGCGCCTAGGATCCGCGTAACTCTTTTGTCTACTAACTGCGGTCTCTAATCTGCGTTTGATCACGTCGACTTTCTCTGCAGCATCCTGAACCATCTCAGGTCCAGTCAAAGCTCTCTCACCAATCTCATCCCAACTCAGAGGGGATCTACACTTCCTTCCATACAAAGCCTCATACGGTGCCATACCAATACTGCTATGGTAGCTGTTATTATATGCAAACTCAACGAGCGACAAATGATCATCCCAGCTACCTCCCAAATCCAAGACACACATCCTCAACATATCTTCCAGTGTTTGGATCGTCCTCTCAGACTGGCCATCTGTCTGAGGATGAAAAGCAGTACTGAAATCCAACCTAGTGCCCATCGCTTCCTACAACTTCTGCCAAAAATGAGAAGTAAACATCGAACCTCTATCTGACACAATGGACACAGGTACTCCATGAAGGCACACAATATGCTTCACGTACAACTTCGCCAATCTAGCAACTGAATATGTGGCTTTCATAGGCAAGAAATGTGCAGACTTCATCAATCTGTCTACAATCACCCAGATGGAGTCGTATCCATCCTTCGAACGAGGTAAACCAACCACAAAATCCATAGCTATCCTTTCCCACTTCCACTCGGGAATAGGAAGAGGCTGAAGCTTCCCAGAAGGCTTATGATGTTCGGCTTTCACTTACTGACACGTCAAACACTTAGCAACATAATCAGCAACATCTTTCTTCAATCCGTCCCACTAGTATAGATCTCTGATACTGTGGTACATCTTAGTAATACCCGGATGAACGCTGTAAGCTGTAGAATGTGCTTCCTCTAAAATCTCCTCTCTCAAGTCATCCACGTCAGGAACACACAATCTACCACTGATCCACAACACACCATCATCATCGAGTGTGAAATCAGTGAACTTCCCTGCTCGAACATTCTCTGCAAGCTCTTCTAGAATAGGATCTCGACTCTGAGCTACTTTAATCCTATCCCTTAGTACAAATCGCACTTTAAACTGAGCTAGCAGTCCACCTGATCTACTAATCTTCATCATCAGACCTTGATCCACCCACAAATGCAATTCCTGGATCAATGGTCTTCTCTCAACACCGATGTGAGCAAGACTACCTGAGGACTTCCTACTCAAGGCATCTGCTACCACATTAGCTTTACCCGGATGGTAAAGAATCTCGCAATCATAATCCTTCAACAATTCCAACCATCTTCTCTGCCTCAAATTCAGATCTCTCTGCTGGAAAATGTACTTAAGGCTCTTGTGATCAGTAAATATCCCATAAGTCACCCCGTACAGATAATGTCTCCAAATCTTCAAAGCAAAGATCACTGCAACCATCTCAAGATCATGTGTAGGATAGTTCTGTTCATGCTTCTTCAACTGCCTCGAAGCATAGGCTATCACCCTTCCATTCTGCATCAACACATAACCAAGACCAATTCAAGAAGCATCACAGTAAACTGTGAACTTATCCACACTATTAGGCAAAGCTAATACTGGCGTTGTGGTCAACTTCTCCTTCAACAACTGGAAACTATTCTCACAAGCTTCTGACCACTCAAATCTAACATTCTTCTGAGTCAAACGAGTCATAGGGGCTACAATCCTGGAAAAATCCTGCACAAACCGCCTATAATACCCAGCTAAACCCAGAAAACTCCGAATCTCCATAACAGAAGTAGGTCTAGGCCACTCAGATACTGCCTCAATCTTCTGTGGATCAACCTGAATACCTTCTTTAGACACTACGTGTCCAAGAAAAGAAACACTCTCCATCCAGAAATCACACTTCGAGAATTTAGCATAAAGCTGATGATCTCTCAATGTCTATAGTACAATCCTCAAGTGATATACGTGCTCTTCCATACTCCTTGAATATACTAGTATATCATCAATGAAGACTACCACAAACTGATCCACATACGATCTGAATACTCTGTTCATCAGGTCCATAAAAGCTGCTGGTGCATTAGTCAAACCAAAGGACATCACCAGAAACTCATAATGGCCATATCGAGTGCGAAATGCTGTCTTAGGAATATCGGATTCACTAATCCGCAGCTGATGATAACCCGACCTCAAGTCAACCTTAGAAAAGAACTGTGCACCCTGTAATTGATCAAACAAATCATCTATCCTCGAGAGAGGATACTTGTTCTTCACTGTCACCTTATTCAGCTCTCTGTAGTCAATGCACAGTCTCAGGGTACCATCCTTCTTCTTCACAAACAAGACTGGTGCACCCCAAGGAGAAACACTAGGTCTAATAAAACCTTTATCCAACAACTCTTGCAACTGCTCCTTCGACTCTCTCAACTCTGCAGGAGCCATACGATAGGGTGGCATAGATATAGGAGTAGTACCTGGTACCACATCTATACAGAACTCAATCTCTCTATGAGGTGGTAAACCTGGCAACTCCTCGGGAAAAACATCAGGAAACTCACAAGCAATAGGAACATCTGTGAGTGACAACTTCTCCACTGAAGTATCCCTGACCAATGCCAAATATCCCTGACAACCTTTCTTCAACAACTTCCTAGCCGTAATAGCAGAAATAAGATTCTGAGGTGCTGAACTCCTATCACCAACAAACTTAAATTCTTCTTCATCAGGAATTCTAAAAGTCACCTCCTTATTCCTGCAATCTACCACGACGTAGTGCTGAGATAACCAATCCATTCCCAAAATAACATCAAACTCCATCACATCCAACAATATCAAATCAGTGGGTAATTCTCTATCTCCCACGAGAACTGGACAACCAAAAAGAACAATATCGGTGTCCAAAGAATCGCTCAAAGGAGTGGCAACAGACAAAGGAAAAGCCATCCTCGAAGCTTGCCAACAAGATTTAGAAGCAAAAATGGGAGAAATGAATGAATGCGTGGCACCCGGATCAAACAAAACCCAAGCATCCAGGTAACAAACAGAAACAATACCTGCAATGACTGCATTAGATGCCTGAGCATCCTGCTGAGTAAGATGAAAGACTCTGGCCTGACCTCGACCACCCTGCTGACTGGTAGAAGCCTGGCCAACACCTCTGGCACCTCCTCTAGTACCTTTACCACGACTCTGCTGTGGAACAAACTGAGTGGAACTCTGATGCTGGGCTGGTGGTAACTGAAATGGCACGGGTGCTGCACTAGCAATCGACTGCTGTGGGAATCACGGAATCTGCTGCTACTGATAGCCAGAATAAGGACACGATCTGGCAAAATGTCCTATCTGCCCGCATCTGAAGCATGTCAATGGTGTCAGATAACATGATCCCTGATGGACTCTACCACAAGTCTGACAAACACTGGCCGATGATCCAGAACTACGACCACTGCTGCTGCTCGAAGCACCTGACCCAAATCTAAACGATCTACACTGACCTCCACGGCCATGTCTACTGCTCCGATGCACTCGCTGCTGCTGTCTCTGACTCTGCTGAGTCGAACCTCGCTGCTGACTACTCGATCCAATATGAAAACTCGAATACGGAGTAGCCTGCGATCCACTCGACTGAACTCCTAGCTGGTAATAATCAGGCATCGCTCCCTGCCTAACTAGCCTCAGCTCAATCTCCTTGGCTAACTCGATCACAGACTCCAGAGTAAGGCCTGCTGTAGGCATACCAGCAAAAGCTAAACCCAAACCAGTAACATATGTAGTAACTACGAAATACTGATCTCGCATCAGATCCTCAGCATATCTACCCAAACGAAGAAACTCTTAGGTATACTCCTCTACAGATCGATCTCCATGAGAAATACTGGTCAAACGGAGACGATAACTCAAACGAAGCGGCTCTGGACAGAATCTCCTCATAAATCGCTCTCGAAACTGAGCCCATGTCATCGTCATCATATAAGGTTGGATCATCTGAATGAACCAATCTAAGGCTGGTCCCTCGACAGACAACTCAACGATATCATCCGCGGGTACTCGGTATGAGCAGTCCGAGTCCTAGTCTCAATCGCATGCAGAAAATCTAACGGATCGGAAGTACCATCAAAAGCAATCCTGCCAACTCGAGCATAGAACAAAGCTGCCTCAGGGTCAGACATACCCTACTGATAGGCAGGCTAAACAGGCTGAACAACTGGAGGAACAGGAACATCAAACTCAGGCTCAACAGGCTCCTCGTCCTGTAACTCTCTCTGCCTACGGTGACCTGTCGCTCCTCGAGGTCTACCTCTGCCACGACCTTTACGTCTAACTGGCTGCTCAGGAGGTAAAACGTCATCCTAAAAAGACTCATCATCCTTGGCCTCAACGACCGGTGGAGCGACACGTGCTCGCCTCCTCATACTGAAAAGACAAACGAAAAGATTCAGACAAAACAGACAATGGAGGAATAACGCTGAAAACTAAGCACGGAATACTTATCAAGACATACTCGAACCTAACACACTGCAGTAGTTACCAAAAGAAAACACAACTCTGAAAACTAGGGCCACGACTCACATAACTAAGCCCTGACACAGAACTCGATACTAACTTTGTCACGACCCAAAACAGGGGCCATGACCGGCGCTAGGGAATGAGAATTCTTTCGAATCCGGAACCCGTAGCAAGCCTAAAAAATAAAATAAATCATGAAATAATAACAATAACCATATAATATACAGCGGAAGTAAAAATCATAAATATAATAATAACATTTTCATCACTGGATTTGAATTAAATCTCATCACATATATATAAAATCTCTTTAATACAAATCCAGTTTCAATATAATACATCTCTTTAAATAAAATACATGAAATCCAATACTTTAAGTCATAACTACTGTAGTGTCTAGATCAAATAAATAGGACTCAAGTAGATAATTTACATAAAGAAGCCGGGGCAGAAGAAATTCGGCGTATCGACTTGCTACTGAGGTTTGAAGAAGTTGACTCTCTTGAAAAATAGTCAACGGAGGGGAGTCAGACCTCACTGAGTGAATTACTATAATATATATACATACACACTAAGTGACAATGCATACAATCAACAGTATATATATATCTAATATATATATAGGCAATTACATACAGATGCAATAAAATCATTTTTATATATTTTATTGAAAATCACAGTTTATGAAGGATCACATAGAACCCTAGAATATCGAAACCTCAAAAATAGTGTTAAACAACACTCTAGCCATACAGGCTCACTTATTCCAAATATATCCACTTAATCCATTTAGACAGTAGACTGGCCCCGAGACACTAAGTCAACCGAGCTCCAGCAGTCTGACTGCCAGTGTGATTGGCCCCGAGACACTTGGTCAACCGAGCTCCAGCAATCACACCCAAACCATATCTCACACATATCAATAATCATATCAAATCAATATCCACAAATAGGTAGTAATATAGCCTAAAGCTATAGGCGTACCGGTATGTACTCGGTCCTAGTGCTGCCCACTAGGTAGCACGTTCTATCGATATCCTTCATTAATAATATAAATCATTCATTCACCAAAAATAAATGATGCATGAAGTTCAATAAAATAACAACATAAACCATATATATACTAGAAATATACCAAAAGTAAACCAGGTATATTTCGAGTATATATACGTCAAATGAATTCAATCATATTATAAATTAAGTTGGAAATATATTTAAAAACATTTTAAATATATTTTATTCACAAAACATGTATATAATTTAATATATATACCACAAATAAACCAAAAATATACTTAAATACAAATCACGTTATTTATGCAATTTAATCAAAATAAAACGTATATTTCTAAAATCATGCATCCTAAGCATATATATATATATAGTATAGTAACTCACCTAGTGCGCTCCACGAGACAGGTCCGACGGGCCTGGTCCACTAGCCCTCGGTCTTAGCGCAACTAAATAAGCAATAAATAATCGACATCAAAATAACCCTAACAGAAATCCTAGAATTTGATCTAGAGTATTTAAATACGGAAACAGAATTAGGGTTCGACTGGACATCACGTTTTACGAGAATTCTATCGAAAATCCGGCAGAACCTCCCCTGTAAAACGGACATCTCTCTACTCAAAAGAGTAGAACCGACCCTGCAAAGAAATACACTTCAAAATATAAGCTCAACACAAATCCACAACCCCTCGGTCGGACTCCAGACTACAATCCACCGACCGGGGTCCACAAACACAGAATAATTTTGAAAATACCAAAAATATCCTTATAACATAGAAATTCATTTTATAGGTAGAAATTACATAATTAACCTTAAAACACTGTAAAAACCGATAAAAACTCATTTTATTTGAAAAACCGTATATTATATATATAATTGAAAATAATTCACGAAAAATAGTTTTAATTAGTTAAAAATACCAAATAATTTGTAGAAATCATTTTTATACCTTAAATAACTATTAAAACCAATTAAATTACATTTTTTGACAATTTAGGGTAAAATTACCAAAATACCCCTATATATATAAATATACTTAAATTACTTCAAAAATTCACCAAAAATTATACAATTGTCCAAAATTAATTTTCTCAACATATTTATCAATAATATCAATAATTAAACTCAATTAACCAATTAAATTCAAATAAAAACACATTTAACCCTAATTTCTCAAAATCACATAAACTTCAATAATTCAAAATAAATACTTAGAAATTCATAAAAATTCCAAATAAATTCCTATAATTCATTTCAGCACCTAATTTAACCATAAACTCCAATTTCATAATTTAAATAATTAATTTCCGAAAATTAGAAAATAATATTAAAATATTCAAAAATACCCAAAAATCCAAAAAATCTCCAAAAATTCCACAAAAATTCATACATGTAGATTGAGCTACTAGGAACAACATTTGTGAAGGGAGTTTTCATGAATCAACCAATTCGAAGCTCAAAAAAATCAAAAACCCTAATAGGCCGAAATTGAAAATTCGAAACCTAAGCAATTCTAGACCATTTTAGCTCAAACCAAAGCTAGAATCACACTCAACGGAGCTCAAGGAGAAGAAAGAGACCGGCGGTGTCAAAAATGGTGGCCGGAATCGGCGAGGGAAGAAGAAGATGCAACTCTCGGCTTCCTACGATATCAAGCTTCCCCGACGCCGGAAATGGCTACCACAGGCGGCGAGGAAGGCTGGGGAAGGTGGTGGCACACCGAACGGCACACCCACGGTGAAGAAACGGCAGTAGCAGTGATCGGACGGTGAAGGAAACGGTCAGGAGGAAGAAGAAGCTCACGAGGGCAGTTTCGTAAATAAACCAAACTTTTATAATTTTGACAATTTTTAATGTATATATGTATATATATATACTTTACACTATATAATAAAATAATATTAAATTACACACTTTAAATATACACCACACACATAAAATTTAATATTTTAATAATTTATACTAAATAAAAATAATTAAATATCAATAAAACTAATAAATAATAAATAAAATATTAGGGTAATACTAAACCCTAATTAAATAAATATACACACACATAGGCTTTATTTAGTATTTTAAAAATACGTATGAGTCCATGCAAGTCCGAAAATATATTTAAAATAATTAATATTAAAATATTTACGTGAAAAATTCCCCGAAAATGCAAGTCCCGGGAAAATTTTACGTAAAGCACTGTAAATAAAACACAGTATTAAAAATAGGTTTTAAATACATATTAACTCGTGAAAATATCATATATATACATTCAGAATTTATTAACACTGCATATCCCTGTACAGTGCAAAAATATTTTAAAAACACGGGATATTACAACAGTAGACTAGCCCCGAGACATTAAGTCAAATGAGCTCCAGCAGTCTGACTATCAGTGTGATTGGCCCCGAGACACTTGGTCAACCAAGCTTCATCAATCACACTCCCAAATCCTTTCTCACACATCAAATAATCAAATCCAATCAATATCCTCAAACAGGTTAGTAATATAGCCTAAATGCTATAAGCGTACCGATACGTACTCAGTCCTAGTGTTGCCCACTAAGTAGCACGTTTTATTGATATCCTTCATTGAAATATAAAACATACATTCATAAAAATAAGTAATACATGAATTTAAATAAAATAGCAACATAAACCATATATATACTAGAAATATACCAAAAGTAAACCAGATATATTTCGAGTATATATACGTCAAATAAATTCAATTAAATTACAAAATAAATTAGAAATATACTTAAAAACATTTTAAACATAATTCATTAATAAAACATGCATATAGTTTAAAATATACCAAAAATAAACCAAAAATAAACCAAAAGTAAACTAAAATAAACTCAAGTACTAATTAATATCATTATGCATTTTTAGTCAAAATAAAACATAAATTTCTAAAATCATGCACCCTAGAGCATATATATATATATAATAGTAACTTATAAATTATTGCACTCCACGAGATGGATCTGATGGGCCTGGTCCACTAGACCTCAGTCTCGGCGCAACTAAACAAACAAAAATGACAGGAATCAGAAAAAATCTAATGGAAACTCCTAGAAACTCGATCTAGAATGCTAGACATAGAATTAGAATTAGAGTTCGACCGGACATCAAATTTTACGAGAATTCTACTAAAAATTTGGCAGAACCTCCCTTGTAAAATGGACATCTCTCTACTCAAAGAGTAGAGTCGGCCCTGCAAAGAAATACACTTCGAAAAATAGATACAAAATTACAACCACAATCCCTCGGTCGGGCCCCAAACTACAAATCACTGACCGAGGTCCACAATTCACAGAATATTTAAAAAATACCAAAAATGCCCTTATGTAATAAAAATACATTTTATCAGTACAAATTACATAATTAACCCTAAAACACAATGAAAACCGATAAAAACTCATTTTATTAAAAAAATCGTATATTATATATATAATTGAAAATAATTTATGAAAAATAGTTTTAATTAGTTAAAAATACCAAATAATTTGTAGAAATCATTTTTATACCCTAAATAACTATCAAAACCAATTTAATTATATTTTTAGCCAATTTAGGATAAAATTACCAAAATACCCCTATATATATAAATATACTAAAATTAATCCAAAAATTCACTAAAAATAATATAATTACACAAAATTAATTTTCTCAACATATATTTCAATAATATCACTAAATATACTTAATTAACCAATAAATTTCAATTAAACACATAATTAACCCTATTTTATCAAAATTACATAAACTAATTAAATTCAAAATAAATACATAAAAATTCACAAAAATTCCAAATAAATTTCTATAATTCATTTCAACACCTATATTTATCATAAAACACAATTTCATAATTTAATTTATTTATTTTCGAAAATTAGAAAATAATAATAAAATATTCAAAAATACCCAAAAATCAAAATAAATTCCAAAAATTCTACAAAAATTCACACATGAAGATTAAGCTAAGGGGAGCAATATTTTTTAAGTAATTTTTCATAATTCACAAAGAAATGCTTAAAAAAAATTGAAAATTCAATATAGCCGAAATGAAGATCAAGCTCAAACCTCAACAACCACCCATTTTCCGGCCCAAAGAAGCTTAGAATAGGGACCACCGGAGCTCAGGGAGTCGATGGAGACCGGTGGTGCACGAAATGGTGGCCGAAATCACAATCGACGGTGAAGAGCTTCACACGCTGCCACAGCAAATTTCGGGCATTCCAACGAGCTTCCGGTGACTTGATCACGTCGAAGAGGAAAAGGAAGGAGGGGGGAGGAGGTTGGTGGCAGCTGGTGGTGGCGAAGGGTGGTCCGGCGTGCCAAACTGAGAGGCACATTGAGGGTAGGGCGTCGGGGAAGAAGAAGGAGAAAGGAGGGGCAGTTTGGTAATTTTGGCAACTTTGATTTTTTTTGACAAATAGTTAGGTATATATATATATATATATATATATATATATATATATATATATATATATATATATATATATATATATATATATATAATCACACTATATATTATAATAATATAAACTCCCACACACATATAATTTAGTATTTTTAATAATTGATATACTTAAAAATAATTAAATAATATTAAAACTAAATAATAAATAATAAAAATTAGGGTAATTAATTAAACCCTAGTTTAATTTAAATATATACACATATATACACTTTATTTTGGCACTTTAAAAATATATATGAGTTCATGCAAACTCGTGAAATTATTTAAAATAATTAATACTAAATTATTTACGTGTTAATTTCCCCAAAAATAAAATTTTCGAGAAAATTTTACGTAAAGTACTTAAAATAATATAAAACAATTAAAATTAGCTTTAAATAAATATCAAACTCATAAAATATCATAAATATGTACAAAAATTATTAACACTGCATATCCCGATGCAGTATAAAAATATTTAAAAACTCGGGATATTACAAATAGTCTCACTGTTAGTGTGATTGGCCCCGAGACACTAGGTCAATCGAGCTCCAGCAACCAAACTATTCAATCATATCAATCTCAAATCAATCAATCAATCAATTATTTATTACCTCAAGTAATTTTTAAATCAATCCTAAATCTATCATACCGATATGTATGCGGTCCTAGTGCTGCCCACTAGGTAGCACGTTTTATCGATATCCTTTAATTAAAATTTAACATACATATGAGAAAATAAATAATGCATAATAACATTCATAATAACAAAATGAACCATATATATACCAGAAATATACCTAAAATAAACTAAGTATATTTCAAGTATATATATGTTAAATAAATTCGAAATCAACCATAAAAATATGCTAAATAAAGACCAATAACATACTAACATCATGCTAAATATATATAGAAAATATAACATGTATTTATTTTAAAATATATCAAAATTATACTAAGAATATACCTAACATATACTAAATATTTAATAAACAATTCATGAATAAATACATATTAAAACATGTATATTCTAAATCATGCATCCTAAATGTGATGTATATATAACATAACAACTTACAAGTTTGTGCTCCTCGAGACTAGCTCGATAGGCCCTATCAGAAAGTCCTTAGTCTCAGCGTAACTAGAAAGTAAAATAATAACAACAATCAGAATAAATCTAACTTATACTTCTAAAGAGACTCGATTTAGGAATACAAAACTCAACAAAACATGAGAACTCATGATCGATTCGACATTACATCTTACGAGAATTCTATAGAAAATTTGGTAAAACTTCCTCTGTAAAATGGATATCTCTCTACTAAAAAGTAAAGTTGATCCTATAGGAAAAACACACTTTTATAACTCATAAGGCTCAACACCTCGGGTTGGGATCCCAAACTACGCAATTCCCCAACCAAGGTTCATAATTCACCAATAATCAAATATTTATAATAATATTTTAAAAATCATTAAAATTCACAAATATCAATAAAACACCAAAATATAATATATTTAAACATTAAAACATTAAAACACTAAATATAATTATTTCTCCACAATCAAATAATAATATAATATTATCAAAAATCCAATTTATCAATTATTTAGCATAAAATAATAAAATTTACCTTTATATACTCAAATAACTTAATTATATAATAAAAGTAATTAAAAATCCATTTAATCACCAAAATAGTAAATAATATATTATTTGAAAATAATTTTCAAAAATTAGTATTAATTAGTTAAAAATAGTAAATAATTTATAAAATCATTTTAATACTCTAAATAATTCTAAAACCATTTAAACATATTATTCAACTATAATTTTCACAAAAACCCACCATTAACTTATAAAATCAAAATTTACATAATACTAATAATTTTCTCAAAAATTTATATAAAATCACAAAAAATATTTTATCAACACATATTATATCAAAATTATCTAAAGCATATAATTAAACAATATGTCTAATAAAAATACAAATCTAACATAAAATTCCAATATATACATAATACAAACATATTTCAAAAAATTATATAATATATAGAAAAATTATTTTCTCAACAATAAAATTAATAATATAATATACTAATACTAAATATACCAAATTTATAATTAAAATAATTAATTATCAAAAATTCAATAATTAATAATAAAATAATTAACCAAAATTCAAATAAATTCCATAAATAAAAAAAATTTCTAGGAAGATTAAGCTACTATGATCAACATTTGTTAAGGGAGTTTCCAAAAATCAACAAGATTCAACTTAAAAAAAAATAGGAAACCCTAATAGTCATAAAACAAAAATGAAGCAAAACTCACAAATAATCAAGTTTGAGCTTGAAAGGAGCTTGGAATCGACTTCACCAAAGCTCAAGGACTCAAACTGTATCGGAAAGGCAAGCTGTGGTGGCTGGAGGAGGCGGGCTATGGTGGTCGAAGGAGGCGACGGTGAGAAGCTCACCTTGTTGTAGTTGTAACTCCAGGCGAACCAATGAGCTTCTGGAGGTCGGATGACATCGGGGAGGAAGAGGGAAAAGAGAGGAAGAAGATGGCAGTGGTTAATGGCAGTGAGAGGAGGTTCGATAAGCTGGAAGGTAGGCACAATGACTGTGCAGGAGCGAGACAAGGAGCAGGGGAAGAAGATTGTTAACTTGTTGTGTTTGTGTTTTTGTTCTTTATATATATATATATATATAGTACACACATGTCACACACATGCACTAATAAAATAAAATAATGTAATATTGACAAATAATAATAGTAGAACAATATAATAGTAAAAATACTCATAATAATAACAATAACAATAATAATAGTAATACTATTGAAATAATTTAATGATAAAAATAATGCTCACAATAATATCAAACAAAAACAATAATAATAATAGGGTACTTAAAATAATAATATTAAAATAACACCAATAACATTAACCCTAATATTTAAATAATAAACTTCTAAAAATATATTTTACGTAAATAATTCTCTTAAAATAAAATACGTAATTAACATTAGTAATTAACAATAATAATACATGATTAAAATTTAAAATTATTAATACTGCATATCCCAAAATATATTTTTATAATTTAAAATTTCATGTCATAACAACAATATTAAAAACCTAGGTTTTGAAAGTTATCATGACCCAAACCGAGGAGTCATGACCGGCACTAGGGAACATAAAATCTTTCAAATCCAAAACCCGTAGTAAGCCTTAAAATAAAAACATACGCAAATATAATACAAAAAATATGCCAAAAGTAAAAATTTAATTAATATAAAAATAATTCTTTATATTATAACATAATAAAAATATCTTACAAAAAATATGCCAAAAGTAAAACTTTAATTAATATAAAAATAATTCTTTATATTATAACATAATAAAAATATCTTCATACAAGATTTGGATATAAGATCTCTAATTAGTACAACATGCTACTAACACAATAACACTACTACTACAATGATCACCAAAATAATAGAAAAATGACAATTCAGTATTTACGTAAATCAGCCATAGAGGAAAGGGTCCGTCAAATAGTTCTACTAAAGAGGTCTGAAGTAGAAGATCCTAAAAAAATATTAAGAGAAGTCAGACTTCACCGAGTGAATTATTATAATATATATAAACACACCTAAAGTCATATACAACCAAGCATCAATGTATATATATATATATATATATATATATATATATATATATATATAATACACACACACACACACACACATGCAGGTCATATAGATACCAAAATCTAGTTTTATATAATAATAGAAGCAGAGAAATTTATTTTGGGTAAAGGATTGGAGCAAAACCCTAAAAATATTATGCAACCTCAATCATTGAATGTCACTAGCCAATAGGCTCACTTGATTCCAATTTATTTCTCTTTTCCATTTTTGGACAATTGACTAGCCTCGAGACACTAAGTTAATTAAGTTCTCGCAATCACACCACTCTCTCACTACGAACCTTAATAATCAATTAATCAAGTCTCACATCAATAATTTCATAATAAGACTCCTAAAAATCTAATGCATTAGTGCACACACAGTCCTAGTGCAACCCATTAGTAACACGTTCTACTATTATCCTTTAAATAAATCTTATAATTATTAAAAATAATGAAATGTATAATTTAAACATGATAGCCTCCATTTTTTAAAGCAATATACCAAATATTTACTAAACATATACCAAAAAATATATCTAATCATTTAATAAAATACATCATACTTAATTACATTATAAAAATATGGATGCTCATAAATATGTATTCTACATGTAATGCATATATATGATAATAGCTTACAATTGTGCGCTCCTTTTAAAGAACTAGACTAGATGAGTTTGGTATGCCTCGATCTCAGCGTAACTAGAGAAAACAAATAAATAATAATATTATTAGAATCAAAATCCTAATTTTATACTTCTAGAAATTCTAAAAAATGACTCAATCTAGGACACAACTAGACCAACAAATTAAAAATTTAGAATTGACTTGATGTCACGTTTTGCGAGACTTCTACTAAAAATTAGGTAGAGTCTTCTTTATAAAACAGACATTTCTTTACTAAAAGTAGAGTTGATCCTGCATGCAAACACACTTCAATATTCACAATAGCACAACTTCTCGGGTTGGGCTCTTGAACTACACAATTTGTCCAACTAAGAATCAAAATACACAAAAATTAATAATTTAATAATAAATACTAAAATCATTAAAATCCATAAAAAATCAATAAAATACCTTAATACAATTTATTTGAAAAATAAAAATATTAAAGATAATTTATATTCAAATTAACTTAATAAAATCTCAAATAGCATTAAATAATATTAGTAAAAATTCCATTTTTCAAATATTCAAAATTAAATAGCACAAAGTTCAATTAATTATTTAAATTACTCAATTATATAATAAAAATAGCTAAAATCCATTTTAATCATAAAAGTAATAGATAAGCTATTATTTAATTATAATTTAAAAAATTATTATTAATTAGCTAAAATAAATAATTCGTAAAAATTATTTTAATACTATTTATTATTCAAAAATTATCCAAAATATACTAATTAACAATAAGTTCAATTAAATACAAAATTTACTAATTTTTCCATAAATTACCATAATATTAAATATTTTCCAAAAATTAACCAAAATTACTATAAATTTGTAAAAATTTATTTTCTCATTTCTAAATCTTAATGTTTATATTAAATATACTAATTAGCATTATTTTCAATAAAAATCATATAATGAATAAAATTTACCTTATTTTTCAAAAATACAATTTTATACATAGACTATATAAATTCATAACTAAAAGTCTAAAATTAATTTCACTAAATTTCCTTAACAAACCATAATCTAAATATTTCACACAATATTCTAAAAATATTAAAATTTTCAGGCATGGGTCATTGAAACAGTGACTCACCAGAAAATAAAAATACAAAAACTTCAAATAATTTAGAAAAATCAAACAAAAATATATTTAGATAGCTCTTTATGCACATAATCACATTTCCAAAGCAATTAATCATGAATCAAACTACGTCAAGCTTAAAAAAAATAAAAACTAAATTGACCTAAACTAAAACTTGAGTATAAAATGATTATCGGACATTCTAAGCTTGAAATGACCGAAGATTTAGCTTGCCCGGACCTAAAGGAGTCGAACAAGCTCAGAACCACAAGTTGTATCCACCATAAATATCGCCTATGATGCTATTGGATGCTACTGCATTTGACAGAATAGGAGAGGAAGAAGCTTGCTAACGACGATGGAAGGGAAGGGAAGGGGAGAGGTGATGGTGGTAGAATGGTGGCTCGGTGGTGGCTTGTGTAGTGGCACTGTGTAGACTGGGAAGAAGAAGAAGAAGAAGAAAAAAAAGAAAAAAAAAGAAAGATAAAGAAAGAGAAGAAGACCGAAAAAATAATGTTTTTGTCCTTTTTTTAATAATTAGGAAAAAGACAAAATATTATACATATATAAAATATAATTGTAATAACCCTAATTTTTAAATTATTTTATTATATTATGAGATATGCAGTGTTAATAAATTTTTAAAAATTTAATTTAATTATTTTACTATTTTGTGATTAATTATTATTATTTTATATTTAATTGAATTTTCTACGTAAATATATTATTTTGGACGTTTAAATTTAATTATGTATATTTATTATTTTTAAATACTATTATTTTAATAACGTTAATTTAGTGCATGGTTATTTTAATATTATTTTTTTTTAGTACTAACATTATTTTATTTTTATTGATTTACATAAAATTATTTCATAAATATTGTTTATATTATTGTTATTTTCAAATGTGTTATGTGTTATTATTATCATGGTTATTATTTTCATTAATATTATCATTAGTATTATTTTATTGTTTAATATTATTATGAATATTATTCTTATTATCCAATTATTTTATTAATAGTATAAATTTTAATTATTGATAATTTTATATTGTGTATATTATTATGCATGTGTGTGTCATGTGTGTACCTATATATATATATATATATATATATATATATATATATATATATTATAATGAGTGGTTGAGATTAGTTTATTATAAAATATTATTATTATATTATATTATATAGTTTATTATTAAAATATATACACAAACAAACAAACAACACACATATACATATATAAACACACACATTCACGTGCACATATACACACCAACACACACACATCAACAAATATACATATAAACATACAAACAACACAGCACACATTCAAAAACATTTAGCAAAATAATGCAGAAGCTTCTGTGACCATCCTACCTCCCGCAACATCTCGATCCAAGCTCGTCGGTGTGCCTCCATCACTTCCAACCGACCACTTCCTCCTTCTAGCCTCATCGTCGTCGTCCAGAAGCCTTGAAACCGCTAGAAAAACTGAATTCTTCACCTACTGCTACAGTAACTCCGGCGAGGATCCGGCCACCTTTGCTTGAGTTCTTGGGTTCTTTGGATTCCTTGAGTTATGAGAACTCTATTTCTAAGCTCGGATTGAGCTCAAACCATCTCGTTTGTAAGTTTTGTTAAATTTTTATTTTTGAGCTTTTAGGGTTTTTATTTTTTTTTAGGTTGATTTTTATTGATTCAAGAAAACTCCCTTTGCAAATGATGATCCTTATAGCTTGAGCTTCATGAATATATTTTTGTTATAATTTTTGGAATTTATTTTAATTTTGGTGAATTTTTTTTATTATTTTAATATTATTTAATGAATTTTCGAAAATTAATTAATTAAATTATGAAATTGTGTTTTATGGTGATTATAGGAGTTGAAATGAATTATAGAAATTTATTTGTAATTTTTGTGAATTTTTATGTATTTATTTGGAATTTATTAAGTTTAGGTAATTTTGAAAAATAGGGTTAATTATGTGTTTAATTGAAATAAATTGGTAAATCGTGTATATTTATTGATATTATCGAATTATATGTTGATAAATTAATTTTTTGAGTAATTATATAATTTTTGGTGAATTTTTTAACATTTATAGTGAATATATATATATAGGGGTATTTTGGTAATTTTAAACTAAATTGGTTAAAAATGTAATTAAATTGGTTTTAATAGTTATTTAGGGTATAAAAATGATTTCTACAAATTTTTAGTATTTTTAACTAATTAAAACTATTTTTCGTAAATTATTTTCAAATTATATATAATATACTATTTTTCTAAATAAATGGGTTTTTATTGATTTTTAGTATGTTTTAGGGTTAATTACGTAATTTGGATTTATAAAATGTATTTTTATTATATAAGGGCATTTTCGGTATTTTATAAATATTCTGTGTATTGTGAACCTCGGTCGGTGAATTGTAGTTTGGAGTCCGACCGAGGGATTTTGATTGTAATCCTGTGTGTTATTCCGAAGTGTATTTCTTTGCAGGACCGGCTCTACTCTTTGAGTAGAGAGATGTCCGTTTTACAGGGGAGGTTCTGCTGGATTTTCGGTAGAATTCTCGTAAAACGTGATGTCCGGTCAAATTCCTATTCTAAAGCTGTGTCTAAAATTCTAGATCGAGTCTTTAGAATTTTTGTTAAATTTATTCTGATCTCATGTTGTCATTTGTTGTCTAGCTGCGCCGGAACCGAGGCCTAACGGACCAGGCCCGTTGAATATGTCTCGAGAAACGCACATCAGTGAGTTATTATACTGTATATATATGCATTGCATATAGGGTGCATTTATTTAGAATTTTTCATTTTCATTGTATGTTTAAAAAAAGGATTTAAATTATAATATTTCTGGTATATCTAGGGTTGCATTTTATATATATGCATAATAAATAATTAGGCATGTTAGTTTGATATATGCACATTAAACAATTAGGTTTAGGTTTAATACATTTGAGTAATATACACATGTTTTAAAATGTACACTTAGACATAATTATTTTATTAAATGATTAGTATACTTTAGGTATAATTTCAGTAGATTTTAGGTTTATTCTTAATTAATTGCATGTTAAATTATAAACCTACACTTAAATTATTTTTAAGTTATTTTTGGTATATTTTTTTATTTATTTCCGAATAAATAAATGTTTTATTATTAAATTAAACCTAACACATTAGTGGTATATTTAGGGTTTATTTTTGGATATATGCATGATAGATAATCGGGTTTATTTTTAGTATATTTGTGAATATATGTTAAACACAAAAACGTATTTAAATGAATATTTAGACATAAATGGTTTATTAAATGATTTGAGTACTTAGGGTATATCTTTTGCATATTTAAGTATATTTTTAAGATAATGCATGTTATATTATTGTTACTCATTTAAATTGTTTTTAACTATATTAATGATTTATCTTTAGTTTATTTCATATTTTATTTGACTATATATATATATATATACCTGAAATATACTGGGTATATTTTAGGTATATTTTTGGTATATATATATATGGTTGGTTTTACTATTATGAATATTGTTCTACATTAATTATTTTTCGAATGAATGATTTATTCGAAGTGAAGGATATCAATAGAACGTGCTTCCTAGTGGGCAGCACTAGGACCGTGTACATACCGGTACGATAGATAAGGATTGAGTGAGAGTTAAAATTTGGTGATTATAATTGATTTAATTGATTTGACTAGATTAATGGTATGTTAGATAGTGTGATTGCTGGAGCTCGGTTGACTAAGTGTCTCGGGGCCAATCACACTGACAGTCAGACTGCTGGAGCTCGGTTGACTTAGTGTCTCGGGGCCAGTCTACTGTCCATAAGTGAATTGAATGATCTATTGGGTTGATTGAGATGTGAGGTGATGGATAGTGTGATTGCTGGAGCTCGGTTGACCAAGTGTCTCGGGGCCAATCACACTGACAGCCAGACTGCTGGAGCTCGGTCGACTTAGTGTCTCGGGGCCAGTCTGCTGTCCAAATTGGAATAAGTGTTCTATTTGGAATCAAGTGAGCCTGTATGGCTAGAGTGAGGATGGGATTGTTTGAGGTTGTTATTATTTAGGGTTCTATGGATCCTTCATCAATTAAAACAAACATTTTCTACATTTAGTATATTTATAAAAGCAAAGTTTGGCATTCATGTGAAATGTGTGTATATACATATATATATAAGAATGCCTGATTGTTATGGTTTAGTTTGCATGTATATATAGTATAATAATTCACTCAGTGAGGTCTGACCCCCCTCAATTATTTTTTTTCAGGAGATTCCATATCGTCAGACCTTAGTTGTAGAGTTCCCCGCCGGTGTTCTTCAGTCCCGGCTATTTTATGCAAATGTATATTTTGAACTTTGAATTGTATTCTAGAAACTGCAGTAGTAGTGTTATTATATTGGAAGTGTATTATTTTTTTTGGATATTAAATACTCTGAGAATTTGTATTTGAACATTGCATGAATATGTATTCATTTATAAAAGGATTTGGAGTATTTATTTTATATATTGATGCAGAAAATTTTAATTTGGTCGTACTTTTATATAATTATTGTATGATTTTATTTTCTAAGGCTTGCTACGGGTTCCGGATTCGAAAGAATTCCCGTTCCCTAGCGCCGGTCATGACTCCTAGTTTGGGTCGTGACAAAGTTGGTATCAGAGCTGAGTTCTGTGTTAGGGCTTAGTTGTTTAAGTTGTGGCCCTAGTTTTTGAAGTTGTGTTTTCTGTTAAACTACTGCAGTGAATTAGGTTCGGTCATGTCTTTGAAAAGTCTTCCTTGCATTAGGAATTCCGCGTAACCGTTAGGGTGTCTGTTGATGTTTGTGATTATTTGAACTATTTGTTTATTTTTGCTCCTTGTTGATTGCCTTGAGCATGAATCGCTCCATCGATCGATGATAGTTGATCTTCTGAGCACGAGGTTCTACCCCCTATGCATCCTGTTAGGCGTAGGGTTAGAAATGGATTTAGAAGGCCTGATGATCACTGTTGACAATGGGAATAACTAAATGAGGAGCTGGTGGCTTAGCATTGCAATGATGTTGCTTCTGCAACAAGAGTTTTACAGGATACGGTGCTGATACCTTCGATCGTTCAGCAGATGTAATTTCTTTTTCAACCGAGAACTTGAGACATGTCAATTTTGCGTATATGCTATATTCTGAATTCTGTTGATTTCTATATCTTTTCAACGCAGTGAATGTGAATTGTTTCTTCTCCAGAGACAATATTGATAATCAGTCTTTTCAAGTTCAAGTTGTGGTTATAGTTCCAGCCCTACTACACCTATCTAGTATAAGGGTAGGTTAGAGGCAACTATAACTCAAGGGTTAAGGTAGTCATTGTAAGTAGTACAAGCATTCCTTTTGGACTTGAACGTGCAACAATTGTGGCCAGGATAGCCGAGATTAATAAAAGCTTGATAGCATTTAATCAAGTTTGACAGTTGTTTGAATATGCTTTGATGGGGGAATTGGAAAATGTCTAATGAAGACGAAGCACTCTTGTACTCTTTATGGCAAGCTGTCAGTTCTAACTGCAACACATAATTTGAGTAAAGGGGGATTTCTAAGATACTTCCATCCACCTTTAAGGAAGGATAATTACTTGTATCAGCTATTGCATAGAGTAAGGGAATAGCAATCAGTTGAGAAGATTACCTGTAAACTCTTCAATCTGATACGTCATGCTGAAGACGTAATACAATATAAGAGGAGACTGGTGGAATTATATATTACAGGATTAAGCGTAATATATATTGGCATCTAAACCGAGAATTAAGACTCAGAGAGTTATTATGAATTCAGTTTTTTGGGTGTAATTAATCTTGATGAGATGTGAAAGGGTTGTCAAGAATATCTGGCTCTAGTTGAGTATACTTCAGTAGAGAAGTTGTCTCTCCTAGATGTTTTAATTGCCTGTGAGTTACCAAGTTTACCACTTTACAGAGATTGAATTCTGTATCGATGTGGTTCCTGATATAACTCCTATTTCAACGTAGCCCTACAAAATGACTTTTGCAGAGCTGTAGGAGCAATTACGAGAGCTGTATGACCAAGGTTTTGTCAGACCTTATGTTTCTCTTCAGGGTGCACTAGTCCTGTTGTAAGGAAGAAGGATCGTACCTTGAAACTATACATTGACTGTAGAGAGATGAACAGGGTAACAGTGAAGGATAAGTATCCTCTTTTAAGGATAGATGACCTGTCTGATCAGCTAAAGAGTGCACAGTTCTTTTCAAAAATTGATTTGAAGTCGGGTTATCATTAGTTGTCGGTCAGTTTGTAGTAGTCTTCATTAATGATATACTAGTGTATTCAAAGTGAATGAAAGGGGCACGTATATCACTTGAGGACTATACTACAGATACTAAGAGAATGTCAGCTTTATGCTGAATTCAAGAAGTGTGATCATTGGGTAGAGAATGTTGTTTTTCTTAGAATTATGGCGTTTAAGGATAGAATTCGAGTTGATCCACAAAAGATCGAAGCAGCATCTGAGCGGCCCAGACTAATTGAATCCATTGAGATCTGTAATTTTCTGGGTTTAATTGGGTATCATAGGAAATCTGCATAGAATTCTCTAGAATTACAGCTCCTATGACCCTCATAACTCAGAAGAATGGGAAGATTGTGTGAACAGATGTTTGTTAGAACAGCTTCTAAGTACTGAAGAAGACTGATTGATCTGAGGGTTACGTGAACTTTAGAGGATAAGACCTGATATCATTACAACATTTCATCATATCATCATAGCATCTCATTACAGCATTTCATCATGACATTTCATTCTAGCATTTCATCATAACATTTCATTAGATCATCTCATCATGACATTCATCCTAGCATGTCATCATGGCATATCACCATAGAATGATCTGCTGATAGGAGATGCCCAAGTTAATGATACAGGGTTGATGTTGTAATCTGAGAAAGGGATTCTATATAAGCTGTGGAAGTGAACTTGCAGTGTACATCCAAATGGTTACCAAGAATTATCACAGTATTCAGGATCAATACTAGTGGGTTGGATTATAGAAGGATGTGACTGATTGTATTTCTAAGTGTTAAAATTGCCAGTCGGTGAAAGCTGAATATCAGAAGTCTTCTGGGAAGTTTTGATCTCTTTTGAATTTGGGTGGAAATAAGAGAGAATTATGATAATTTTTATGGTTGGTTACCTCGTTCGAAGGGTGAATATGATTCCGTTGGAATGATTATAGACAAATTGATAAAGTCAGCTAATTTTTGGCCAGTGGAAGCCACTTATTCAATAGCTAAGTGGGCTAAGCTGCATATGAAGCATATTGTGTGCCTGCATAGACTACCGGTGTCCATTGAATATGGTAAAGGTACAGTGTTTACCTTTCAATTTTGGCAGAGATTATGGAGAGTAATAAACACCTGATTAGATTTCAATACTGCTTTTCATCCTCAGACAGATGACAGTCTGAGAGGACGATCCAAACACTAAACAGTATGTTGAAGATGTGTGTTTTAGATCTAGAAGGTAGCTGGGTTGATTATATGCTACTTATAGAATTCGCTTATAATAACAGCTACCATAGCAGTATTGGAATGACACCACCTGAAGCTTTTATGGAAAGAAGTCTTAATTAGATATGAGATGGTTCAGAATACAGCGAAGAAGTTGTTGTGATCAGAAGAGCGATATGGATCCTAAATGCAGAGATATGGAGTTTCAGATCGAAGACTGTAATTCTGAAGATGTCTCCGAAAAGTGGTGTGATGAGACGCGTTGAACAATATGGAACTGAATGAAGACCTGAAGCTTGAGAAGGAATCAGTTGTAATTGTAAATTATCAAGCTCGATAGTTATGTTCGAATTAGATTCAGATGATCAAGATTTCGTGACGTGGCAACAAAGTGAAAGAGCTTACGTAAAAGATTAAAGTTGAGATACGAGCTTCTTACCCGTATCTCTTTCCTCCTTGATCCTTACATTATCCTTTTCTTTGAATTCGAGGACGAATTCTTATAAGGAGGGGAGACTGTAATAACCCTAATTTTTAAATTATTTTATCATATTATGAGATATGCAGTGTTAATAAATTTTTAAAAATTTAATTTAATTATTTTACTATTTTGTGATTAATTATTATTATTTTATATTTAATTGAATTTTCTACGTAAATATATTATTTTGGACGTTTAAATTTAATTATGTATATTTATTATTTTTAAATACTATTATTTTAATAACGTTAATTTAGTGCATGGTTATTTTAATATTATTTTTTTAGTACTAACATTATTTTATTTTTATTGATTTACATAAAATTATTTCATAAATATTGTTTATATTATTGTTATTTTCAAATGTGTTATGTGTTATTATTATCATGGTTATTATTTTCATTAATATTATCATTAGTATTATTTTATTGTTTAATATTATTATGAATATTATTCTTATTATCCAATTATTTTATTAATAGTATAAATTTTAATTATTGATAATTTTATATTGTGTATATTATTATGCATGTGTGTGTCATGTGTGTACCTATATATATATATATATATATATATTATAATGAGTGGTTGAGATTAGTTTATTATAAAATATTATTATTATATTATATTATATAGTTTATTATTAAAATATATACACAAACAAACAAACAACACACATATACATATATAAACACACACATTCACGTGCACATATACACACCAACACACACACATCAACAAATATACATATAAACATACAAACAACACAGCACAAATTCAAAAACATTTAGCAAAATAATGCAGAAGCTTCTGTGACCATCCTACCTCCCGCAACATCTCGATCCAAGCTCGTCGGTGTGCCTCCATCACTTCCAACCGACCACTTCCTCCTTCTAGCCTCGTCGTCGTCGTCCAGAAGCCTTGAAACCGCTAGAAACACTGAATTCTTCACCTACTGCTACAGTAACTCCGGCGAGGATCCGGCCACCTTTGCTTGAGTTCTTGGGTTCTTTGGATTCCTTGAGTTATGAGAACTCTATTTCTAAGCTCGGATTGAGCTCAAACCATCTCGTTTGTAAGTTTTGTTAAATTTTTATTTTTGAGCTTTTAGGGTTTTTATTTTTTTTTAGGTTGATTTTTATTGATTCAAGCAAACTCCCTTTGCAAATGATGATCCTTATAGCTTGAGCTTCATGAATATATTTTTGTTATAATTTTTGGAATTTATTTTAATTTTGGTGAATTTTTTTTATTATTTTAATATTATTTAATGAATTTTCGAAAATTAATTAATTAAATTATGAAATTGTGTTTTATGGTGATTATAGGAGTTGAAATGAATTATAGAAATTTATTTGTAATTTTTGTGAATTTTTATGTATTTATTTGGAATTTATTAAGTTTAGGTAATTTTGAAAAATAGGGTTAATTATGTGTTTAATTGAAATAAATTGGTAAATTGTGTATATTTATTGATATTATCGAATTATATGTTGATAAATTAATTTTTTGAGTAATTATATAATTTTTGGTGAATTTTTTAACATTTATAGTGAATATATATATATAGGGGTATTTTGGTAATTTTACACTAAATTGGTTAAAAATGTAATTAAATTGGTTTTAATAGTTATTTAGGGTATAAAAATGATTTCTGCAAATTTTTAGTATTTTTAACTAATTAAAACTATTTTTCGTAAATTATTTTCAAATTATATATAATATACTATTTTTCTAAATAAATGGGTTTTTATTGATTTTTAGTATGTTTTAGGGTTAATTACGTAATTTGGATTTATAAAATGTATTTTTATTATATAAGGGCATTTTCGGTATTTTATAAATATTCTGTGTATTGTGAACCTCGGTCGGTGAATTGTAGTTTGGAGTCCGACCGAGGGATTTTGATTGTAATCCTGTGTGTTATTCCGAAGTGTATTTCTTTGCAGGACCGGCTCTACTCTTTGAGTAGAGAGATGTCCGTTTTACAGGGGAGGTTCTGCTGGATTTTCGGTAGAATTCTCGTAAAACGTGATGTCCGGTCAAATTCCTATTCTAAAGCTGTGTCTAAAATTCTAGATCGAGTCTTTAGAATTTTTGTTAAATTTATTCTGATTTCATGTTGTCATTTGTTGTCTAGCTGCGCCGGAACCGAGGCCTAACGGACCAGGCCCGTTGAATATGTCTCGAGAAACGCACATCAGTGAGTTATTATACTGTATATATATGCATTGCATATAGGGTGCATTTATTTAGAATTTTTCATTTTCATTGTATGTTTAAAAAAAGGATTTAAATTATAATATTTCTGGTATATCTAGGGTTGCATTTTATATATATGCATAATAAATAATTAGGCATGTTAGTTTGATATATGCACATTAAACAATTAGGTTTAGGTTTAATACATTTGAGTAATATACACATGTTTTAAAATGTACACTTAGACATAATTATTTTATTAAATGATTAGTATACTTTAGGTATAATTTCAGTAGATTTTAGGTTTATTCTTAATTAATTGCATGTTAAATTATAAACCTACACTTAAATTATTTTTAAGTTATTTTTGGTATATTTTTTTATTTATTTCCGAATAAATAAATGTTTTATTATTAAATTAAACCTAACACATTAGTGGTATATTTAGGGTTTATTTTTGGATATATGCATGATAGATAATCGGGTTTATTTTTAGTATATTTGTGAATATATGTTAAACACAAAAACGTATTTAAATGAATATTTAGACATAAATGGTTTATTAAATGATTTGAGTACTTAGGGTATATCTTTTGCATATTTAAGTATATTTTTAAGATAATGCATGTTATATTATTGTTACTCATTTAAATTGTTTTTAACTATATTAATGATTTATCTTTAGTTTATTTCATATTTTATTTGACTATATATATATATATATACCTGAAATATACTGGGTATATTTTAGGTATATTTTTGGTATATATATATATGGTTGGTTTTACTATTATGAATATTGTTCTACATTAATTATTTTTCGAATGAATGATTTATTCGAAGTGAAGGATATCAATAGAACGTGCTTCCTAGTGGGCAGCACTAGGACCGTGTACATACCGGTACGATAGATAAGGATTGAGTGAGAGTTAAAATTTGGTGATTATAATTGATTTAATTGATTTGACTAGATTAATGGTATGTTAGATAGTGTGATTGCTGGAGCTCGGTTGACTAAGTGTCTCGGGGCCAATCACACTGACAGTCAGACTGCTGGAGCTCGGTTGACTTAGTGTCTCGGGGCCAGTCTACTGTCCATAAGTGAATTGAATGATCTATTGGGTTGATTGAGATGTGAGGTGATGGATAGTGTGATTGCTGGAGCTCGGTTGACCAAGTGTCTCGGGGCCAATCACACTGACAGCCAGACTGCTGGAGCTCGGTCGACTTAGTGTCTCGGGGCCAGTCTGCTGTCCAAATTGGAATAAGTGTTCTATTTGGAATCAAGTGAGCCTGTATGGCTAGAGTGAGGATGGGATTGTTTGAGGTTGTTATTATTTAGGGTTCTATGGATCCTTCATCAATTAAAACAAACATTTTCTACATTTAGTATATTTATAAAAGCAAAGTTTGGCATTCGTGTGAAATGTGTGTATATACATATATATATAAGAATGCCTGATTGTTATGGTTTAGTTTGCATGTATATATAGTATAATAATTCACTCAGTGAGGTCTGACCCCCCTCAATTATTTTTTTTCAGGAGATTCCATATCGTCAGACCTTAGTTGTAGAGTTCCCCGCCGGTGTTCTTCAGTCCCGGCTATTTTATGCAAATGTATATTTTGAACTTTGAATTGTATTCTAGAAACTGCAGTAGTAGTGTTATTATATTGGAAGTGTATTATTTTTTTTGGATATTAAATACTCTGAGAATTTGTATTTGAACATTGCATGAATATGTATTCATTTATAAAAGGATTTGGAGTATTTATTTTATATATTGATGCAGAAAATTTTAATTTGGTCGTAATTTTATATAATTATTGTATGATTTTATTTTCTAAGGCTTGCTACGGGTTCCGGATTCGAAAGAATTCCCGTTCCCTAGCGCCGGTCATGACTCCTAGTTTGGGTCGTGACAATAATAATAATGATAATAATATTTTGAATTAAATAATTACTTTCAAATTAAATCCACCACTATATATTAAAATATTTATAATAAAATAAATTAATACTATTCACCAATAATAACAATAATGTTATTAAGTATAAATAAATAATAATATACAACACTAAATTAAACTTTTAAATCTTGATTTAATATTAATACCGTAATAAAATAAAATAAAATAATCAATACTAAAATTTAATTAAATTAACAAAATAATCATAATATATAAAAATTTAAAATATTTATTAACACTTCATATCTCAAAATTAATTTAATAATTTATAAAAATTTTAGGTTATAACATTTTATTTTTGTTATCCACAATATCATTAGCACTAAAATTCTAATTAATTTTTATTACAAGTGTAATATCCCGTGTTTTTTTAAAAATATTTTTACACTGTACCGGGATATACAGTGTCAATAATTTTTGTATATGCATTATGATATTTTTACGAGTTAATATGTATTTTAAACCTATTTTAATTACGGTATATTATTTACAGTGTTTTACGTAAAATTTTCCCGGGACTTGCATTTTCGGGGAAATTTTCACGTAAACAATGTATTATTAATTATTTTAAATGTATTTACGGACTTGCATGAACTCATACATATTTTTAAATTATTAAATAAAGCCTGTGTGTGTATATTTATTTAATTAGGGTTTATTATTTCCCTAATATTTTATTAAGTATTTAATTGTTTTATTGTTATTTAATTAATTTTATTTAGTATAAATTATTAAAATATTAAATTTTATGTGTGTGGTGTATATTTGATGTGTGTAATTTAATATTATTTTAATATATAGTATAAAGTATATATATATACATATATTTGTTAAAAATTACAAAAGTTTGCAAAATTACATTTTGGCCCCTGACTTCTTCTTCTTCTCCGACCGATTCCCCATCGCCGTTCCGCCGTCTGTCACGTCGTTCCTTCACCGTGGGTGTGCTGTCCGGTGTGCCACCATCTTCCCCGACCAGTTTCGCCGCCTGAGGAGGCCGTTTCCGGCGTCGGGAGAACGATTTTGGCCGGAGAAGCCGAAAATCAACCCACCGTCGATCACGCCGATTCCGGCCACCGTTTTTGACACCGCCGGTCTCTTTCTTCTCCTTGAGCTCTGGTGAGTGTGATTCTAGCTTTGGTTTGAGCTAAAATGGTCTAGAATTGCTTAGTTTTCGATTTGTCAATTTCGGCCTATTAGGATTTTTGATTTTTTTGAGCTTCGAATTGGATGATTCATGAAAAATTACTTCACAAATGTTGTTCCTAGTAGCTTAATATTCATGTATGAATTTTTGTAGAATTTTTGGAGATTGTTTGGATTTTTGGGTATTTTTGAATATTTTAATATTATTTTCTAATTTTCGGAAATTAATTATTTAAATTATGAAATTGGATTTTATGGTTAAATTAGGTGTTGAAATGAATTATAGGAATTTATTTGGAATTTTTATGAATTTCTAAGTATTTATTTTGAATTATTGAAGTTTATGGAATTTTGGAAAAATTAGGTTAAATGTGTTTTTAATGGAAATTAATTGGTTAATTGAGTTTAAATATTGATATTATTGATAAATATGTTGAGAAAATTAATTTTGGATAAGTGTATGATTTTTGGTGAATTTTTGAAGTAATTTAAGTATATTTATATATATAGGGGTATTTTGGTAATTTTACCCTAAATTGTCTAAAAATGTAATTTAATTGGTTTTAATATTTATTTAAGGTATAAAAATGATTTCTACAAAATATTTGGTATTTTTAACTAATTAAAACTATTTTTCGTGAATTATTTTCAATTATATATATAATATACGGTTTTTCTAATAAAATGAGTTTTAATCGGTTTTTATAGTGTTTCAAGGTCAATTATGTAATTTCTACCTATGAGGTGTATTTCTAGATTTTAAGGATATTTTTGGTATATCTGGAATATGTTCTGTGTTTGTGGACCCCGGTCGGTGGACTGTAGTTTGGAGTCCGACCGTGGGATTTTGATTGTGTTGAGCTTATTTTTCGAAGTGTGTTTCTTTGCAGGGTCGGCTCTACTCTTTTGAGTAGAGAGATGTCCATTTTACAGGGGAGGTTCTGTCGGATTTTCGGTAGAATTCTCGTAAAACGTGATATCCAGTCGAACCCTAATTTTCGATTCTGTGTTAAATACTCTAGATTGAATTCTAGGATTTTTGTTAGGTTTATTCTAATGTCGGTTACTTATTGCTTGTTTAGTTGCGCCGAGACCGAGGGCTAGTGGACCAGGCCCGTCGGACCTGTCTCGTGGAGCGCATTAGGTGAGTTACTATATTATATATATATGCTTAGGATGCATGATTTAGAAAATGCATGTTTTATTTTGACTGAATATGCATAAATAATGTGACTTATATTCAAGTATATTTTTGGTATATTTTTGGTATATAATAAATTATATACATGTTTTGTTAATAAAATATATTTAAAATGTTTTTAAATATATTTTTAGTTTAATTCATGATTTGATTGGATTTATTTGACATATATATACTCAAAATATACCTGGTTTATGTTTGGTATATTTTCGGTATATATATGGTTTATATTGTTGTTTCATTTACATTCATGCATCATTTATTTTTGTGAATGAATGTTTTATATTTAATGATGAAGGATATCAATAGAACGTGCTACCTAGTGGGCAGCACTAGGACCGAGTACGTACCGGTACGCCTATAGCTTTAGGCTATGTTACTAACTATTTGTGGATATTGGTTTGATATGATTATTGATATGTGAGATGTGGTTTGTGGGTGTGATTGCTGGAGCTCGGTTGACCAAGTGTCTCGGGGCCAATCACACTGGCAGTTAGACTGCTGGAGCTCGGTTGACTTAGTGTCTCGGGGCCAGTCTACTGTCCAAATGGATTAAGTGAATATATTTTGGTATAAGTGAGCCTGTATGGCTAGAGTGTTGTTTAACACTATTTTCTGAGGTTGCGATATTCTAGGGTTCTATATGATCCTTCATAAAAGATGATTTTCAGATAAAATATATAAAAACGATTTTTCTGCATCTGTATGAATTTGCCTGTATATATATATATTAGACATGTATTATTGACTGTATGCATAGTCATTTAGAGTGTATGTATATATATTATAGTAATTCACTCAGTGAGGTCTGACTCCCCTCCGTTGACTATTTTTCAGGAGAGTCAACTTCCTCATACCTCAGTAGCAGGTCGATACGCCGGATTTCTTCCGCCCCGGCTTCTTTATGTAAATTGTCTACTTGAGTCTTATTTATTTTATCTAGACACTGCAGTAGTTGTGAATTAAAGTATGGGATTTTATGTACTTTATTTTAAAGAGATGTATTATATTGAACTGGATTTGTATTAAAGATTATATATATCTATGAGATGAGATTTTGTTTAAATCCAGTTGATATGGAAAAAATGATATTATGATTTTTATTTCCGCTGCATATTATATTTTTATTGTTATTATGGCATGCTTTATTTTATTTTTAGGCTTGCTACGGGTTCCGGATTCGAAAGAATTCCCGTTCCCTAGCGCCGGTCATGGCCCCTGTTTTGGGTCGTGACAAAGTTGGTATCAGAGCGAAGTTCGTATCAAAGTGGAGTTCTGTGTCAGGGCTTAGTTATGTGAGTTGTGGCCCTAGTTTTAAAGTTGTGTTTTCTGTTGGACTACTGCAGTGTATTAGGTTCGAGTATGTCTTGATGAGTATTCCTTGATGTAGTTTTCAGCGTTATTCCTCCGTTGTCTGTTTTGTCTGAATCTTTCCGTTTGTCTTTTCAGAATGAGGAGGCGAGCGCGTGTCGCTCCACCGGTCGTTGAGGCCGAGGATGATGAGTCTTTTCAGGATGAGGTTTTACCTCCTGAGCAGCCAGTTAGACGTAGAGGTCGTGGCAGAGGTAGACCTCGAGGAGCGGTAGGTCGCCGTAGGCAGAGAGAGTTACAGGACGAGGAGCCTGTTGAGCCTGAGTTTGATGTTCCTGTTCCTCCAGTTGTTCAGCCTGTTCAGCCTGCCTATCAGCAGGGTATGTCTGACCCTGAGGCAGCTTTATTCTATGCCCGAGTTGGCAGGATTGCTTTTGATGGGACTTCTGATCCTTTAGATTTTTTGCATGCGATTGAGACTAGGACTCGGACTGCTCATACCGAGTACCAGCGGATCATGATCGTTGAGTTGTCTGTTGAGGGACCAGCTCTAGATTGGTTCATTCAGATGATCCAGCCCTATATGATGACGATGACCTGGGCTCAGTTTCGAGAGCGATTCATGAGGAGATTTTGTCCAGAGCCTCTTCGTTTGAGCTATCGTCTCCGTTTGACTAGTATTTCTCGTGGAGATCGATCTGTAGAGGAGTATACCCGAGAGTTTCTTCGTCTGGGTAGATATGCTGAGGATCTGATGCGAGATCAGTATTTCGCAGTTACTACCTATGTTACTGGTTTGGGTTCAGCTTTTGCTGGTATGCCTACAGCAGGTCTTACTCTGGAGTCTGTGATTGAGCTAGCTAAGGAGATTGAGCTGAGATTAGTTAGGCAGGGAGCGATGCCTGATTATTACCAGTTGGGAGTTCAGTCGAGTGGATTGCAGGCTACTCCATATTCGAGTTTTCATGTTGGTTCGAGTAGTCAGCAGCGAGGTTCGACTCAGCAGAGTCAGAGACAACAGCAGCGAGTGCATCGGAGCAGTAGACATGGCCGTGGAGGTCAGTGTAGATCGTTTAGATTTGGGTCAGGTGCTTCGAGCAGCAACAGTGGTCGTAGTTCTGGATCAGCGGCCAGTGTTTGTCAGACTTGTGGTAGAGTCCATCAGGGACCGTGTTATCTGACACCGCTGACATGTTTCAGATGCGGGCAGATAGGACATTTTGCCAGATCGTGTCCTTATTCCGGATTCAGCAGCAGCAGATTTCACGATTCCCACAGCAGTCGATTGCTAGTGCAGCACCCGTGCCATTTCAGTTGCCACCAGCCCAGCATCAGAGTTCTACTCAGTTTGTTCCACAGTAGAGTCGTGGTAGAGGTACTAGAGGAGGTGCTAGAGGTGTTGGCCGGGCTTCTACCAGTCAGCAGGGAGGTCGAGGTCAGGCCAGAGTCTTCCATCTGACTCAGCAGGATGCTCAGGCATCTAATGCAGTCGTGGCAGGTATTCTTTCTGTTTGTTACCTAGATGCTTTGGTTTTGTTTGATCAGGGTGCCATGCATTCGTTTGTTTCTTCTGTTTTTGCTTCTAAATCTTGTTGGCAAGCTTCGAGGATGGCTTTTCCTTTGTCTGTTGCCACTCCTCTGAGTGATTCCTTGGACGCCTATATTGTTCTTTCTGGTTGTCCAGTTCTCGTGGGAGATAGAGAATTATCCGCCGATTTGATTTTGTTGGATGTGATGGAGTTTGATGTTATTTTGGGAATGGATTGGTTATCTCAGCACTTCGCCGTGGTAGATTGCAGGAATAAGGAGGTGACTTTTAGAATTCCTGGTGAAGTAGAATTTAAGTTTGTTGGTGATAGGAGTTCAGCACCTCAGAATCTTATTTCAGCTATTGCAGCTAGGAAGTTATTGAGGAAAGGTTGCCAGGGATATTTGGCATTGGTCAGGGATACGTCAGTGGAGAAGTTGTCACTCACAGATGTTCCTGTTGCTTGTGAGTTTCCTGATGTTTTTCCCGAGGAGTTACCAGGTTTACCACCTCATAGAGAAATTGAGTTCTGTATAGATGTGGTACCAGGTACTACTCCTATATCTATGCCACCCTATCATATGGCTCTTGCAGAGTTGAGAGAGTTGAAGGAGCAGTTGCAAGAGTTGTTGGAGAAGGGTTTTATCAGACCTAGTGTTTCTCCTTGGGGTGCACCAGTCCTGTTTGTGAAGAAGAAGGATGGTACCCTGAGACTGTGCATTGACTACAGAGAGTTGAACAAGGTGACAGTGAAGAACAAGTATCCTCTCCCGAGGATAGATGATTTATTTGATCAGTTACAGGGTGCACAGTTCTTTTCTAAGGTCAACTTGAGGTCGGGTTATCATCAGTTGCGGATTAGTGAATCCGATATTCCTAAGACAGCGTTCCGCACTCGATATGGTCATTATGAGTTTCTGGTGATGTCTTTTGGTTTGACTAATGCACTAGCAGCTTTTATGGACCTGATGAACAGAGTATTCCGACCGTATGTGGATCAGTTTGTGGTAGTCTTCATTGATGATATACTAGTATATTCGAGGAGTATGGAAGAGCACGTATATCATTTGAGGATTGTACTACAGACACTAAGAGATCATCAGCTTTATGCTAAATTCTCGAAGTGTGATTTCTGGATAGAGAGTGTTTCTTTTCTTGGACACATAGTGTCTAAAGAAGGTATTCAGGTTGATCCACAGAAGATTGAGGCAGTATCTGAATGGCCTAGACCTACTTCGGTCACGGAGATTCGAAGTTTTCTGGGTTTAGCCGGGTATTATAGGCGGTTTGTGCAGGATTTTTCCAGGATAGCAGCCCTTATGACTCGCTTGACTCAGAAGAATGTTAGATTCGAGTGGTCAGAAGCTTGTGAGAATAGTTTTCAATTATTGAAGGAGAAGTTGACCACAGCGCCAGTATTAGCTTTGCCTAATAGTGTGGATAAGTTCACAGTTTACTGTGATGCCTCTAGAATTGGTCTTGGTTGTGTGTTAATGCAGAATGGAAGGGTGATAGCCTATGCTTCGAGGCAGTTGAAGAAGCATGAGCAGAACTATCCTACACATGATCTTGAGATGGCTACAGTGATCTTTGCTTTGAAGATTTGGAGACATTATCTGTACGGGGTGACTTGTGAGATATTTACTGATCACAAGAGCCTTAAGTACATTTTCCAACAGCGAGATTTGAATTTGAGGCAGAGACGATGGTTGGAATTATTGAAGGATTATGATTGCGAGATTCTTTACCATCCGGGTAAAGCTAATGTGGTAGCAGATGCCTTGAGTAGGAAGTCCTCAGGTAGTCTTGCTCACATCGGTGTTGAGAGGAGACCATTGATCCAGGAATTGCATTTGTTGGTGGATCAAGGTCTGATAATGAAGATTAGTAGATCAGGTGGACTGTTAGCTCAGTTTAAAGTACGATCTGTACTAAGGGATAGGATTAAAGCAGCTCAGAGCCGAGATCCTATTCTAGAAGAGCTTGCAGAGAATGTCAGAGCAGGGAAGTTCACTGATTTCACACTTGATGATATTGGTGTGTTGTGGATCAGTGGTAGATTGTGTGTTCCTGATGTGGATGATTTGAGAGAGGAGATTTTAGAGGAAGCACATTCTACAGCCTACAACGTTCATCCAGGTGTTACTAAGATGTACCACAGTATCAGAGATTTATACTGGTGGGATGGATTGAAGAAGGATGTTGCTGATTATGTTGCTAAGTGCTTGACGTGTCAACAAGTGAAAGCCGAACATCAGAAGCCTTCTGGGAAGCTTCAGCCTCTTCCTATTCCCGAGTGGAAGTGGGAAAGGATAGCTATGGATTTTGTGATCGGTTTACCTCGTTCGAAGGATGGATACGATTCCATCTGGGTGATTGTAGACAGGTTGACGAAGTCTGCACATTTCTTGCCTGTGAAAGCCACATATTCAGTTGCTAGATTGGCGAAGTTGTACGTGAAGCATATTGTGTGCCTTCATGGAGTACCTGTGTCCATTGTGTCAGATAGAGGTTCAGTGTTTACTTCTCATTTTTGGCAGAAGTTGCAGGAAGCGATGGGCACTAGGTTGGATTTCAGTACTGCTTTTCATCCTCAGACAGATGGCCAGTCTGAGAGGACGATCCAGACACTGGAAGATATGTTGAGGATGTGTGTCTTGGATTTGGGAGGTAGCTGGGATGATCATTTGTCACTCGTTGAGTTTGCATATAATAACAGCTACCATAGCAGTATTGGTATGGCACCATACGAGGCGTTGTATGGAAGGAAGTGTAGATCCCCGTTGAGTTGGGATGAGATTGGTGATAGAGCTTTGACTGGACCAGAGATGGTTCAGGATGCTGCAGAGAAAGTCGCCATGATCAAGCGAAGATTAGAGACCGCAGTTAGCAGACAGAAGAGTTACACGGATCCTAGGCGCAGAGATGTGGAGTTTTAGGTTGAAGATTTTGTTTTTCTGAAAGTATCTCCGATGAAGGGTGTGATGAGATTTGGCAGGAAGGGTAAGTTAGCACCGAGATATATTGGACCGTTTGAGATTCTGGAGAGAATTGGCACTGTTGCATATCGGTTGGATTTACCTCCGAGTATGTCACAAGTGCATCCAGTATTTCATATCTCGATGTTGAGGAAGTATATCTCGGATCCTTCACACGTGTTGCAGCCCGACAGTGTAGAAGTGAGTGAAAATTTGACTTTTGTGGAAGAACCTGTGGCGATCGTAGATTTTCAAGTTCGACAGTTACGATCGAAGCAGATTCCGATGGTCAAGGTTTTGTGGCGTAGCGACAGAGTTGAAGAGCATACGTGGGAGACTGAAGCTGAGATGCGAGCTTCTTACCCGTATCTCTTTCCTTCTTGATCTTGTTTTCTGGAATTCGGGGACGAATTCTTGTAAGGGGGGAAGACTGTAATATCCCGTGTTTTTTTAAAAATATTTTTACACTGTACCGGGATATACAGTGTCAATAATTTTTGTATATGCATTATGATATTTTTACGAGTTAATATGTATTTTAAACCTATTTTAATTACGGTATATTATTTACAGTGTTTTACGTAAAATTTTCCCGGGACTTGCATTTTCGGGGAAATTTTCACGTAAACAATGTATTATTAATTATTTTAAATGTATTTACGGACTTGCATGAACTCATACATATTTTTAAATTATTAAATAAAGCCTGTGTGTGTATATTTATTTAATTAGGGTTTATTATTTCCCTAATATTTTATTAAGTATTTAATTGTTTTATTGTTATTTAATTAATTTTATTTAGTATAAATTATTAAAATATTAAATTTTATGTGTGTGGTGTATATTTGATGTGTGTAATTTAATATTATTTTAATATATAGTATAAAGTATATATATATACATATATTTGTTAAAAATTACAAAAGTTTACAAAATTACATTTTGGCCCCCGACTTCTTCTTCTTCTCTGACCGATTCCCCATCGCCGTTCCGCTGTCTGTCACGCCGTTCCTTCACCTTGGGTGTGCCGTCCGGTGTGCCACCATCTTCCCCGACCAGTTTCGCCGCCTGAGGAGGCCGTTTCCGGCGTCGGGAGAACGATTTTGGCCGGAGAAGCCGAAAATCAACCCACCGTCGATCACGCCGATTCCGGCCACCGTTTTCGACACCGCCAGTCTCTTTCTTCTCCTTGAGCTCCGGTGAGTGTGATTCTAGCTTTGGTTTGAGCTAAAATGGTCTAGAATTGCTTAGTTTTCGATTTGTCAATTTCGGCCTATTAGGGTTTTCGATTTTTTTGAGCTTCGAATTGGATGATTCATGAAAACTTCCTTCACAAATGTTGTTCCTAGTAGCTTAATATTCATGTATGAATTTTTGTAGAATTTTTGGAGATTGTTTGGATTTTTGGGTATTTTTGAATATTTTAATATTATTTTCTAATTTTCGGAAATTAATTATTTAAATTATGAAATTGGAGTTTATGGTTAAATTAGGTGTTGAAATGAATTATAGGAATTTATTTGGAATTTTTATGAATTTCTAAGTATTTATTTTGAATTATTGAAGTTTATGGAATTTTGGAAAAATTAGGTTAAATGTGTTTTTAATGGAAATTAATTGGTTAATTGAGTTTAAATATTGATATTATTGATAAATATGTTGAGAAAATTAATTTTGGATAAGTGTATGATTTTTGGTGAATTTTTGAAGTAATTTAAGTATATTTATATATATAGGGGTATTTTGGTAATTTTACCCTAAATTGTCTAAAAATGTAATTTAATTGGTTTTAATATTTATTTAAGGTATAAAAGTGATTTCTACAAAATATTTGGTATTTTTAACTAATTAAAACTATTTTTCGTGAATTATTTTCAATTATATATATAATATACGGTTTTTCTAATAAAATGAGTTTTAATCGGTTTTTATAGTGTTTCAAGGTCAATTATGTAATTTCTACCTATGAGGTGTATTTCTAGATTTTAAGGATATTTTTGGTATATCTGGAATATGTTCTGTGTTTGTGGACCCCGGTCGGTAGACTGTAGTTTGGAGTCCGACCGTGGGATTTTGATTGTGTTGAGCTTGTTTTTCGAAGTGTGTTTCTTTGCAGGGTCGGCTCTACTCTTTTGAGTAGAGAGATGTCCGTTTTACAGGGGAGGTTCTGCCGGATTTTCGGTAGAATTCTCGTAAAACGTGATATCCAGTCGAACCCTAATTTTTGATTCTGTGTTAAATACTCTAGATTGAATTCTAGGATTTCTGTTAGGTTTATTCTAATGTTGGTTACTTATTGCTTGTTTAGTTGCGCCGAGACCGAGGGCTAGTAGACCAGGCCCGTCGGACCTGTCTCGTGGAGCGCATTAGGTGAGTTACTATATTATATATATATGCTTAGGATGCATGATTTAGAAAATGCATGTTTTATTTTGACTGAATATGCATAAATAATGTGACTTATATTCAAGTATATTTTTGGTATATTTTTGGTATATAATAAATTATATACATGTTTTGTTAATAAAATATATTTAAAATGTTTTTAAATATATTTTTAGTTTAATTCATGATTTGATTGAATTTATTTGACATATATATACTCAAAATATACCTGGTTTATGTTTGGTATATTTTCGGTATATATATGGTTTATATTGTTGTTTCATTTACATTCATGCATCATTTATTTTTGTGAATGAATGTTTTATATTTAATGATGAAGGATATCAATAGAACGTGCTACCTAGTGGGTAGCACTAGGACCGAGTACGTACTGGTACGCCTATAGCTTTAGGCTATGTTACTAACTATTTGTGGATATTGGTTTGATATGATTATTGATATGTGAGATGTGGTTTGTGGGTGTGATTGCTGGAGCTCGGTTGACCAAGTGTCTCGGGGCCAATCACACTGGCAGTTAGACTGCTGGAGCTCGGTTGACTTAGTGTCTCGGGGCCAGTCTACTGTCCAAATGGATTAAGTGAATATATTTTGGTATAAGTGAGCCTGTATGGCTAGAGTGTTGTTTAACACTATTTTCTGAGGTTGCGATATTCTAGGGTTCTATATGATCCTTCATAAAAGATGATTTTCAGATAAAATATATAAAAACGATTTTTCTGCATCTGTATGAATTTGCCTGTATATATACATATTAGACATGTATTATTGACTGTATGTATAGTCATTTAGAGTGTATGTATATATATTATAGTAATTCACTCAGTGAGGTCTGACTCCCCTCCGTTGACTATTTTTCAGGAGAGTCAACTTCCTCATACCTCAGTAGCAGGTCGATACGCCAGATTTCTTCCGCCCCGGCTTCTTTATGTAAATTGTCTACTTGAGTCTTATTTATTTTATCTAGACACTGCAGTAGTTGTGAATTAAAGTATGGGATTTTATGTACTTTATTTTAAAGAGATGTATTATATTGAACTGGATTTATATTAAAGATTATATATATCTATGAGATGAGATTTTGTTTAAATCCAGTTGATATGGAAAAAATGATATTATGATTTTTATTTCCGCTGCATATTATATTTTTATTGTTATTATGGCATGCTTTATTTTATTTTTAGGCTTGCTACGGGTTCCGGATTCGAAAGAATTCTCGTTCCCTAGCGCCGGTCATGGCCCCTGTTTTGGGTCGTGACAACAAGACTAGTGAATGCTCTAGATAACTAATTTTGAGGCTTAAGAAATAGTTTCGATGAGTTAAACATATTTAAATGAAAATAAGTAATTTTTGCCACAACCATTTTGGAAATTATTTCTCATAACCCATAAGGAATTATACCAAACTCCAATTACAAAAATTAATCACTATAATTTATACTATTTATTAAACATAGTTTCATAATTTTCTGGGTTAGTACTATTTTCTCATTGGAATTCGGGTGGAACCCACTGAATTTCTCACTAAAAACACGACACCTTACCAAACCAAAAAACTAATGCATTCAAAAAATTTGTAGAACACAAATATAGTCTCAAACACATCAAAATACGTGCGAAATTAAGAGATTGGAAATTTAAAAGAAATTTACTGAAAAATTTGTAAAATATTGAAATGAAGGAGATCAGATGTGAGGTTGGTGTGTATGGATTCTTGAGGTGATGAGGTACAAGTAGCCAATAATAGTTTTGGTTGAAAGGCGATGATAGAAGCATTTTGGAGACAACAAAATAAATAGAAAGTTTAGGGGCAAATCAGGAATTTTTGACACCTTTACTACTAAAATGGACACACCAATGTAAAGAGGATGCCAAAAAATAACTACGGTCAAAATTTTGTGTCAATAGGCGGTTGTTTGAGTGGTTAACAGAGAAGAAGAAAAAATATAGGACTAAACTAGATATTTTGCAACCATTTCTTCAATTTAAAATACTAATAATAACAATGATGATGATGATGATGATCATCATCATCGTAAAAATTCAGGTTATTACATTCTTCTCCCTTTAAAACATTTCATCCCCGAATGTTATATTAATATTGAAATAAGTAGGGGTATTGACTTTGCATAGTAGCCTTCATCTCCCAAGTGCAGTCTTCTACTATGTAGTTGCTCCATAACACTTTTGCAATAGGAATTTCCTTAGTGTAAAGCTAGTGAACTTGATGATCTACAATTGCCACAAGATATTCCTTATAAGATAAATCTTTGTTGATCTTTACTGCTTAAGGCTAAAGAAGATGAGAAGGATCAAAGATGTATTTCCTTAATAAATAAATATGGAATATTAGACCAATTCAAGATAATTTAGGTGGAAACATCAATCTATAAGCCATGTCTCCAACCTTGTAGTGAATCTTAAAAGGTCCAATATACCTCAGGGGTAGCTTGCTCTTCTTACCAAATCTTATTACTCCCTCCATTAGAGACACCTTAAGAAAAATTATGTCTCTAACAGCATATGATACATTCTTTCTCTTAGGATCTGCATAACTCTTATGTATGCTGAAAGTTATCCTTAGCCTTTATTGGTTGATATGAATATTCTTTGTGGTAACTTGTACTAATTCTAGGCTTATTATTTACCTCTCTCTAACTTCCTAACACAAAGGTGATATATAATTCTCGCCATACAATGCTTCATATGGGGTCATTATAATGCTAGCAAGATAATTGTTATTGTAAGACAATTCTATTAATGGCATGTGCATATCCCATTGTCCACTAAAATCCATAACACATATCTGAAGTATGTCCTCTAATGTTTTAATAGTTCTTTCTGACTGACCATTCGTTTGAGGATGAAAAGCTATATTAAAGTCAAGTCCAGTACCCAATACTTTATGCAATTTTTGCCAAAAGACTAAAATGAAAGTAGCTCCTCTATCCAATACTACACTTTCAAGCACCCCACAAAATATGTAACCTTGCCAAATTATCTATAGTATAAGTCTTCTTAATTAGCAAGAAGTGAGCTAACTTGGTTAGCCTATTAATTCTTACCCAAATAGCATCGTAACCTCTAGTTATACGAGGTAATCCAATTACAAAATCCATTGCAATCATATCCCACTTCCACTCTAAAATGAGTAATTATTATAATAATCCTGAGCGCCTTTGATGTTCCAATTTTACTTGCTGACATGTAAGACATAGGGATGCAAATTCTGCAATGCCTCTTTTTATCCCATTCCACTAATATGAATCTTTCAAATCATGATACATCTTGGTAGAATCTAGATGAACACTATAAGTAGAAAAGTGAGCTTCCTCCATGATCTCCTTTCTCCGCTCATCCACATTTAGCATATACAACCTAGTGCCCAAATGCAATATGCCCTCACTACCAATTATATAATCTTTGGATTGACCCTATTGTACTACTAACATTATCTTCTATAATTATGGGTCCCTTCTCTAAGCTACCTTAACTTTATTCAAGTATATTGATCGTACTCTAAATTTAGCTATTAAACATGACTTGGTTACCTTCCACTGTAACCCTTGATTAATCAACTCATGCAATTCTTTAATGATTGGCCTCTTCTTTGAGCTAATTTGAGTAAGGCTTCCTGCTGACTTCATACTCAAAGCAACTGCCACTACATTGGCTTTGCCTAGATGGTACAAAATAAAGCAACCATAGTATTTTAGGAGTTCCATCCATCTTCTTTACCATAAATTCAAATCCCTATACTGGAAGATATAGTTCAAACTCTTATGATCAGTATATATTTGTAAACACCTGAATTAATTTAAATGTGAATTTCATTTTAAATAGTAAATATGGATTATAAGGTTTAATTATTTTATTTAATTAGTGTTAATGGTGTTTTTATTGATAAAGGTTTTAATTATATATATATATATATATATATATATATATATATATATATATAAAGTAAAGGGTATAATTATTAGGAGTAGATAATTTTCTATTTTTAACTATTATACTTTTTGTCATTTTAAAAAAAAAAAGGTGGACAACATCAAATTTTTCAGGCAATTCTTTTTCCTTCCGCCATAGCCACCCTTGTCACGACCCCAACCATCGATAGCCACCACCCACATCACCGTGCCACCACCAGCAACCATCAGCTCCTCTTCCTGTATTCTTTCTCTTCCTTTCTTGGTTTCATCTACTGACCCAATTCTTCCTTTGATTGCCAGTGATGATTCTGGTCATCTCATGCTGAGCTTGATAGCTTAATCTCTTCCTCTGCTCTTGGGCTTCTTTAATTCCCCCAAGTTAATTAATCCAATCACCACTAAATTCAACCTTGATTTTAAGAAATTATATTCTAGGCTTTCATGTTAATTTGTGAAATTGAGCTTGTTTTTGGTTGATTTATGTTAAATTAAGTTTAAATTAGTTAAATTGAGTTTGTGAACTATCCATTTATGATTTTTCTTTATTTTTCTATAATTTTTAAAAAATTCAAAATTTTTGGGCCTCCAGTACAGTTCACGCAGTCTTGGGTTTAAATTTTGTTTGTATTTTTATTAAATTCTATTAATTATGTAGATTAATCTTCATTAAGGAAGTTTATTGAAGTTATGCACTGAATTTTTATTATAAATTTTTGAATGTTTATGCCAAAATTAAATTTTTGAGAAAATTGTTATAAATTAGTAATTTTTGTTAATTTAAGTAAACTACTAATAATTATGATGTTTTAGATAGATTTTGAGTAATAATAGTATTAAAATAATTTTAATAATTTATTTCCTATTTTTAGCTAATTAATATTACTTTTCATAAAATAATAGAATAATAAACTTATTTAATATTTTTGAGCTTAAATAAGTTATTTGTTGATTTTGTGATACATTTAAATAATTTAAATGGTTATTTGCAATTAATGTTATTTAATTGTAAAATTTGAATCAAGTATGTTTATTGACAAAAATTTAAATATAAGCTAGAATTTTACTATTTATTGGAAAATAAATATTTTTTACATTTTGTTATGGAAATAAATGAATTTGTGGTATTTAAATGAGATTTTCTGATTTTTGGTGATTTTAAATAAAATTATATTATTTTATCATTTATCTGAATTGTGGTTTTCGGTTGGGCATTTAATGCAGTTCGGGGGCCTAACCTGAGACTAGTGTTTGTGTGAATATTCAAAGTGTATTTTCATGCAGGAACAACTCTATATTTAGTAGAGAAATGTGTGTTTTGCATAGGAGACTCTACCAAAATTTTGGTAGATTTCTCATAAAATGCGACATCTCTATGTGTCGAATTTTTGGTTTTAATTATGTCTTTGGTTGAGTCAGTTTCGTCATTTCTAGGGTTTTCATAATTTTGAGAATTATCATGAATTTATTTATTTAATTTTACAAGCATATTTTTAAAAAAATATTATTTATTTTAGAGAACTCTGGAATTTGAGTCGTAGCACTTGGGTAGCAAAGAAAGCATTGCCCAACACGCTCAACCTGTGAGTTAATTTTATGAAATGTGTGTTGCATGAGTTTTTATTATATTTTCAAATAATTGAATATAATAAAGACATGATTATATGACTAATTTATGAATATATTTATATTGCCATATGCATGATCATTTCTTTTATATTTGTGAGTAGAAATTGAAAGCATGTTTAAAGGAAATTATTTTATGATGTTTTATTTGATTATTATTTAATTATTTAATTATTCATTATTTGATAATTTATTTATTTTATTTATTTATAATTTAAATTGATTTGGAGATAATGGTAGAATATACTACTTAATGGGTGTCACTAGGACCACGTGCACACGGGTGAGATCTCAATATATGTATAAATTATGAAATAGGCTCAATAGAGCTTGTGCTCTCTGGCTAGAGTAGCTTAGTGGAGCTAGTGCTCTTGAGTTGAATAAAAGGATGTAACTCAGTTGAGCTTGCTCTGGGGATATCAATATGGAATAGGTGAAATGATTGTGGTAGTAACTTAGTTGAGCTTGCTCTTGGGACGGTAGTCACTTGGATTAAAGAGAGCTAAAAGGCTATTAGATTAATGGTTTAGGTGTTCGACTAGGCTTTCTATCAAAATAATTATTTTACATATTTTCTTATAGGGATTTTATATTAAATTGATTTAAGAGTTATAAATAGATTTTATTTAAATATTTTTATAAAAAGTAAAAGATTTTAATGATTATAATTATTTACTTTACTCTTAGTTTAAAAGAGGTTTTAACAAATGTTTTTATAAACCAACATGCATTTTATAAAATTAATTCACTCAGTGAGATTTGATTCCCCTCAACCTATTTTTTTAGGACCTCATAGTCAGCTTCTTAGTGTGCTCTATTTACGCAGGTTCGTTCTTCACCGGCTACATTATGTATGTTAGATTGATATATGCACTGTATAATTAAATTCCATATATCACAGTAGTTATCTAAGAACTTATGTTATTTGTATTCTGAATTGAAATGTTATTGTGTTTAAAGAATATTATTACATGTGTTTGATATTGTGCATTTATTATCAGTTTATTATTGGTTTATTATTAAGTGTATTATGTCTAATTCATGAAAATTTTTTAAAACTTACTATGGGTTTTGGGTACTTTATGTATTCCCATTCCCTAGTGCCGATCATGTACCTTTCAGTTCAGGTCATGACAAAGTTACTATCAGAGCTCATGTTTTATTTCAGCTCTAATGGTTTTTGAGTTATGATTTTTCTAAACTACTACAGTAATTAGGTTGATAATGTCAATTATTGTCTTTATTCGTAGAATTTCATATTATGTTTTAAATTCTCGTTCATTTTTATTCTTTCAAAATGAGAAAGAGAGCACGGGATGCTCCTACTGCAGCAGTAGCATATGATGAGCATGAATAGTCTATTCAGGATGAGGTTCCTCCCTATGCTCCTCAACATAGAGGAAGGGGCAGGGGTAAGGGCAGACCTAAAGTAGAAGCAGCTCAGATGTAGGAATAAGAGCAGTATGCAGGACAAGGAGTTCCTGAGGTTGATCTTGTAGCTTTTGCAGCTAGTATAACAGGCATCAACTAAGGCTTGGCAGCTCTGAATCAAGCCATGCCTTTAGTTCAGCTGATGTTACAGCAAAGGAATCAGGGGATGTTCAAAGCAGATGTAGCATTACTGTACTCCAGAGTAGGGAGAGTTTCCTTTGATGGCACGAGTGATGCATTGGATTTTCTTAATACTATTGAGGCCAGGACATGGACAAGCTACACAGACTATTAGAGGATTATGGTGGTAGAGCTATCTATTTAGGCTGTAGTTCATGACTGGTTCATGCAGTCCATCCAACCATGTATGACTTTGATAGCTTGGTATATTTGAGGAGTGAAGCCAAGCATATCATGCATTTAAGGATGGTGCTTTAGACTTTGAGAGAGCATAAGCTATATGCCAAATTCTCTAAATGTGAATTTTGGTTGGATCAAGTGGCATTTTTAGGCCATATAGTGTCTAGAGATGACAAACAAGTGGATCCCAAAAAGATAGAAGCCATTATAGAATGGCCAAGGCCGATGATAGTGACAGAAGTCAAGAGTTTTCTAGGTTTAGCTGGCTATTATAGGAGATTTGTGCAGGATTTCTACAAAATTGCAATGTCTTTAATAAGGTTGACTTAGAAAAATGTCAAGTTTGTTTGGACTGACAGATATGAAGAGCACTTCCAGTTGCTAAAGGACTTATTGACTTTAGCTTTAGTATTGACTTTACCTTCAGGTGATGAAGGGTATATAGTGTACTGTGATGCTTCTCTAGTAGGATTGGGTTGTGTATTAATGCAGAATAGGAGAGTGGTTGCTTATGCTTAATGACAGTTAAAGGCATGAGTAGAACTACCCTACCCATGATTTGGAAATAGCAGCTATGGTGTTTACTTTAAAGATATGGAGGCATTATTTATATGGTGTGACTTATGAGATATACACCGACCATAAGAGCTTAAAATCTATATTTTAGTAAAGAGACTTGAATTTGAGACAAAGGAGATGGATAAAACTTCTAAAAGCTTATAATTTCTCCATTCTTTACCATCTAGTTAAAGTGAATATGGAAGCTGACACATTGAGTAGGAAGTCAGTAGGCAGTCTTCCTACTGTATGGATTGCTTGATTAGGGGTTGATTGAAAATGACCAAGAAGTGTCTTTTAGCTCAATTTAGAATACGGTTAGTGTACTTGGATAGAGTTAAAGCAGCTCATAGAAGAGATCCATAATTGTAAAAGATAATGTTTGGGGTGCATTAAGGTCAATTTAGAGACTTTGTTATTGACAGTGAGGATACATTACGTTTAGGCACATTACATTTGGGCATAAGGTTATGTGTACCTAATATGGATGATTTGAGGAAGGAGATTATGGAGGAAGTCCATTTTTCTACTTATAGAATTCATCTAGGTTCTACCAAGATGTATCATGATTTAAAAGATAGATATTGGTGGAATGGGATGAAGAGAGACATTGCAAAATTTATGTCCAAGTGTCTTATTTATCAGCAGGTGAAGTTAGAACACCATAGGCCTATAGGATTATTATAGTACTTACCTATCCCAGATTAGAAGTGACATATGATTGCTATGGATTTTGTAAATGGATACATCAAGTGGCTATGAAGCTATTTGGGTGATGATTGACAGATTGACTAAGTCAACTCACTTTCTACCAATTAAGAAGATGTCCTCTGTTGATAGGTTAGCAAGATTATATGTTAATTGGATTGTTTGTCTCCATGAAGTACCTATTAGTACAATGTTTAATAGAGGAGCCACTTTTACTTTAGTCATTTGGCAAGAATTACATAAGGCTTTGGGTATAAGGTTGGACATCAGCACAGTTTTTCATCCTTAAATTGATGGTCAGCTTAAGAGGACCATTCAAACTTTGGAGGATATGATTTAGATGTGCATGATGGATTTTAGTGGCCATTAGGATGTACACTTACCATTGATTGAATTTACATATAACAATAATTATCATGTTAGTATTGAAATGGCTTCATATGAAGCACTGTATGGAAGAAAGTGCAAATTACCTTTGTGTTAGGAAGTTGGTGAGACATAGTTGATAGGATCAAAATTGGTACAAGTGACTTCCGAGAAAGTTCCCATCATTCAGTAGTAGTTAAAGACAGGCTTCAGGAGATAAAAGAGCTATATAGACCCTAAGAGGAAGGATGTATCATATTCTGTTGGAGACTTAGTGTTTCTTAAAGTGTCTCCAATGAAGGGATTAATAAGGTTTGGTAAGAAGGGTAACTTGGCTCCTAGATACATTGGACCCTTTGATATTTAATCAAGAGTTGGCAAAGTGGCGTACGAACTGGTGTTACCACTAGAGTTGTCTCAAATTCACCTAGTGTTCCATGTATCAATGTTGAGGAAGTATATTTTCAATCCTTCGCATGTCCTTTAGCCTTAGATAGTGGAGCTCAATGAGGATTTGATGTATGAAGAGTACCTAATGGCAATAGCGGATCATTAAGTTCGTTAGCTTCGCACTAAGAAGATTCCGATGGTGAAGGTGTTGTGGAGCAACCATGCAGTAGAGGGTTGCATATGGGAGACAGAGGCAGAAATGCAGGCAGCATACCCTTATCTTTTTCAGTAGCAAACATTTGTACTTCTTTTTATTTATTTAAAAGTTGAGGATAAATGTTTATAAGGAGGGAAGATTGTAAACAACCAAATTAATTTAAATGTGAATTTCATTTTGAATAGTAAATACAGATTATAAGGTTTAATTATTTTATTTAATTAGTGTTAATGGTATTTTTATTGATAAAGGTTTTAATTATATATATGTGTGTGTGTGTGTGTATGTTTGTAAAGTAAAGGGTATAATTATTGGGAGTAGATAATTTTTTTTTTATTTTTACTTAATATACTTGTTATCCTTTTTCAAAAAAAAAATGTAGATAACATGAAAATTTTTGGGCCATTCTTTCTTCTTCGTTCTTCGTTCTTATTCTTTTTTCTTTCTTTTCTTTTATGCTTCTGCCATAGCCACCCATGTCACCACCCAAACCACTGACATCCACCACCCACGTCACTGTGCCACCACCAACAACCACCAGCAACTATCAGCTCCTCCTCTTCTCGCATTCTCTCTCTTCCTTTCTCTTTTTATTCTATTGATCAAATTATTCCTTTAATCACCAGTGAGGATTCTGATCGTCTCAGGCTAAGCTTGATAGCTCAATCTCTTCCTCTCCTCTTGGGCTTCGATTTCCCCAAGGTACTTCATCTAATCACCACTGAATTCATCCCTCAATTTTGAGAAATTATATTCTAGGCTTTTATGTTAATTTGTGAAATTGAGCTTTTTTTTGTTGATTTATGTTAAATTGATTTTAGATTAGTTAAATTGAGGTTGTGAGCTATCCATTTATGATTTTTATTTATTTTTCTAAAATTTTTTATAAAATTCAAATTTTTTGAGTATCGGTTACTGTTCATGCAGTCCCAAGTTTGAATTTTTTATATTTTTATTAAATTCTATTATTATGTAGATTAACCTTTGTTAAAAAGTTTATTGAAGTTATGCACCAAATTTTTATTATAAATTTTTGAATGTTTATGCCAAAATTAAATTTTTGGGAAAATTGTTATAAATTAGTAATTTTTATTAATTAAAGTAAATTATTGGTAATTATGATGTTTTAGATAGATTTTGAGTAATAATAGTATTAAAATAATTTTTATAATTTATTTTCTATTTTTAGGTAATGAATATTAATTTTTGAAAATAATAGAATAATAAACTTATTTTTTTTTTTGAGCATAAATAAGTTATTTGTTGATTTTGTGATATATTTAAGTAATTTAAATGGCTATTTGCAATTAATGTTATTTAATTGCAAAATTTGAATTAAGTTTGTTTATTGAAAAAAATTAAATATAAGCTAGAATTTTACTATTTATTGGAAAATAAATATGTTTTACATTTCATTATGGAAATAAATGAATTTGTGGTATTTAAATGAGATTTTATGATTTTTGGCGATTTCAAAGAAAATTATATTATTTTATCATTTCTGTGAATTGTGGTTCTCGGTTGGGTATTTAATGCATTTCGAGGGCCCAACCTAAGATTGGTGTTTGTATGAATATTCGAAGTGTATTTTTGTGTAGGAACGACTCTACTTTTAGTAGAAAATGTTTGTTTTATAGAGGAGACTCTATCAACATTTTGGTAGATTTCTCGTAAAACATGGCATCGACCTGTGTCGAATTTCTAGTTTTAGTTAAGTTGTGTCTTTGGTCAAGTCCGTTTCATCACTTTTAAGGTTTTCATAATTCCAAAATTTTGATGAATTTATTTATTTTATTTTATGAGTATATTTTAAATAAATATTACTTATTTTAGAGAACTCAAGAATTTGAGCAGTAGCACTTGGAAAGCAAAGAACATGTCACTCGACACATTCAACCTGTGAGTTAATTTTATGAAATTTGTGTTTCATGAGTTTTTATTATATTTTTTAATAATTGAATATAATAAAGACATGATTATATGATTAATTTATAAATATATTTATATTGCCATATGCATGATTATTTTTTCTATATTTACGAGTATAAATTGAAAGCATGTTTAAAAGAAATTATTTTATGTTGTTTTATTTGATTATTATTTAATCATTTAATTATTCATTATTTAATAATTTATTTTATTTATTTATAATTTAAATTGATTTAAGGATAATGGTAGAACGTATTATCTAGTGGGTGTCAATAGAACCACATGCACATAGGTGAGATTTCAGTATATATTTAAATTATAAAATAGATTCGGTGGAGCGTTGCTCTCGAGCAAGAGTAAATGTTTAGAGCTCAGTAGAGCTAGTGCTCTCGGGCTAAATAAAAGGATGTAACTCGGTTGAGCTTGCTCTCAGGACATCAATATGAATAAATGAAATGACTATAGCAGTACCTTGGTTGAGCATCGCGCTTAGGACGGTAGTCATTTGGATTAAAGAGAGTCGAAAGGCTATTAGATTAATGGTTTAGGTGTTCTACCAGGTTTTCCATTAAAATAATTATTTTACATATTTTCTTACAGGAATTTTATATTAAATTTATTTAAGAATTATAAATAGATTTTATTTAAATATTTTCCTAAAAAGTAAAATATTTTAATAATTATAATTATTTACTTTACTCTGATTTTAAAAGAGGTTTTAACAAATGTTTTTATAAACCATCATACATTTTATAAAATTAATTCACTCAGTGAGATTTGATTCTCCTCAACCTATTTTTTTAAAGACCTCACAGTCAGCTTCTTAGTGTGCCCTATCTGCGTTGGGTTCATTCTTCACTGGATGTATTATGTATGTTATACTGATATATGTACCGTATAATTAAATTCTCAACATTGCAGTAGTTATCTATGAACTTGTGTTATTTGTATTCTGAATTAAAATGTTATTGTATTTGAATAATATTATTATATGTATTTGATATTATGCAATTATTATTGGTTTATTGTTAAATGTATTGTGTCTATTTTGTGAAAAAATTTTAAGGCTTTCAGTTTTGGGTACTTTATGTATCCTCATTCCCTATTGTCGATAACGTACCTTTCAATTTGGTTTGTGATAATATTTCACAAGTTATACCATATAAATAATGTCTTTAAATCTTCAATGGAAACACCATTGAAGCCATTTTCAAATCATGAGTAGGATAATTCTTCTTATGCTTTTTTAACTAACATGAAGCATAATTAATTACTCTTCCATTTTTCATTAATTCACACTATAGTCCTACTCGAGAAGCATCATAATACTCTGTATATCCTTCATTTCCTAAAGATAGAGTTAATATTAGAGCTGAAATTGACCTATCCTTGAGCAACGGGAAGTGCTCCTCTCATTTATCCATCCACACATACTTAGCATTTTTTCTAGGTCAACCTTGAAAAAGGTGTGACAATTTTGGAGAAATCTTTTACAAATCTCCTATAATAACTAGCTGAACCTAGAAAACTTCTTACTTTTATAACCATTGTGGGCCTTGGCCATTCTATAATGGCTTCAATCTTTTTAAGATCCACTTGTATACTATCTTTAAATACAATATGGCCTAAGAATGCCATTTGATCTAACAAGAATTCGCACTTCAAGAACTTAGGATATAATTGATGCTCTCTCAAAGTCTAAAGCATGATCTTTAAATGCATAGCATGCTCCTTCTCACTCTTAGAATATGCCAATGCATCATTAATAAACACTATTATCAATCGGTCCAAGAATGGCTTGAATACCTTATTCATTAAAATAATAGCTTGAACACCTTATTCATCAAGTTCATAAAAGCTATTGGGGCATTAGTCAACTCGAAAGACATCACTAAAAAATTACAATGATCATATCTTATCTGGAATGTAGTCTTAGGTATATCTCTACTTTTAATTCTCAACTGTTGGTACCTTGACCTCAAGTTAATTTTAGAGAAACATTGAGCTCATTAAAGTTAATTAAACAAGTCATTAATCCTCAACAGAGGATACTTATTTGTCACCACCCAAACCGGGGAGTCATCACTCACATTAGGAAATGGGAATTCTTTCTAATCCAGAACCTGTAGCAAGCCTTAAAAATAAAAACACATGCAATAATAATATAAAAATATGCTAGAATTCAAAATTTATTTAATATAAAAGCAAATCTTTATTTTATAACATAATAAAATATCTCTTCATACAACATTCGATACAAAATCTCAAACTAAAACAACACATTTTTATCACAATAACACTACTACTACAGTTCTTAGAATACAAACAAGAGTTCATATAGAATATTTACATAATCTAGCTGGGGCTGAAGAAGACCAGCGTATAGTACTATTAGGGAGGACTAAAGAAGAAGAAGAACCTGTAAAAAAATATTAAGGGAAGTTAGACCTCACTGAGTAAATTATTATAATATATATACATGCAACCAAAAGTCATATACAATCAAGCATCAGTATAATAATATACATATAAATGCATTTCATACAGATGCTAAAATCAATGTTTATATAATAATAAATGTAGAGAAAGTTTATTTGAGTGAAGGATCAAATAGAACCCTAAAATATTATGCAACCTCAATCAAAATATCTCACTAGCCAACAAACTTACTTAATTCCAAAATAATTCTCTTTTTCATTACTGGATAGTAGACTGGCCCTGAGATACTAAGTCAACTGCTCTCACAGTCTCACTATCAGTGTGATTGGCCCTAAGATGCTAGGTCAACCAAGCTTTTACAATCACATTACTCTCTTACCACAATTCGCAACAATCGAATAATCAAGTCTCATATCAATTAATCTCATAATCTCAACCCTAAAATCTAATGCACTAATACGTACACAGTCCTTGGGCAACCCACTAGGTAGCATATTCTACTGATATCCTTCAAATAAATTGTATATATGTTGGAAATAATAAAATGCATAGTGTAAACATAATGGCATCCATTTTAAAAGAACATACCACTTAGATACCAAACATATAAAAAGCATATACTAGAAATATACCAATTGTATACCAAAAATATACTGAATATATACTAAAAATATTTCAAAAAATATATGCCACATATATACCAAAATATACCAAAAATATACTAAGAATATACCAAATATACTAAAAGTATACCAAATATATACATATTCATTTGGTAAATAATCGATGATCAAATACATTATGAAAAAATGCATGCTCATAATTATGTATTCTACATGCGATACATATATAAAATAATAACTCACAGTTGTGCGCTCCTCTAAATAGACTTGATTGGCCTAGTCTGATAAACCTCGATCTCGGCACAACTATAGAAAAAAAATAATAATAACAATATCAAAATAAATCCCTAACTTTACACTTCTAGAAATTCTAAAGAGTGACTCGATCTAAGACATGACTTGACCAATAAAAAAAAACTTAGGATTGACTCGACGTCACATTTTACGAGAATTCTATAAAAAATTTGGCATAGTCTCCTTTGTAAAATGGACATCTCTCTACTAAAAGTAGAGCCAATCCTGCAAGCAAACACACTTCAAATAACCACAAAAGCATAACTTCTCGTGTTGGGACCCCAAACTACACAATTTCCCAACCAAGAAACAAAATTCTCAAAATAAATATTTAATAATAATAATAATATAAAAATAATTAAAATCCATAAACATCAGTAATAAACCACAATACAATTTATTTAAATAACAAAAACTTGAAAGCTAATTATTACTTTTCAAATTAGTGAATAATTCTCAAATAAATTATATAATATTAATGAAAATCCAAAATTTCAATTATCCAAAATTAAATAGTAAAATTCATAATTAATTATTTAAATAGTTCAAATATGTAATAAAAATAGTTAGAAATTCATTTAATCACAAAAATAGTAAATAAATTTATTATTTGAATTTAAATTCATAAATTTTTTTTAATACTAATTATTATTCCAAAATTATTCAAAACATACTAATTAACCATTATTTCAATTAAAACATCAAATTCACTAATTTATATTAAATTTTCCAAAAATTAATTTTTCACATAAACTTTTGAAAATTCATAATAAATAATCGGATCAAAATTGCAACATACTTCCTTGACAAACTATACTCCAAATATTATAAAAAATTTATTAAAAATATACAGGTTTTTTAGGGAGTGTCACTAGAATAGTGACTTGCTGAAAAATTCAAAACTCAAAAATCAAAATAATTCCAAAAAATCCAACAAAAATATATTTGAATAGATTAAGCTACACACAAAAAATTTTCTAAAGGAATTAAACTTAAATCACATGAAATCAAGCTCAAAAGAAAAATAAAAAACTAAAATAGACCTAAACTAAAACTTGAAGAAAACTTATAATATAAATGATCTAAGCTTGAACCGAGCTAAAATCTAGCTTGCCCAGACTTAGAGGATTCGATCGAGCCCTGCAACTGTTGTTGAAGCTACTAATGAAGCTATTGCAGCTACTATTGTTGTTTCTCATTTTTTGACGACGTCGAGGCACTCTGATGGTAGTTGAAGGAAGAAAGGAAGGAGGGGAGGTGATGGTGAGGTGTGGTGGCGGCAAGCGGTGGCATGGGTGGTGCTGCAGAATCTGGAAGGAGAAGAAGAAGAAGAAGAAGAAGAAGAAAAGAGGAAAGAAAAGGAAAATGAAAGGGAGGAGAGAGAAGTCCCGAAATTTTTTATGGTTTTGTTTTTTATATAAAAATAGGAAAAGATAAAAAATTATTCACACCCATATAATAATAATAATAATAATAATAATAATAATAATAATAATAATAATAATAATAATAATAATAATAATAATAATAATAATAATAATAATAATAATAATAATAATAATAATAACAAATATAATAATAATAATAACAACAACATTAATATTTTTAAGTAATAATAATTTTCAAATAAATTCCTCTATGTAATAAAATATTTAAAATAAAATAAATAAATACTATTCACAACAATAACGATAATAACATTAATAAACAAATAAATAATCATATACATACTAAAATTAAATTACACACAAATAATTATAATATATAAAAATTTAAAATATTATTAACACTGCATATCCCAAAATAATTTTTAATAATTTAAAATATCAAGTTATAACAATCTTCCCCCTTACAAAAATTTGTCCTTGAATTTTTAAATAAAAGTACAAAAAAAAAAGAATTTATGTAGGAAAAAGGTAAGGGTAGGCCACCTGCATCTGGGATTCAATCTCCTAAGTGTAATCCTTCACGTTGTTGCTCCACCACAACACCTTGACCATTGAGATCTGCTTCAAACGTAATTGACAAACTTGATAGTCCACTATCACGACTAGCTCCTCCTTATACATCAAATCTTTGTTCACTTCCACACTCTCAGGCTACAACACGTGTGAAGGGTCTGAAATATACTTCCTTAGCATCGAGATATGGAATATTGGATGCACTTGAGACAGATTCAGAGGCAAAGCCAACCGATATGAAACCATGCCCACTCTTCAAAATCTCAAATGGTCCAATATACCTCGATGCTAATTTTCACTTCTTGCCAAACATCATTATACCCTTCGTTGGAGACACCTTTAGAAACATATAGTCTCCAACCTAAAACTCCTCATCTCTGCATTTTGGATATGTATAGCTCTTTTGTCTGCTAGCTGTAGTCTCTAATCTCCTTTTGATTATAACAACCTTCTCAGCTGCATCCTGAATAATCTCAGATCCAGTTAACACTCTCTCCCTAATTGTAATATCCCGTATTTTTAAACATTTTTACACTGTACCAGGATATACAGTGTTAATAATTTTTGTATATATACTATGATATTTTTACTAGTTGATGTGTATTTAAAACCTATTTTAATTATTGTGTATTATTTACAGTACTTTATGTAAAATTTTCCCGGGACTTGCATTTTCGGGGAAATTTTCACGTAAATAATTTATTATTAATTATTTTAAATATATTTTCGGACTTGCATGAACTCATACGTATTTTTAAATTACTAAATACCGTGTATGTGTGTGATATTTATTTAATTAGGGTTTAATATATATTACCCTAATATTTTATTATTTGTTTATTAATTTATTATTATTTAATTATTATTATTTTTATTTATTATTAAATTATTAAAATATTAAATTGTATGTGTGGATGTGAAATTTTTCAAATATTTTATTAAAATTATTTTTTTTATTATTTTTTCTTTTTTTCTTTTTCTTTCTCTTTTTCTTTTCTTTTCTTTTCTTTTTCTTTTTCTTCTTCTTCTTCTCCTTCCCGCACCCGACCACCCCCTCACCACCAACCACCGTCTGTCACGTTGTTCCCCTACCATCGATGTGCCTCCCAGGTTGCCACCGTCGTTCCCAGCCGTCCCCCACCGCCAGCAGCCTCCTTCCCCGGCGTCGGCGAGCTATTTTCTTCTTTTGGCTGAAATTCTTCTCCTCGCCGTCGATGATGATTCCGGCCACCATTTTTGACACCGCCAATCTCTTTCTTCTCCTTGAGCTCTGGTGAGTGTGATTCTAGCTTTGGTTTGAGCTTAAATGGTCTAGATTTGCTTAGGTTTTGAATTTTCCAATTCGGCCATATTAGGGTTATTCGATTTCTTTGAGCTTTGAATTGATTGATTCATGAAAACTACCTTCACAAATATTGTTCCTAGTAACTTAATCTACATGTATGAATTTTTGTGGAATTTTTGGAGATTATTTGGATTTTTAGGTATTTTTGAATATTTTAATATTATTTTCTAATTTTCGGAAATTAATTAAATAAATTATGAAATTGTGTTTATGGTTAAATTAGGTGTTGAAATGAATTATAGGAATTTATTTGGAATTTTTATGAATTTCTAAGTATTTATTTTGAATTATTGAAGTTTATGTAAATTTGGGAAATTAGGGTTAATTATGTTTTTAATTGAATTTAATTGGTTAATTGAGTTTAATTATTAAAATTATTGATAAATATATTGAGAAAATTAATTTTGGATAATTATACTATTTTTGGTGAATTTTTGAAGTAATTTTAGTATATTTATATATATAAGGGCATTTTGGTAATTTTACACAAATTGTCTAAAAATGTAATTTAATTGGTTTTAGTAATTATTTAAGGTATAAAAATGATTTCTATAAATTATTTAGTATTTTTAACTAATTAAAAGTTTTTTTTGTGAATTATTTTCAATTATATATATAATATACGGTTTTTCTAATAAAATGAGTTTTTATCGGTTTTTATTGTGTTTAAAGGTTAATTATGTAATTTCTACCTATAAAATGTATTTCTATGTTATAAGGGTATTTTTGGTATTTTCAAAAATTATTCTGTGTTTGTGGACCCCGGTCGGTAGACTGTAGTTGGAGTCCAACCGAGGGGTTGTGGTTGAGTGTTGAGCTTGTTTTTCGAAGTATATTTCCTTGCAGGGTCGGCTTTACTCTTTTGAGTAGAGAGATGTCCATTTTACAAGGGAGGTTCTGCCGAATTTTTGATAGAATTCTCGTAAAACGTGATGTCCGGTCGAACCCTAATCTCAATTCTATGTTTAATAATCTAGATCGAGTTCTAGGATTTTCTATTAGGCTTATTCTAATGTCGGTTATTTATTGCTTGTTCAGTTGCATCGAGACTGAGGGCTAGTGGACCAGGCCGATCGGACTCATCTCGTGGAGCGCACTAGGGTGAGTTACTATTTTATATATATGTGCTTTAGGATGCATGATTTTAGAAATACATGTTTCATTTTGACTAAATATGCATAAATAACGTGATTTGTATTTAAGTATATTTTTGGTATATATTAAATTATATGCATGTTTTATGAATAAATTATATTTAAAATGTTTTTAAATATATTTCGAGCTTAATTCATGATTTAATTGGATTTATTTGACGTATATATACTCGAAATATACCTGGTTTACTTTTGGTATATTTTCGGTATATATATGGTTTATAATGTTATTTTATTTAATTTCATGCATCATTTATTATGAATGGATGTTTTATATTTATTAATGAAGGATATCAATAGAACATGCTACCTAGTGGGCAGTACTAGGACCGAGTACGTACCGGTACGCCTATAGTATTTAGGCTATATTACTAACCTATTTGTGGATATTGATTGGTTATGATTATCTGATGTGTGAGATATGGTTTGGAGGTGTGATTACTGGAGCTCGATTGACCAAGTGTCTCGGGGCCAATCACACTGGCAGTCAGACTGCTGGAGCTCGGTTGACTTAGTGTCTCGGGGCTAGTCTACTGTCTAAATGGATTAAGTGGATATATTTGGATTCAGTGAGCCTTAATGGCTAGAGTGTTGTCTAATACTATTTTCGAGGTTGCGACATCATAGGGTTCTATTTGATCCTTCATAAATGATGATTTTAATAAAAACATATAAAATGATTTTCCTGCATCTGTGTGTATTGCCTGTATATATACATATTATATATATACTGTTGATTGAATGAATTGTCACTTAGTGTGTATGTATATATATTATAAATTCACTCAATGAGGCCTGACTCCCCTCCTTTGATAATTTTTCAAGAGAGTCAACATCTTCAGACCTCAGTAGCAGGCTTGTACGTCGGATTTCTTCCGCCCCGGTTTCTTTGTGTAAACTGCTTACTTGAGTCTTATTTTTATAATCTAGACACTGCACTAGTTGTAAATTAATTTATAGGATTTTATGTATTTTATCTATGTGAGTATTATATTGGAAACTGGATTTGTATTAAAAGATTTATATATATGAGATGAGATTTAATTTAAATCCAGTTGGTGAAAATAATATTGTGATATTTATGATTTTTATTTCCGCTGCATTATATATTATTATTACTATTGCATGTTTTATTTTATTTTTAGGCTCGCTATGGGTTCCGGATTCGAAAGAATTCCTGTTCCCTAGCGCCGGTCATGGCCCCTGTTTTGGGTCGTGACACTAATCTTATCCCAACACAAAGGATATATACACTTCCTTCCTTACAAAGCCTCATACGGTGCCATCTCAATATTGCTATGGTAGCTGTTATTATAAGCAAACTCTACTAGCAATAAATGATCATCCCAGTTACCTCTAAGATCCAATACATACATCCTCAACATATCTTTAAGTGTTAGGATTGTCCTCTCAGATTGACCATCTATCTGAGGGTGAAAAGTAGTACTGACATCAAACCTGGTGCCTATTGCTTCCTATAACTTTTGCTAAAATTGAGTAGCAAACACTGAACCTCTATTAGATACAATGGAAAAAGGCACTCCATGAAGGCACACAATATGCTTAACTTATAGCTTAGCCAACTTAGGTACAAAATGAATGCTTTAACTGGTAAAAAGTGAGTTAATTTGGTTAACCTGTCTACAATCACCCAAATGGATTTGTAGACATCCTTAGAATGAGGTAACCCTACCACAAAATTCATAGCAATTCTCTCCCATTTCCACTCAGGAATAAGAAGAGGCTGAAGCTTCCTAGAAGGCTTTTGATGCTCAGCTTTCACCTGCAAACAAGTCAAACACTTAGAAACATAATCAACTACATCCTTCTTCAATCCATCCTACTAGTACAAATCTCTGATGTTGTGGTACATCTTAGTAACACCTGGATGTACGCTGTATAATGTGCTTCTTTAAGGATCTCTTCTGTCAAATTATCCATATCAAGAATGCATAATCTACCAATGATCTATAAAATACCTTCATCATCAAGTGTAAAATCAGTGAACTTCCCTGCACGAACATTCTCCTCATGCTATGCTAGAATAGGATCTCGGCCCTGAGCTACCTTAATCCTATCTCTCAACACTGATCGGACTCTGAACTGAGCTAACAATCCTCCTGATATGCTAATCTTCATTATTAAACCTTAATCCACTAACTCATGCGACTCTTGGATCAAAGGTCTCCTCTCCACACCAATGTGAGCAAGATTACCTGAGGACTTCCTACTTAAAGCATATGCTACCACATTAGCCTTGCCTAGATGATAAAGAATATCATAGTTATAATTATTCAGGAGTTCTAACAATGTCTTCTGCCTTAGGTTCATATCTCTTTACTGGAAAATGTACTTCAGGCTCTTGTGATTTGCAAAAATCTCACAAGTCGCCCCCTACAGTAATGTCTCCAAATCTTGAGAGCAAAAATCACTGCAGCCATCTCTAGGTCATGACTTGGATAACTTTGTTCATGCTTTTTGAACTACCTCAAAGCATAAGCTATCACCCTATAATTCTGCATTAACACATAACTTAGGCTGACTCTAGACGCATCATAATACATAGTAAACTTGTCTACTCCATTATATAAAGTTAGAACTTAAGTAGTGGTTAACGCCTCCTTCAATAATTGAAAACTATTCTCATAAGCATCTAACCACACAAGCTTCACATTCTTTTGACTTAGGCGAGTCATATGAGCTGCAATTCTTGAGAAATTGTACACAAATATCCTATAGTACCCAACCAAACTTAGAAAATTTTAAATCTCAGTGAGTGTCATTAGTCTGGGCCACTTAGACATTGCCTCTATCTTTTGTGGATCAACTTGAATACCATCTTTAGACACCACATTTCCAAGGAATGTGAAGCGGGTAGAATTGTATAACCGTAGTCTCTAAGGACTTAGTACAGAGTAAGTAGGTTGTCCAACATTAGGAATTGGGGAATTTTACATTAACCTCTTAGAATTAACTGATTAAAATTTTATATTAATTGATTAGTTGCTCAGATGGATAGGCAAAACTAAGTCAAGATAATAATTGAAACTAATTAAGAATTCTAATTACTACTAATATACTATAATACTAAATAGAAATAAAAAGCAAATATGTATATGTATGAAAATCACAGTTCAAAATATATACAATAACTTATAAAAGATTATCATAAAACATATTGATTGGAAATTAGTGTGTATAATCTTTAAAAGCAACTCTCATTGTCAAATTAAAGTAAAGTCCCTAAAAGTAACTCTCGTTATCAATTAGAAGTATTTCCTCTTAGAGTCTACAAGCTCTCTTGGTGTATTGTAGAGATAAAAGAAAATCATAAATCACATTATACCAATAAATTCATAAAAGCAACTCTCATTGTCAATTAAAGATATTCTTGTCTAGAGTCTATAAGCTCTCTTGGTGTATTGTAGAGATAGATAAGGAAATCACAAGTAAATCTACTAATTGTTTCCCTTAAGATGAATTTCTTATTTCTAAGTAAATATGATTCTGAAGTAATCTTAATTATACATCCACCAAATTACTCCAACTCTCATTGTAAATAATTTGATTAAAACAAGTTACATATAGTGATTAATCATAAATAACTTAATTAAGCACTAATTGAAATTAAATCATAAACAAGATAAGATAGAAAATATAGTTCTTATTCAATTCATCATTGCAATTCTCAAACAAGACTTAGCCAAGAAACATAGTTAAAGAACAACAAAAGAATAAGAAAGAGAATTTATAAAACCCTTTTCACTAAGCCTTTTAGTGCTTGCTTGGTGTAGAGCAATATTCTCTTCTTTCTTGCTAACTTGATCTTCAAAATAATAAACTAAGTCCTAATGAAAATTTGTATTTGTATTTCTAATACTATATATTTTTCTCATAAATTTCTTCATATATAACTGAGATATTTCTCTCTCTGGTCTTTGGTCTCTTTATTATAGGTTACAATTGAAATATATATGGACCCTAGAGGTGGTTAAAAGAAGTTATAATTGGAAAGGTACCCTTTCGATTGAAGGGTCACAACTCTATATAGATATTGTAAATTCTAGGTCATTTTTATCCTTTCAAATGACTTTATCTTGAAATTATTCCTTCATGAAAGTTCTAGATCTTTGAGTTTCTTTCAAGGTCAATTTGAATCACCTCATTTGGATGCTTATAGAAGAAGTTATGGCCAAAATACAAAAACTGCTCAAAGCTAAAAAGTTACAACCCTTTGGTGATGGAACGAGTCGGCACACCAAGATGAGTTAGCACGGATTGGCTCTGTCATAACTCGTTCTAGTTGTAATAAGTCGGTATAGTATCAATTCAACTTCCTTTTGTTTCTTGAGCTTTATACTTCATTCTAACAAGTCCAAAGTCCTTTTAATGCATCAATTGAACCTAAAAACATATATAAAACATACAAAAAAAAACATAAAAAACATTTGCAACTAAAAATAACATTTTCATAACTAAATAAAACATAAACTTAACTAAAATTAAATAAAACAATACTTATAACATACTAAATAACTATGCATATTTGCATTGTATCAAACTCCCCCATACTTAAACCTTCCTTGCCCTCAAGCAAATAAAAGATCTATTATGAAAAGATTAATAAAATTTTCATTTACAACCAAAATAAATGTAGCATCCTTAACAAGTCACTTTAATCATGAACGAAGTTAGAAGAAAAATAATTCAATAATTGAACTTTCAATGCTCATCAATGGTAAAATAAACAAGTTTCATAACATAGGCAATAAGTTCACCAATTTATCTTAATCTACTAAGAATAAAATCAAGAAAATGCAAAGTCAAAGTTCTAACCAATCTTTTTAGCCAAAATAGTCATGCTTCAAACTTAGGGATTCTTGAGACAAAAACAACCTAGAGACAATGTTATGCACACATAACAACTTACTTTTCTCATGGCATTTTTAGACTTTTTTTGTTTTCATAAGTATATTTACTAGATGTACTCTTTCCGAATGAATGCAAATGAGGAGCAAACACAAATGCACATAACTTACTCAAGATGCAATATATCACAAGCATTATTTACTTATTATTATTATTATTATTATTATTATTATTATTATTATATTCATTGTCCTTATCTATTATTGAATAGCAAGTGTTTTATGTATTATGGCTAAAATTTCTCCAAGGTTACCTAAGTCCTTAAGAAAATCGAAACTTAAATCATTACTACTTAGCCTAAAGCATAGTTAGTAAGTTAACTAATACATTCTTTAGATTTTAGAAATAATAAAAAGAGATAAAAACATAAACTTATTACTTATACTACATAAAACTTAGACTTCTACCAATTGAGCAATAAAAATTCACTATTAACAAAACATATTAACTTCAATGAAAATTAAAAAGACTATTAAGGATGACTACTTATTAAATATAGGAGCAAAATGAATAATCAACATTAATGCAAATACATAAAAATGTAGACTAATATAATACTCTAATATATAAGTAACTAATATACTAATACTAATATATCTATCTATTTATCCCTTCCCCCACACTTAAAACAATGCATTCTCCTCAATGTAAGGAAAAGAAAAATAAAGAAAAGGATAGAAGTACTTCCTTAGTCATCGGTTGGAGAAGTAGGCGGAGACTCAATTAAGTGTCCGAATTGAGCAAAGTATTGGTTCAACTTGTACTCTAATTTTCATTGACGACAAGCCAATTTCTTTTAGTGAAATTCCATTTCATTCAATTGCCCTTGAATGGCAATTTGATTGTTCAGAATTTGATCCCAAATAGGAGGGTGGTCCCTTAAAGAGCTCAATGCACTTTGGAGAGGGTAAGTAAGCAATGAAACATCTCCATATGGTTGATATTGAGGAAGTTCTTCTTCTAGGTCACTTTCTGTTTGATATTCAGTAGGTGGTTCCTCAACTCAAGATGATCCAGCAGTTTCACGCTAACATGAATGAGGTCAGGCGGGAATAAATTGAAATCCTGCATCAATAACTTCTTCTCTCATAAAAGCATAGTTAGTAAAATAAGAGCATTCAACCTTGCGGGTATAACCAGCAAAATAAACATTCAAGGCATTTGCAACTATTGTGATCATGTGCCCATGTGTTAAAAGTGAATCCTTACATGGTGCATAAGACAATAACTGATTAAATATCCAATAAGTCCAACAAATTGGTTTCTTGTTATGAATACACCATATAAGAAACATTTCTTGTGCAGAAACCCTATTAAACTCAAACTTATGAAAAACAACACATGCTTTCATATCTTTAATGAACATTGCCTTTGCTTTTTTAGGTTGAAATGGGGTTTGAAAATTAGTCAAAAATTCCTAAAATTCATTAAACTTGAAATTAGATGGGGGATCACATAATCCATCCTTCTTAAAACTAAACACACGGTTCATGAAAGAATAGGTTTGTTGGTGATTCTTTCCTTCCATCCTAAATTCCAAAATTTGTGAATTATTCTCATTAACATCTAAAGTTGTATAAAACTCAGTAATTAAATCAACATAAGTATCCTCATGCATAGAGACAAATCTCTTAAGACCACATTGATTGAGCAATTGATCAAACACTTTAAGCATACCCACATTGTTCAAGAGAGAGTTAGGAATATACTAATAACCCAAGATTTCTCTAAACCTTATTATTGTCAACTTAGCACCTTCTGCATGTGAAAGGATTAGAAACTTAGCTTTGTAAGTCCTGCTCAGATTTTCCTCCTCTTCTTGGGGTGATTCTTCAATGTATGGTCGCTTGGATGATGATCTTCTAGTCTTACCCATAATGTTAGTCTTGCTTGAATAAACTTAGAATTTTGCAGAAATAAGTAGAGGATAAGAAATGAAAATGGAAAAATGAAATGAGAGGGAAGGTGGGATTCGAGTAGGGTTTTTGTTGTTGTTTAGAGAGAAGAGATGAAAAGTTGGTGGTTATGGAAGAGAGAATAGAGAAGATGAATGAAGAGTAGATGTGTAAGTGTGTTTAAATATTGAAATTCATTATGGTTTTTGAGAATTGAAGATATGGGAAATTGGAAAGTCAAAAGGGTGTATAAATAGGTGTTATAGGGGTGTAAGATGTAGGGGTGTAAGGTTTGGTGAATGGTTGTGTAAGAGTAATGTGAAAAGGTGTGTTCAAATGTGAAAAGGTTTGACCCTTTTTGAAATAATAAGACAACCTTTCAATCCAAATTTGAATTAATAAATAAATAAAAATTAATTAAAATATGTAAAAAGTGCTAATTTAGGAATATTATAAGTGTGTATAATTTAATTTGTGAAATGTATATATATGTGTGAAGGTGGAATGACTCAGCACGGTGTATCGAGTCGACACAATATGTTTCTGTTTTGAGTAAATCTGCAGGAATGACTCATGATAACTTTTTGGGTGATGGGTTGAGTCATGCCAAGCATAACGAATTGGCATGCTGATTCTTTAGTATGAGTCGTTATGATGTAACGACTCATTACATGCCTTCCTTATTAACTCGAGTCATCCCTTTTCGAAAAAACTCGACACACTTTGTCTCTATAATGACTCGTTACATTGTAATGACTCATGATAGTCACTTTTATGCACAAATTAATTCTAAATTATCAACTAAAAAATATGTGTAAAAGAAATGCATGAAAATGAGATAAAAACTAATCAAAAACTAAATATATACAAATAATATACCAAATGCAACTAAAACTAAGAGTATGCAAGTAAAGAAAATAAGTAAAATAAACTAAAGAAAAGAAATAATATGAAATTAAAAATGTGTGATTTTAAAAACCTTATAAAAATAACTTTGAAACCTTATAAAAACAAAATAATTTTTCTAATTAAATGAAATAAAATAAGAATGAAATAGGAACATAATATGTAAAAAAATGAAAAATGAAAAAAATGTATAATAAAATAAAATTGTGTTAAAGTCAAAAGTTTTACCTTTATTTCATCAAGAAGTAGAGAGAGAGAGATAGATTAATTTGGAGTAGTTACTTCACCTATCAAGTAAGGCTTGAGACAATGTCCATTTACCTTGAAAATTTCCCCTTTAATATTAGTAATGTCCACTGCACCATAAGGATATACCTTAACAATCGTAAAAGGGCCTGACCAACGTGATTTTAACTTGCCCGAAAATAATTTCAATATTGAATGATAAAGCAAAACAAGTTCTCCCTCATGAAATTCTTTCTTGATCAAATTCTTATCATGCCATAACTTAGTGAGATCTTTATATAACTTTGCACTCTCATAAGCATTCATTCTTAACCCATCGAGTTCATTAAGCTGAAGTAACCTTTTCTTACTTGCCTGCATCAAGTCAAAATTCAAAGCTCTTGTCACTTAATACACCTTATGCTCAAGCTCTACAGGTAAATGACATGACTTCCCATAAATCAATTGATAAGGAGTAAGGCCTATCAGAGTCTTAAAAGCTATCCTATATGCCCATAATGCATCATCAAGCTTCAATGCCCAATGTTTCCTTGATGAGGAAACTATTTTCTCATGAATCCATTTAACTTCTCAATTACTCACCTCAATTTGCCCATTTATTTATAGGTGATATGGAGTAGTAACCTTATGTGTTTCTCCATACTTCTTCAAAAGAGCTTCAGTCACATGGTTACAAAAATGTGAACCTCCATCACTTATCAATGCTCTAGGGGTACCAAATCTTGGAAAAATTACTTTCTTAAGCATTTTCTTAACCACTCTAGAATCATTTGTCACTGTTGGCATTGCTTCAGTTCACTTGGAGACATAATCAACCATGACCAAAATATACTTATAACCCGAGGAACTAGGAAATGGACCTATGAAGTCTATTCCCTATACATCAAAGATTTTGACTTCAAGAATCCTTTTCAAAGGCATCTCGTATTTCTTTGTTATATTTTTCCCATCCATTGACATCTATCATATGTAAGCACATATTCTCTAGCATCCTTAAATAAAGTAGGCCATCAAAAACTAAATTGTAGTACCTTAGATGCTGTATTTAATGCTTCAAAATGTCCACCAATATCGAAAGAATGACAATGCTTCAAAACATCTTGGATTTCATCTTGAGGAATGCATCTTCTAATCAAACCATCTGCACACCTTTTATAAAGTAATGGCTCCTACCAATAGTAGAATCTACAGTCATGTAAAAACTTTTTCCTTTGTCTATAATCCATACCATAAGGAAGAATACCACTTACAAGATAATTTGCAATATCTGCAAACCACGAAATTTCTTTTGATGAAACACTTAGAAGATGTTCACCCTGAAATGTCTCATTGATTGGCACACCATCATCATGCTTCTTTAATCCATCTTGATCTAGCCTTGATAGATGATTCGCTATAAAGTTCTCACTTCCTTTCTTCTCTCTCACTTCCTAATCAAACTCTTGAAGCATTAAGATCCAAAATAGGAATCTAGGTTTTGCATCTTTCTTTCTTAGAAGATACTTAAGAGCAACATGATCTAAATAAAAAATCACCTTCTGCCCCACAAGGTATGCTCTAAACTTGTCAAATGCATAAACAATAGCAAGCAACTCCTTTTCTATAGTGGTATAGTTGATTTGAGCTTTATCAAGTAATTTACTGGCATAATAAATCACATAAGGCTTGCCTTCTTTTCTTTGCTTTGTCCCTAAATAGCCCCTACAGCAAAGTTGCTAGCATCACACATTATCTCAAATGGTTGCTCATAATTAGGTGGTTGCAAAATAGGTGCAGAAATAAGAGCCTTCTTCAAAATTTTGAATGCTTCCAAGCATGCATCATCAAACTCAAAAGTAGCTTCCTTAGCAAGTAACCTACACAATGGCTTTGCTATCTTTGAAAATTCTTTGATAAACCTTCGATAAAAGCCTGCATGTCCAAGAAAACTTCTTATATCCTTAACACACTTCGGAGGTGGTAATTTTTCAATCACTTCTATCTTCACCCTGTTGACTTTAATGCCTCACTTTGAAACCATATGTCCAACAAGTATGCCTTCTTTCACCATGAAATGGCACTTTTCCCAATTTAAAATTAATCCATGCTTAATACACCTGTCTAGTACTTTAGATAGATTGTCTAAACAATTAGAAAAGTTAGTACCATAGACACTAAAGTCATCTATAAAAACTTCTACACAATCATCAAGTTAATCACTAAATATGGAAAACATGCATCTTTGAAAAGTAGTTGGTGCATTACATAAACCAAAAGGCATACATCTAAAAGCACAAGTTCCATATGGACATGTAAAAGTAGTCTTAGTTTGATCCTTAGGATGGATAGAAATTTGATAGAATCCACTAAGTCCATCCAAATAACAAAAATAAGAAAGTTTGCTAATCTTTCAAGAACTTGGTTAATAAAAGGCAATGGGAAATGATCTTTCCTAGTTGCTTTATTAAGTTTTCTATAGTCTATACACATACACCATCCTATGATAGTTCTAGTAGGTATCAAATCATTAGATTCATTTCTAACAAGGGTTAAGCCTCCCTTCTTTGGTACAACCTGAATGGGGCTTACCCAATTACTATCACTAATGGAATAAATGATTCCATTATCAAGCAACTTAGCCACTTCTTTTCTCACCACTTCTTTAAGAGTGGGATTCAACTGCCTTTGACCTTCAATAGAAGGTTTGGCATTATCCTCTAAAAGAATTCTATGCATACATATATTAGGACTAATACCTTTCAAATCATTTACAGAATAACCAATGGCACTTTTATGATTATTCAACTCATCACATAAAGCATCAACATTATTACTAGGCAAGGATGAATTAACAATAAAAGGAAATTGAGGATTAGAGTCAAGAAATGCATATCTGAGATTTAATGACAATGGCTTGAGCTCCACCTTGACTTCCTTACAAGGTGTAATGTCATTTGGATCATCCTCGCTTTTTAAAGGTTTAAATCTTGATTTCCATTGAGAAGATTTATATGTGATTACTTCAAAAATTTGATCATTAGCTTCTTGCTTCTTGTATATCTCCATAGAGTCATTCCTTAAAAACTCATGAATTACTTCCTCAATGCATCCATCAATAACATCAATAAAATAAATTCTACATGCCACTTCTATGGGTGTTGATTTCATTATATTCAGCACATCAAATTCCATACACTCATTATTCACTTCCAATATGATCTTTCCTTTCTTTATATCAATAATTACTTCTGCTGTCCTAAAAAAAGGTTGAGGTTATGAAACATTGGCCAACACCTACTACCATAATCGAGGTGAGAAGTTTCCATGGATTGGCCTTATTCTATAGGCATTTTATTCCGCATTTTAGCAGTATTATGGCGCCTATCACTTATTGCATGAGGCAGGTGGGGAAGTTTGTATGGACTGATGAGGAAAAAAAGGCATTTATATTTATTAAAATATGCCTTACTATGGCTCCTATCTTAGTGCTGCCTGATTTTAATCAACCTTTTGAGCTATAGATGCCTATAGAGTGGGAATTGGGGTTGTTTTAAGCCAAAACAGCAGGCCGGTAGTGTATTTCAGTGAGAAGTTGATAGGGGCCAGAATGCGCTATAGAACTTATGATGTCGAGTTCTATATTGTTGTCCAAGCTATTAAGCATTAGCATCATTATTTGTTTCAGAAAGAATGTATTATGTATACATATCATAGGGCTTTGAAGCACTTGCATCAGTAAGATAAAGTTTCTACTAGGCATGCGAGTTGGGTGGCTTACCTTCAGATATTCACTTTTATTGTGAAATATAAGTCAGGGGTTACCAACAAGGTGGTAGATGCATTGAGCATATGAAAGGCATTATTAACCCAAATGACCATTGAGGTACCAGGCTTTGACTCCTTTGTAGAATTACTTGAGATTGATCCATACTTTTTTGTTATTTTGGATAAGGTTAAAATAATTGAGCGAATAGATTTCCTAGTGCATAATGGATTTTTGTTCAAGGGCAATCAGCTATGTATCCCAAACTGTAGCTTGCATTTGAAGATTCTTCAGGAATTGCATGGTGAGGGACATGTCGGTTGGGATAGAACTGTGCAATTGGTTAAGGCTTGATATTTTTGGCCTACCATTCGTAAAGAAGTAGAGAGGTTGGTGGGGAGGTGTCGCATTTTTAAGGTTTCTAAGGGAGTAGCATCTAACGCAGGTCTCTACATGCCTCTACCAGTTCCATCATAGCCTTAGGTGGAACTCAGCATGGATTTTGTGCTTAGATTACCACACACACAACATGGTAATGATTTTATCTTTGTGGTAGTTGATTGATTCATAAAGATGGTGCATTTTATACCATGTAAGAAAAAAACAGATGCTGTTCATGTAGCTCAATTATTCTTTAAGGAAATATACAAACTGCATGCTTTGCCAATGTCTATCATGTCGGATAGAGATACCAGGTTCCTTAGCCTTTTTTGGCATAGTTTGTGGAAGATGGTGAATACGCATTTGAATTTCAGTAGTACCTATCATCCACAAATAGATGGACAAACAAAAGTGGTGAACCAATCCTTGGGTAACTTGCTAAGATGCCTAATGGGTGAACATGTAAAGAGTTGGGATAAGAAGTTGTGTCAGGCAGAGTTCGACCATAATCATGTAGTCAATAGGAGTACTAGATTCAATCCTTTTGCAGTAGTGTATTCAGTTGTGCCTAAGGGACCCCTAGATTTAATTCCTCTTTTAATAAAGATGAGACTCGATGGTAGGGCAGCAAGTTTTGTTAATGGGTTACAGGAAGTTCATCATTCTGTCCATGACCACCTAGTGCAGGCTGCCTCCAAGAATAAACAAGTTATTGACAGTAAGAGATAACATGTCAAATTTGATGTGGGTGATTTGATGTGGGCTATTATGACCAAAGATAGATCTCCTGTAGGCGAATACAACAAGTTGTCTGCCAAGAAGATTGGAGTAGTGGAGATCATTGAGAAGATTAATCCTAATGCTTATAGATTTAAGCTACCTAGCCATGTTCGGACTGTAGATGTGTTCAATGTCAAGCACTTGGCTCCTTTTGCAAGTGATTCATCATATGAATAAGATTTGAGGGTGAATTTTGTCCACCCTGGGGAGAATGATGCATGCCACATAGATGAACAAGCCCTAAAATTTATGCAAAAATTTGACAAATTACGGTAGTGGCAGTTTCATAATTTTGGGCAAGTTCCAATTATTAGATTTGGCCGATTCAAAAGCCTATTTCATATGAAAATGGGCCAATGGTTCAAAGTCACAAACTATGCTTGTGAGATCCATCACTTTTCGGCCAAATCCTATCATTTAGGCCCTTCAACTGGAAATTTTTATTATTTCCTATTTTTAGGGTTTTATTTTCCTATTTTTTTTTAGGGTTTTTTATATGATTTACTATTTAAGCTTTCCTTGTTATTGTTGGATGGAAGTTTTATGATAATTTGAGTTCTCTTTTATTCTTCCAAAATTTCTTGAAATTTTGATGCCTATAGCCTAAATTACTATAGAAGATCATTTATTGGCAGTTGTGCACGATTCAATAATAATTGATTATTATTATCCACTCTTCCATTACATCATGATACCTATATAACTTACTCTAACATGTTCTTACCCAATGGATTTCTTAAGCCTAACTCTTTAGCACAGTAACCTGATGCTCCTCATCATCAGAAGACTTTTGCTGCAGTTGGTGCATGTATTCTACGGTCCCAATTCTAGTTCCCTCTATTCCTAAACAGGGAGCCTATCAGGCTATAAGAATCAATAATGATGTCTATCAGAAGTGCATTGCCCTCTATCAATACTCGGTAATAGCCAGAATTATCTTGAATAAGATTAAATCTCCCTGGGCACTGTCTAAATTAAAAGATAGGTTATTGTCAATCCGGAATTTTCTAGATGAATGGAGATTAATTTCATTAGGTTAGGGTTTTTATCATATTCTCCTTTATTTTTCTAAGTCTAAAGATATTGTATGGAATCATGGTTCAATATCATTGAAGCTAGGTATTCTACAGATTCAACAATGGCAACCAAGTTTTGATCTGTACAAAGAAAAAATGACGTCAACACAGTTGTGGATTAGACTCTATCATTTACCTTGGGAATTCTGGGATCCCTAAATCCTCATGGGTATTACTAGGAATGTGGGAACACCAATCAGAATAAATAAAACCATAATTGATAGGGATTTTGGACACTTTTCCAGAGTGTTAGTCGATGTTTACCTAGCCTCCAACTTGCAGTTTCTCGTTATGATTGACTGTAATGGCATCCTATTTGATATTGATGTAATCTATAAGAACTTACCTACTTTTGTAGAACTTTCAATTCATCAGACATGGTGTAACATCCTGTCGTTTAGCTAAGAGACATGAAACTTCAAATTTTAACGCAAAAAAATGAGATAAATTAGAAGGACATTTTAGAGTCTGAAAGATATGGCATCCTAAATGGACTACCAAAAATCCTACAATCCATTCTATTAATCCAAATTCCACTAATGATCCAATTGATTAAGTCCAATAAATATCTGCCCAAAACTATAATATTCATTCTATATTGGTTGCTCCTTTAAGCTCTAATCCTCTTAATGATGAAATGGGTACTAATGATAATGCTAATAGTTCTTAAGATAATGTATCTCTAGTGAATGTTCCTACCACAGATGATATTATTTAGTCTTCAGGTAATAAAATCTCCATAGAACAGAAGTTAGCTCAAAAGGAAATGGAAGTCATTATAAGGCAATCATGGGCTGATATGTCTAATAAGAAGAGAATTGTAAGTGTCCACGATAAAGAAAAAGAAAGGTAAATTTACAGTGACTCATGTGCTAAAAGGTAATAAACCTCAAACAAGATTTGTCTCTTACTTATCTCAATGAATGTTTTCTATTAGAACTGTAGAAGGATAGGTAACCCCTCTACTCAACGTGCTCTTTTCAATCATTGTCATGCCCTTCATCCTACTTTTGTCTGCTTAACTGAACCTAAAGTGGCTTTTGAATCAATTTATCATAGTTCTTAGCATTCTCTAAACCTGTCTTTTTTTCACTGCCACTATGATGGATAACCCAAATATATGGATTCTTATTTCTAATGATCTAGGTGTAGGTTTTATATCTATTTTCTCGAGTTCTGATTAGCATATAACAGTTCAATGTATGGTCAGTGATTAACCTCAGTGTCATGACCCGAACCCAAAAGGGCACGTAACCAGCACTAGGGAATGGAAATATATAAAGTACTTAAAACCCATAGTAAGCCTTAAAGAAAATTGCAATAAAATATAGACAAAATAAAATGAAATATTTATATAAAGATAAATAACACAAATGAATTAATATCCAAAATAATCTTTGATAAAATATAATAATAATCTTTAGTACAAATTTTAATACATATGACAACCCATAAAATACAACATAATATTTAACCATTTCTACTACAATGATGTTCTAGAGTTAAATTCATTCAGAAGGATAATATATCTCAAATAATCCTATATTAAATAGCTGGAGAAAAAAAAACTCGACGTAGGGTAGGCTGATAGACACGAGACTCCTGAGATCATGAAAAATAATTAAGGGAAGTCAGGCCTCATTGAATAAGTTAATAAAAGAAATGTATATAGTACAAAAATCTTCTTTAAATATATTAATGAAAATAAGAAATTCATGATTTAAACTATTTAATTTATGGAAATCTCCATTCTTAAATCATTTTTATAAGAGAACTAGGTAGAACCCTAGTCCACAAATCTAATAGCATTTTGCCTCTCTTATAATCCAAAGACTATTGGTTCTCGAAAGCAAAGCATCAATCGAGCTACTTGCCATAGTCAATTCACTTAAACCGATATTTACTGGCAGTTTCTGAGAGCAAAGCATCACCGAGCTACCAGTCCTAGTAATATATATAAATCATGCCCAAGAGCAAAGCATCATCGAGCCATATACATTTATAACTCACTCTCAATTCTACCGGTGCGCACACAGTTCTGATGAAACCCATCAGGTAGCCCATTCTACTATAGTTCATTTTAAAATAAATAAATATAAATAAACAAGAAAGATTACAATAAAATAAAATAAAATTTACTAGTCATCTAAAAAGTTAATATAAACATGCTAATATAACTATATATATTTTCTATACACAATTCAATTATTAACTTACAGGTTAAATATACTCCTCTGTGCAGTCGTATTCGACCCTAACCAATCGGTTCAACTGGAGGCATGACTAAAGAAAAGAAATAAATAAAAATGGAACTCCTATAAATTCTAGATTTCTAAGGAAAGACTCAATTAAAATACGATTTTACTAAAATAGACCCGACGTCACATTTTATGAGAAATCTATCAAAAATTTAGTAGAGTTTCCTTTGTAAAATGGACATCTCTCTACATGAAGTAAAGCCAACCTTGCACAGAAAAACACTTCAAATAACTACAATAACTCCAAATCTCGGGTTGGACCCGCAAACTACAGTTTATACCCAATCGAGAACCAATTTTCACAAACCACAATATAAATTGATACAATTCCATTTAAATATCAAAATTAATTTATTTTCATAAATAAAACATAAAAGACATTTATTCACAAAATACTTAACAAAATTCATATTAAAATCAATTTTTGCTATATAGGTTCATATTCTAATTTTTTTTGAAATTGAATAGCATTTAGTTACCAAAAATTAATTCAATTATTCAATTATATAATTAACCAACCAAAAACTCATTTAAATCATAAAAATTATAAATACTATTTTATTCAGATATTATTCTGATAATGAATAATAATTAGCTAAAAATAGGAATAAATTGATAAAAATTATTTTAATATTATGTGTTACTAAAAAATTATCCAAAACATCATAATTCACCATAATTTCAATTAAAACATAAAATTTACCAATTTATACTAATTTTCTTAAAAATTCATTTTTGACACAAATATTCAAAATTTTGTAATAAAAATTTGGTGCATAATTTTAATGAACTTCCTTAACAAAACTTGCTTAAAATAAGTAGTAGAATTTATTAAAAATATAAAAAAATTTTCGGCTCATGAATAGTGTTATGAACAGTAACCCCAAGACCTGAAAATTTAAAAATTTTCTAAAAATTCATAAAAATTATTTTCAGGATCCTTATAATGCATAAAATAATCAGTCCTAAAGAACATATATCAAAAAATTCAAATTAAGCTTTAATTTCACAATTTAACAAAAATTTCCAAATTTATATTTTGTAAAATTGGAGTTGTTACTGATTAAATTTCTCAAAATTGATTGAGAATTATTGAAGCCCAAGTCAAAAGCTTCGATTCAAGCATAATAATGAAAAAAAAGTCATCGAAATGCTCCAATAAAGAAGGAAAGAGATGTGGCAGCTTTTGGTGGCTGCTGCAGCTGCTGACGATGCTGCTGAGGTGGTGGTCTAGTAATGGTGGCATGATGGTGTTGTCAGACAACAAGAAGAAGGAGAAAATGCAAAGGAAGAAGAAAAGAATACGAAGAAATGGTGCACTGATAGATGGCTTGAAAATTTAACTTTTTTTTTAGAAAAAGACAAAATAGTTATAAATATATATATATATATATATATATATATATATATATATATATATATATATAAAAGGACAAAATAATGTAAACATAATATTTTTAATTTAAATATTTACTTTTCTAATTAAATTCACCCCAAAATATTAAAATATATTAAATACATTAAATTAATACTATACATAAATAATAATAATAGTAATAATAATAATAATAATAATATACAACCCCAAAATTAAATTTAACTTCACTAAAATCAAATTTGACAATTTAGTATAATAATATAAAATTAAGTAATTATTAACACTGCATATCCCGAAATTAAATTTCTTAATTTAATACATAAAAATTTAGGTTTTTACACTTAGTTTATTACTTATGTTTATACTAATGTTTTAGCTTCTATCCGTCACCATTTATGGGGTGAATTAAAGTATATTTCTTCCTTGATCTCTTTTAACTGGTTTGTTTTAGGTGACTTTAATGCATGTTTTACTGCCCATGAGAAGTTGGGTCATTCTCCTAATGCAAGATCTTGTCAAGATTTTTGTTCTACTATGGCTAAATGCTCCTTATCTTATATTGATATCAAAGGTCCTCTTTTCACTTGGACTAATAAAAGGTAGGGAGCTCATAGGGTGGATATTCATCTTAATCAGGTGTTTTGTTCAGACTTTAATTTTCATAATTGGAGATCCATAAAGTGTCATGCTCTTGCATGACTCTATTCAGACCATAATCCTATTTTCTTATGTTACTGTCAATTAAATGTTGCCCCTAAGCTATTTCAGTTCCTTCCTATATGGACTACACATGATAATTGTCTTATTGCTGTTAAGGATTTTTGGTGCTTTACCCTTGATTTGGCTAATTCAATGTATTCATTGATGTATAAGTTAAAGATTTTGTGTGTTTTTCTTTGTTATTAGAATAAGCATGTTTTTGGTAATATGGATCATCTCATTTCTCAAGCTAAGCAGTCCTTTATTAATACCCAACAAAAAATTAAAATTTATAGTTTCTCAAAAAACCTCCACAATAGAGAGTTCGCAGCTAATAATAATCTTTCTTTGCAGCTTATTAGACAAGAATCTTTATTAAAAGACAAGAGTCATATTCGTTGGCTTAAGGACGAAGATATAAATTCTAAATTTTATCATGGCCTGCTTGCTCGACAACAAACTCAATCTTTGGGTTCCTCTATGCTAATTGATGGGACTCTAAATACTAACACTTAAGTTATTAATGACTATATTGTTCACTATTATTCCTTTCTTTTTACTACTTCTCATAATCCTAAGGATCTCTCTGGCATTAAAGAGGTTACCCTATTGCTTGTGTTTAAGGTTGATAATTTAGCTCTCACTCTGATGCTTTTAAATGAGTTGATTCGGGCTATGGTTTTTTATTTGTATCCCTATAATGCCCCTGGCCTTGATGGTTTCATAGGTCATTTTATCATAACTTATTAGGATGTTGTTTGTTTGTTTGTAATGTTGTTCATATTTTTTTCCTCTCTAGGTCTCTTGCCTCTAGTATTAACTTTAGTTTAATGATTCTCATTCCCAAAGTGTCTAGTGCTAACTCCATGGATAAGTTTAGAATAATTATTTTGAGTAATTTTTTTTAAATTATTACTAAAATCATGGTGGATCATCTTACCAATATTACTTCTAGTATTATTTCAGATAACTAGTTTGGTTTTGTTAAAGGCAAGTGTAGACGGTGAGGTTTAGCACGCATCCAACATTTTAGCAACCACAACACTGTTTGAGCTCAATGCTCTAGAGAACACACTAACCACTATCACAAAGACATGGTGTGAAGATGAGGAGTCGCCACCCAGGGTAATAACTAGGACAAATAAAAAAGGTGGCACTCGATTCCCTAAAAGAAGGCTAGCACCATAAATAGGAGATTCTGGGTACGGAATACCAACTTCTCTCAATCTTATGTTCATTTAGAATTACTTTATGAATTATTATATTATCCTTTATTTACATGCAATTTCATATAAACCCTTATTCTAGCAATTAACTCCAAGGCAATCCAGTCATGAAAATATAAGTAAACAATGCATTCATTAAAACATATAACCCCTACGTTAGTCTAATATACATTAATTTTAATTAAATGAACTAAATCTACATGTTTTAATTTACAAGTGATCTAAAAACTAATTCCTTTTAATTTTAATTAAATGAACCTAAGTCTATTTATTTTAATTCTAAAAATGGGCCTAAATCTACAAATTATGAAGGTATTTAAATTAATAGGCCTAATTCTACCTATTTTAATGCTAAAGCGATCTTAAATCTACAAATTATGAAAAAGACTTAAAATTAAATGGGCTAAGTCTAATAAAATAAATTAAATTAGATGGGCCTATGTCTAATTTACTAAATGCACCTAAGTATGTCTAGCATAAAAATCTAATTAATTATGGGCTTAAAATGCATTTTAACTAATTAAACCTAAAAACCCTAAATTTATCCAAGTGGATTAGAATCTAATATGGGCTTAAGGCCCAAAAAGCATAAGAATAAACAAACAAGAACAAAACACATAAAAATAAATAAACAAGCTCAAAAACAAATAAAACATATTAAAACAATTAAATTAAAGATCAAACAACTAATTAAATTATTTCCTTCTAAACCCTAATTTTCATTAACATGCAACCTAAGTTAATCTACTTCCTCCATTGATTTTAATTAATTACCCAATTAAAATCCTAATTTTACTAATCAATTAATAAATTATGAAGGTATTTATTAGTAAAATAATAAATACCTTCATAATTTATTATTTTACTAATGATTCCACTATTCTCACTATTAGGGCTATTACAATAATCTATTGAAAATAATAATAAAAATAATTAATACTACCCAAAAATAAATAAAATAAAGCAATAAAAATAAAATAATAAAAAAAACCCTATAAACTATATCTCTACAATGTCTTATCCAAGGCATTCCATGGACCTCTTATGCATTTTATTTTCCAAGAATGATCATCACGTGTTTTCCTCCATAATCACCATAAAAAAAAGAATAAAAATTATGATTAGTAAATAAATAATAAAATAATAAAAAAATTGAAAATTAATGAAATAAATAAATCAAATAAAAGAGAATAAATAGAAGATGATGCTTATGGATGATTTTAATGGAGTGCTCCTCAGATTTGTAGAATCACCATTCTTTGACGGGACTTCGAATATTATTCTTCAAAAATTTTTTAATAAATAAAGAAAAAAGAAATTTGTAAAGAATAATTTTCTTTTTTCCTTCCCTCTCTTTTCTCTTTTTCTCTCTTTTTTTCCTCTCATTTTTTTCTTCTCTTCGTTCCTTTTTTCTTTTTTCCTTCTCCCCCTTTTTTTTCTCTTCCTTTTCATTTTTTCCTCTTGCCTCCCTCTCATTTTTAGAGCCAAAACCCTCCTTATATAGGGATACGTCTTGAAACCCCAGTTATAACCCTAAAAGACTTTTATTTCCTTAAAAAAATTATCAGAATAATTTTAGAAGAATTTCATACCAATTAGGACTTAATTTATCTAGAAAATTTGAGATTTATCTAGAAAATTTGAGAATTAGCAAAAGGAGTCTAATTCCTACTGAAATTGTGTAATTCCGATAGAAATTAGTGTAATTCTGACCTCTTTTTATACTTTTAATTGCAAAAAGTTCCTTAAAAGAATTTTAAGTTTTGCAATTAGCTCCCTAAAAAGCATTGCAATTTAGTCTATGAAAACATTAAATCCTTTCTTTAAATAATGCAATTAGATCCTTGAAGTTTTAAAGTTCAAATATTGAAGACCTATTCATGACATTTTCATCATTGGAGTCTTCTATTGTATCCATAACTCATCATCACAAAATTGGGTTTCTACAGTTGCCCCCTTTTGTTGCTGTTTGTTTGACAAATTGCGGCAAAGTAAACTAACACCCAATTTCTTAATTAAAAGTTAGGATACTTACTTATGCTTTGTGAAGCTTTTGCTTATGAACTTGTTATGCTCTGACATACAACATTAATGTAACATATCATACTCGGTCATATGATATTGACTATACTCGATCATATAGTCTTGGGTGAAAGGAACTCATTATACTCGGTCGTACAATGCTGACTATACTCGGATGTATAGTCTGAATTAAAAAGGAAGATCACACTCGATCGTATGATGCCAATTATACTTGGTCATATAATCTTAATTGAAAATACATTTCACTGGTTGTACAATGCTAACTACACTCGGTCGTATAGCCTGAGTTGAAAAGAAACACCACACTCGATCATATGATGTCAATTATACTCAGTTGTATAATCTTAATTGAAGATACATTACACTCGGTCATACAACACTGACTACACTTGATCATATAGTTTGTTTTGAAAAGAAACACCACGCTCAGTCGTATAATGTCGATTATACTCAGTCATATAATCTTAATTGAAGATACATTGCATTGGGTCATACAATGCTAACTACACTTTGTCATATAGTCTGTTTTGGAAAGAAACATCACACTCAGTCGTATAATGTTGATTATACTCGGTTGTATAATCATAATTGAAGATACATTGCACTCGGTCATACAATGCCGACTACACTCGATCGTATAATCCGTTTTGAAAAGAAATATCACACTCAGTCATATGATGTCGATTATACTCGATCGTATAATCTTAATTGAAGATATATTGCACTCAGTCATACAATGCTAACTACACTTAGTCGTATAGTCTATTTTGAAAAGAAACACCACACTCGATCGTATGATGTCGATTATACTTGGTCGTATAATCTTAACTGAAAATACATTTCACTGGTTGTACAATGCTAACTACACCAGGTCGTATAGTCTATTTTGAAAAGAAACATCACACTCGATTGTATGATGCTAATTATACTTAGTTGTATAATCTTAATTGAAGATACATTACACTAGGTCGTACAATGCCAACTACACTCAATCGTATATTCTGTTTTGAAAAGAAACATTATACTCGGTCATATGATGTCGATTATACTTAGTCATATAATCTTAATTGAAGATGCATTGCACTCGATTGTACAATGCCGACTACACTTGGTCGTATAGTCTGTTTTGGAAAGGAACATCACACTCAGTAGTATGATGCTGATTGTACTTGATCGTATAATCTTGATTGAAGATACATTGCACTCTATCGTACAATGTCAACTACACTCATTCGTATAGTCTGATTATGCTGCAATCCATAATTGCTCATGATTAGCTACAACCCTTTCATTGCTCACTGATGATGATGGTACAATCCGTAACTGCTTGCTGATGGTGCTATAACCCATAATTGCTTATAATTTGACTGTAATCCTTTCATTATTTGCCTTTGATAATGTTGACTAACAAATTTAATAATTCATTGAATTATTAAATTAGGAGACATTGCAATTCATTTTTACATTGCAAGGAAAAGAATGGACTTAAATGCAAACCAAAAGCTAAAGGACCAAAGTGGATATTTGCCCCTTTAATATACACACTTTTCCCTTTTACCGATTCATTCTCTCTTCTTCCTATCTTTCTTCCTTTTTCTTTTTTTTCTTTTTCATATTCTCTTTATTTTCAAATTTTTCTTTGTCCATTATTTTTTTATCTGAAGTTCGATTTTGAATCTGTCTAATCTTATGGCTCACCCATAATGCAGACTATGTGGGAACAGTTCTAGATAGTCAAATCCCATCACTTCACATTTGCATTTTCTTCCAAAATGATTTGGGACTCCGTGAAGGTGAAGATGTGCTTCCTTTGACTCATTTACACCTTCATAGATGCTTTCAAGTTGGAAATGAGGTAAATTTCCTGTCTATGTCTTCAATTTGTAATTTTCTATATTTTTCAAAAACCATTGAAATTCTTAGGTTGCTTTCACTTGGCTCGAGAACTATTCCATGACTTGTCTGGCAAAGTAGTACAACATATCTGGTCATTTGGCTTTCAACATTTCATTTCCGCTTTACCAACTGGTCGAGGTAAGTCAGAGTACTACTCACTTTTTACTCTTATCGAGATGTGGATGGACACCACTCATACTTTTCACACACAAGTGGGTGAGCTGACTATTTCCCCGATGAGCTTCTCTGCTATTATTAGGATTACATTTAGAGGTGCCCCAGTCCCCTTTAATATCCATTACTGCACTCTTTCGAAGGATGCTAGGAGTCACTATGTTCATAACTTGCTTAGGTTTATTCCGGCATGGAAGAATTGAAAGAACGTGCTTCTTTCTTCTCTTGTTCAAGGTTTCAGGAGACTACCTACCACTACACCTCACTAGATTATTCAAAAGGCAAGATGCTTCTTATTGATATTACTTGGCACTACTCTCTTTTGCGAGACTGGTCATGATGTTAGCATTAATCTTCTTAGTCCCCTTCAGGATCTTGGTATGGTTGCTACTTTAGACTAGGGATCTGCGGTGCTTGCTTATCTTTATTATAGATTGGATACTATTTATAGAGGTGATGTGACAATATGTGATTTATGGCACGTCTTGCACATATGTCTCCTATCCTTTTCAACTTTGCTTATTTTCACATTTTCCTCCTTATTTCTTTCATCTCCTCTCTTTCAGATTTAGGACATTGAGATAGGAGTGATATGAGGCTTTAGTGCCATTAGCTTTAATAGGAGTCTTCCCCTGATGCAGAGGTGGGGTTCCTCTCATCTTGGTAGCATTAGGCATGACTTATAGACTTATCGAGATCAGCTGAACTCTTTAGAGTGGGACTTGGTAAGAAAAAATTGATCTTTAGTATTTCATTAATTGTAAAAGTTCAATAAACTTAAATAAATAAGTTTATAGGTCAGATCAGACTAGTTGGATGGTGCTGAAGACATTCAGCGATATGATTTTATGACAACAGCTGTGAGGCTTGAAATTATGAGAGTTCTACTCCCTAGTTGTGGCTGCCATATGTGATATATTGGTGAGCATGTTTATCATTGGCATATGGGACCTTCCAGGAGGCATGTTCCTTCTTCTATTCTCTTATCAATGTTGCAGAGTAGCAGCATAATTGGTCTCGAGCTCATAGCAGCTCTTAAGGGATATGAGGCTTTGACTCTACTCGAGCATTCACATCATTATTGAGAGTACAATTGAGAGAATCTCCTAGAGCAAGTTCCTACAAATCCAGTTAAGGTATGCTTTCTATCACTACTTTATTTCATCTCTTTCATCCTTTATATGACATTCACTTCTTGTACAAATTAAAGGAGTCCCTAATACTGTTGTGGAGGAGAATAATGATGATACCAAGGAGACTGAGTAGGAGGTTAAACATGCTTATCATAGTGAGGCTACTCATGGTGATACTTCCTTGAATACTATTTTGGGCGATGTTCCCCCCTTCGATAGGTCCATGTATTATTGGGCTCCCATAGTGTAGACTCCTGTTGAGCGACATATGTACTTTAATGTAGCTCATATTCCTAGTTTCTCTCCTCCTGATGCTTCACATGTGAGTTTGATTTGCATTTCCAACCCTGTACAAACTAGCACTTATTGTTGAGTTAGTAAACTTCATTTTACAAGTCCCTAGGATAAAGACAGAGTATCTATACGGTCTTGCCTCTTCCCATAGATTATTTACTATATAGATTATAGATACTTAAAGGGTTAGTATTTTCAATAAATATGCAAATGTATGCATATTATGTATGATATGCATGATTCTGACTATTTTAAATGCAACAGAGTTATGCAAGGGATCTTGAGCATGAGAACGAGAGGCTTTGATGACAACTTGCTGGTCTTGACTTTGATAGTCATGATGTGGGACTTCTATGCCCCTAGATCAAAGTGATTATCTAGCTAGAGGATGGAGCCCTTGGCCAGATACTAGAGTTCAGGATGACTTATTTTCTTTAGGACTTATGTTAACATAATTGTATTTTAGATTATTCAGAATTATTTCCTTTTATAAGTGAATTTTGAACCTTTATTTTGGACCAAAACCCCTTTTTATTTATTTTCGTATTAGAAATGTTGGAAATCAGCTTGACACCCTAGATTTCTGATCAGAAATCTAGAATTCTAATCAGAATTTCTTATTTTTGATCAAATTTCTAGAATTTTGATTGAGAATTCATCCCTATTGTGTATCAGAAATCTAGAATTCTAATAAAAAATCTAGAATTCTAATCAAAATTTCTTATTTTCAATCGCATTTCTAGAATTCTGATTGAGAATTCATCCCTATTCTGCATATTTTCCTATTTCGACAAGAGTTTGGTCTAAAAATGACCAAAATAAATCCTAATCTTGTCCGTCCTCTAAAAACACAATTGGGAAAATCCTAATCCCATCAGCATCATCTTTTTGAAGCTATTTAAGAGTCATAGATGAGTCTATTGCGCATCCCTCTCTTTATTTCTCTTTATCATGACACAAGCTACTCTTAGTCTGATGAAGAAATTTCTCAAGACCATGAATAGAGATTATTGGAACAAAGTGCTACCTTTCCATGCCAAATCCCTGAAGTCCCTTCAACACCTGAAAATAGATAGTAATTTCTTACATGTTGCTACTACATTCTGGGATGCTAAAGATCATGTATTTAGATTCAATGGACAGAGTTATGTCTGTTAATTGAGGAATTTATTGCTATTCTTGGATGTTCATTAGATTTGACAGCTGCAATTGCTCTCCCTAATCTTGCAATGAAATTTCCCAATAGATTAGTAACATTTTTTTTATATGCCCCCAGATGTCATCTACATGCATGAACACAATGCTGGTACTATTAGTCTTCCTTTTCTGATTACTTCTTGCGAAGCTAGAGACAAGAACAATGATGCTTGGATCAAAATTGTCACTTTGTGCTTGTATGCTCAGTTTCTGCTAGTGTCTTCTCATGGAGATGCTGATGTAAGAATTATTAGTATCTTGGAACAAGTTGGAATGGGAGCTAATCCTATGCATGTCATCCTTGCTGAAACTATCAATGGGTTAGATAATTTTAAGGTTTGAAACTAGCTCTCAGGCAGTTTAATTCTCCTTCAGGTATGTAATCCTTTTTTTTAGATTTGGTTATAGGAGAAGTTGAGTCTGCTTAATGCTCCCCCCAATGCCTTGATTTATGAAGCTCATCATTTACAGTCTCATCCTTTGAAGATAAAGGATAAGCACGCTATAAATCAATGGATTGATTGGATGAAAGGCCTTACTAATACTGAGATTACTTGGATTTTCCTTGATGGAGATTAAAATTCATGACCATCTACCTATATGACTATTGTGTTCCTATTCCTAGGTTACACTTTTCAACCTTTCTTTCTCCCTCATGCCTTTGCCGCCAGTATGGTTGCCCCCAATTAATTGTGGCTGTTATAACTAACTTTGAAAGCTTCCTTTTGAGACAAGACTTTATAGAAAAAGTGAAGAACTTATGGCCTCATAGAGCTTTATAGAGGCATATGCACTTGAATGCTGACATAACTACTGATGACGACTACAAAGCTTGGGTTGTCATACAATCTGTAGAACCACCATAATTTACTAGCTACAAAAGGACTCAAGTGTTATTAGATGAGTCACAAAAGAAAAAATGGAAACAACAATAGTGGTCTTATAAGTCAGATTTCTTATGTTTTATTTTTCCTTTAAGCCTTTATGCTTTGTAATAAAGATAGAATATGCAATATTTGATAGAAATATTATTTCAATTTATTTCATTAATTATGGCAAAAATGATTACATTTAATACATCATATGACATAACTCCTGTTATCAGCTAGTCCTTTTAGGTTTTCTAACTAAACATTTTTCCTCACTTTTATTTCCCTAATTTCTGCCTGATCAGCCCTTTGCAAGTTTTCTTATCAATGAGATCATTTCTTTTATTTTATTCCCTTATTTTTGCTTGCTAGCCCTTTGTAGGTTTTTTGAATAGCAGGAATATCCTAACCTTTGTCTGACTAGCCTTTTTAAGCTTTCTAGCCAGTAGACTTCTTTGTTTTTTAAAGGTAGTATTTCTTGAGATGATCCAAATTGATTGGCTTAGTGAACTCATTCCCTTCTAGATCGGTTATCTTTGCAGCTCCTTTGGGCAGGATCATCTTAACTAAATATGGTCCTTCCCAATTTGGTCTGAACTTTCCTCTCGGATCAAACACCATCACCCTTTTCTGCTTTAATACCATATCTCCAGCTTTTATCTTCCTCGGCTTAACCCTTTTATTGAAAGCTCTCGCTATTTTCTTCTAATAAATATGAGTATGAAATAGAGCATCCATCCTTTTCTCATTTAGAGAAATGAGATGATCAAATATTTTTTGTATCTATTCACTCTCAGGAATTTTTGCTTCCATAATGACTCTCAAGGATTTAATTTTTGTCTCTATAGGAAAAATCGCTTCATAACCATATACTAACGAGAACGGAGTTTATCCCGTAGTAGTACGTGTTGTAGTTCTATATTCCTATAAAGAAAAAGGGAGTTATTTAAACCAATCTTTATGCATTTTCACCATCTTAGAGAGAATCTTCTTTATATTCTTATTAGTTGCTTCAACTATACCATTAGCCTAAGGTTGATAAGGTGAGGACTTACGATGCTTAATCTTGTATCTCTGTAATAATTCAGTCATTTCTGCCTAGAATTGAATGCCATTGTCTATGACAACATGATGCGAGACCCCATATCTATAAATGAGATTCTTATTGATAAACCTTGCCATCTGTTTAGCCTTCAAGGTACCAAAGAACTATGCTTCTATCCATATAGAGAAGTAGTTAATTGTAACTACTATATATTTGTGCCCATTCAAAGTAGTTGGTTTTATTTCTCCTATTATATCTATTCCCCACGTTGTAAAGGGCCACAGAGATGTTAAACTATTTACCACTATAGGGGAAAGATGATTGAGGTTCTCATGTACTTGACACTAATGACATTCTCTCACTACCTGGATATAGTCCCTTTCTATGCTTATCCAGTAACACCCTTGCCAAACCATTTTCTTTGCTAGAATCATCCCGTTCATATGAGGTCCACATACTCCTACATGAATCTCTCTCATTGACTGTTCTGCTTCATCCTTCATGAGACATCTCAGCTGTATTCCATTCAACATCCTTTTGTATAATATCCCATCATAACTTGCATAATGGAGTGCAAGAACACAAAGAGCATATCTTTCTTTAGAAGTTGCTTCATCTGGGTATTTCCTTTCCTCAATAAATCTATAGATATCGTAAAACCATGGCTTTTCTTATGGCCCTATTTGTATACTCCTGACTTGTTCCTCACCATAACACAGAGCTTTCATTTTCATTATTACCAAAGGCTTCATCATTAATCCCATCGGTTTATCCCACATTGAAGAAAGTGTTGCCAAGGCATCCACCATTTGATTCTCATCTCTTGATAAGTGCATGGAGAGACATTTAGTGAAATTCTTCATTATCCTTCTCAAATAGCAAATGTAAGGTTTCAACCTTTCTTCTTTCACTTCCCACTCCTCATTAGCCTGACTAATGACTAATAGGGAATCTCCATAAACCAGTAGGTCTTTAGCTCCAACTTCTAATGCTACTTCCATGTTGTAGATGCATGCCTCATACTCAACCATGTTGTTTGTAACCTTGAAGATTAATTTCTTAGCCATTGGGATTGTTTTTCCTCCTGGTGTAAATACGGTGCTTGAAATAAGTACCTCAAAGGATCTATCTTTGAGACAGCTTGTACTTTGTAAGATTGGAAATAATGCCTTAGCTTCTTTATAGCCCAAATCATTATCAAACATGTCTTCTCCACTAGAATATATTTTTCTTCATATGGTAGGAACTTTTTACTGAGATAATACACTACGTATTCCACCCCTTTTGGTCTTTCTTGCACTAGCATTGCCCCCATTACTTTTTCTTCTAATGCTAAATACAAGATTAAAGGTTTACCTTGCCTCGGTGGTCTTAACACAGGCAGGTTAGTAAGGTATTCCTTAATCTTATCAAAGGCTTTTTAACATTCTTCATTCTATTCCACTAGCTTATTCTTTCTTAAGAGCTTGAAGATCAGATCACAGACCATGCGAAGTCTTATAATAAACCTGCTGATGTCGTACAGTTTTCTAATAAACCCTCATACTTCCTTCTCCGTTCTTAGTGTTGGCATCTCCTAGATGGCTTTGATCTTATCTGGATCTACTTATATTCCTCTGTTGCTAAATATGTGCCCCAACAACTTTTCAGAAGTTACCTCAAAGTTGCATTTCTTTGGATTAAGCCTTAGGCTATATCTTTCTATTCTTGCAAGGAACTTATCCAAAGCCTTAAAGTGTCCCTCTCTTATTTCTGAATTAACTGTCATATCATTGACGTATGCTTCCACTTCCTTATGCATCATATCATGAAATAAGGCAGTGGATACTCTTTGATAAGTCACTCCTACATTCTTCAAGCCAAAGGGCATCACCTTGTAGCAATACGTCCCCTACTCCATGATAAAAGCAATTTTAATCTTGTCTATAACTGCCATCATTATCTAATTATAACCTGAGAACCCATCCATAAAGGAGTACATTATACTAGATGTTGGATTATCGATAATCACATCAATATAAGGTAGAGGAAAGTCATCTTTTGGTCATGCCTTATTCTGATCTCTGAAGTCTATGCACATTCAGACTTTTCCATCTTTCTTAGGAACTGGTACTATATTTGCCAACCATTAAAGGTATTCCACTACTTCTAAAAAGTTAGCCTAGATCTACTTAGCGATTTCCTCCCTTATCTTTTTTGTCCACTCTGGCCTCAACTGATGAAGCTTTTGCTTAATAAGTTTAGCTTCTAAATATATTGGAATGTGATGCTTCATGATTTCTCTGTCTAACCTTGGCATATCCTCGTAGGAATAAGCAAATACTACCTTTCTTTTTGTTAATATTCTCTCAAATTTCTCTCTCGCTTCAGGAGTTAAATCATGTGATATAGAAATGTGTTTTGGTTGTTTATTTGTGCCCATGTTTAATGAATCTAATTGAATAGAATTAATGTCAAACATGCATGAATGATTATTATTAAAATGCACAAGACCATCAGAATTAACATCACACAAGTAAGCCAAACCATAATTCATATCATTGACCACAGGAAAAATAGAGTTTTCATCCTCAAACAAATCAGATGTTATTACATCAGTTTCTTCATAAAAAACATCACTAAAACTATTATTAATAATGCTAGGTAAATCCTATGTTCATTCTTCATTAGGTGGTAGACAAAGTAATTCTTCATTGTCCTCAGCTTTCATCTTTTCAGCAACTGTCTTCATCACCTTATCTTTGCTGTCTTGTACTAGCCTCTCAACTATATGCTTTTTAAAGATCTCAAACCTAGGGATATCCATATCAGCTCTTTGAATAGGCTCCTTTTCACCTAGATAGAACTTCTCCTTTTTTTGTTTGACAAAGTTATCCTTCAGAGGTCCCACCTTACTTAGGAGGTTATTCTTATTGAAAAACCTTCTCTTTGCCATTTTGATGCCAAATCTAACCCTAGTATAGCCCAATCCTCTTGTATCATCTTGGGTGTTGAAGTCTGGCAATTCTAGGATGTATTGCTCATCTTTTCCTAGTCCTTGTTCAAGTCGATAAAGCATCTTCTCAATCATGCTCATAACCCTTGGATCTATCATAATTCCCTTCGAGATTATGGCTATTTGGAAGCTAGGAGGAATAACTACCTACTTTTGACTATGTATAACTGTAGACACAATTTTGCCCATACTCGCATCTAAATTTATAACCTCCCATTCATGTAGGAATTTCACCTTTTGATGCAAAGTTGAAGGCACTCCTCCAAAAACATGATACCAATGCCTGCCTAATAATAAGGCATAGATGATAGGAATGTCTAGCATAGTGAATTTCACCATTGCTTCTATAGGCCCAGTCTTCACATGAGCCACAAATGTTCCCTCTACATTCCTCATGCTATCATTATAAGCCCTAATTACCAAGTCTAACTTTGCCAAATCCTCCACCTTCACTCTTAGATTAAGTAGGATCCGTAGTGGGCAAACATTAATTGCAGACCCATCATCCACCATCACATAAGTTGTCCTTTTCCCTCTCACTTCAGCTGGAATAAATAGGGCTTTATTACGGTTCCTTCCTTTTATAGGTAAATCCTCATTAAAGAAAGTAATAACCATGTGCTTTTTCTCCATAACCTTGGCCACCATTGCTTCAAGGGTAGCTGTAGTTTCAATGTTCATCTTACCTAGAGCCTTAACTAGAGCTTTCCTGTGGCTACTTAAGTGCATCAAGAGCTCCTAAATGCTCACATTTGCTTTTACTTTCTTGAGCTGTTCAAGAATCAGGTCATTGCCATGTTCATCTGAGTCTTCCCCTTCAATGGCTTCTTCTCTCTCTATAGTTTTCTCGACTAGTTTATAGCCCTTCCCACTTCTGGTAACATGACTGACTTCAGGATTATCAAGCCATACATTATATCTTTCAGTACCTTCCTCATCAGAATTATACCAAATATTAATAGCCCTGATAATACAGTCCCTCTTTCCATCTTTCCATACTTCAACCATGCATTTCTCCTTTTTGACTAGCAACTTTTCATCATCAAACTCATCACCCCATCCTGTAGGCTCAATTGTATCAATGGATATGTCAAAAGAAGGTGGTTTAGAATAAAACACCTTATAATCAAACTTGCTTGAGGGTTGACCCAGCTAGTCTTCTACCATTTCCACATCTTTAAGGGCAATAGGAGATTTCTCATCGGCTTTAAGGCTTAGATCCTCAAAAGAGTTTAGCACTTATTCCTCACTTACTCCTGAGTTGATCATCATAGTTGTTAGAGGTGGCATGTTTTAGTAATTTAGGAAAGGATTATTTTAGGTGTTTGGGTTTGGATTTAATTTCTCAAGGTCTATGATTTTTTTGGAATCTATGAGGTTTTGGATTTCATGTTTAAGGCACATGCAAGAATTAGTTGGGTGACCAGCAACTTGGTGAAACTTACAGTAACTGTTTGGGTTAAAGCTAGGGAGATTTGGGTTTGGTGGTCTAGTGGAGGTTAAAGGTCTAAGGAGGCCTTTTTAGGTGAGATGGGCTAGGACTTTGGATAAGGGTTAGTTGAAGTTTGAGAATCTCTTGTGTTGTTGGATAGCATGAACTCCTACAACCCAACTAGTATTTCCTTGTTATGCGCCCCCAGTTGGGTAATTTCTCTCTCCAGTGCTCCTAGTGACCTTCTTTTTCTTATTTTTGATCTCTTCAGCTTGTAACCCATCATCGTAAAGATCTACAAATGTCTTGGGATTCATCATTTGCAACCTCTCAACCAGATTAGGTAGCACAATTTGGACTATCATCCTAACCTAATCCTTCTCAGCCAACTTGTTCTTCATGAACCTGGTTAGAAAATCCAAGAATGACTTATTGGGCTTCTACTTGGTCAGTTCTAGATCTCTGATGGACACTTTGAGTTGAGTGTTATAGTTATATTGCTTTAGGAAAGTAGTGCATAGTTCTCTCTAATCTGCATGGATAGACTTCTCCAACCTATGATACCAAGTGACAGCCATACCCTCTAATGACAATACAAATAGCTTGGTAACTATGAACAAAGGAGCTTAGTGGTGCTCATGGTAGTTGTGTATTTACTAAGGTGAATTCTCAGGTCCCTAGTACCATCAAACTTCTACAACTGTGGCATCTTGAATTTGTTAGGCAATTTTTCCTCCCTGAATTATAGTATATCAACAAAATAAAATGAGTATCCAATTCCCTGTCCTTTCATCAAATCCTCCATTTTGGACATTTTTTGAGTTAGCACTTTCATATGCTTGGATTCCAGCTCTTTAACTTGCTCAAGTGATTCCCTTTTCTCCTTTTCAACTATATAACTCTCAACATCCTCGAGTTTCATTTCCCCCAGCATTATCATTGTTAGCAAGTGGTTTACCCATAGCAGGTGGATTGGTCACAACAAGTGGATTGGCCACAGGAGGTGCAGCAGCAGCAAGTGTTGGCATTAATCCAGCTAAAGCCTGTCTTAACTCATCTTGCATCATCGCTCTCATGTCATCCATTAGTGCTCCTTTAATATCCTCTAAGGTCCAGTTTCCTCCTTGTTGTTCCATTTCTTTGGCTTGTTTTAGTTATGTAGCTTCTAAGTAGAGTGGATTAATGGGACTCTTTTCTTGTTTGCTAAGGAGCTCTTTCAGAATCGATTATAGACTCGAATTAATTCTCACTAGTCTGCCACCCTTTCAACTCCAAACACAGGAAGACCCAAATGAATATATGACGGCTGAAAGATAAATGTTTGTATGATGCATGAGATGCATGTGTTATGTAACAGGTAGCAAGTAACAAGTTAGCTATACATACATCCTTCCAACCTTATTCCTTCCATACACGTATTCAATGGTAAGTCTCTTTTCCTAGGATTTTTGGTCTTGGCCTTAATATCAATAGGGGATATCAAGGATCGATGTGCATGCCAGATCTTTCTTAAAGCAGTAAAACATAGAAACAATATTTCTAGGTATAAAAAATTAACCCAATCTTTATTAGTCTAAACATACCTTTAAAGTATGGGTTTAGGCCTTTATAAATAGAAATACCTCATGGCAAAATTCACAAGCAAAATGGGTAGATCTTAGGGGAAGTAACTAAGCCATTATATGTGGTTAGGGTTTAGTAAAAAGGTCAAGGTTCCTTTAGCAAGATGCCCTCCTTCAAGACTTGAGTCACAGGCCAAGGTCAGAGGGGCTCGACATCTTTTGCAAACTCGAGAGAAGACTACCCCTTTAAGGACTTGTGTTAAAGACTCTGGTCAGATAAGCCCGGTAATCTCTCTTGAATCGAGTTATAGCTAAGAGTGATGGTTAGCCAATTTATAATCTCATGAAGCTAATGGAATCATAGAACCATAAACCAATGCCATCGGTTAATAGGGACATGCAAAATGAATGCAAGAATAAAATAATTCTAAAGAACACAAGTAAAATCAATATTTTTTATCCCCAGTAAAGTCGCCACTGTAGACAGCGAGGTTTAGTGTGCATCCAAGATTTTAGCAACCACGACATTGTTTGAGCTCAGGGCCCTAGAGAACACACTAACCACTGTCACAAAGAAATGGCATGGGGATGAGGAGTCACCACCCAGGGTAATAACTAGGACAAATAAAAAAGGTGGTACTCAATTCCCTAAAAGAAAGCTAGCACCATAACTAGGAGATTTTGGGTATGAAATACCAACTTCTTTCAGTCTTATGTTCATTTAGAATTACTTTATGAATTACTATATTATCCTATATTTACATGCAATTTCATATAAACCCTTATTCTAGCAATTAACTCCAAGGCAAACTAGTCTTGAAAATACAAGTAAATAATGCATTCATTGAAACATATAACCCCTAAGTTAGTCTAGTATACATTAATTTTAATTAAATGAACTAAATCTACATTTTTTAATTTACAAGTGATCTAAAAACTAATTCCTTTTAATTTTAATTAAATGAACCTAAGTCTATTTATTTTAATTCTAAAAATGAGCCTAAATCTATAAATTATGAAAAAGGCTTAAATTTAAATGGGCTAAGTCTAATAAATTAAACTAAATTAGATGGGCCTTTGTCTAATTTACTAAATGATACAATGGAAATATGCATACTTATTTAGGGTATTTTAGTAGTTGTTTTTATTTGATTTTAGTTATGATTGTGTGTTTTTGGTTATGCAAGTGTTATTTTTTATTTCCAATTGCTTTTTAGGTTTGTTTATATGTTTTATATGTGTTTTTAGATCCAATTAGTTCGTGGAAAATACCTTGGAATTATTTGAATGAAATGTGAAGTTAGCATAGCAAAGGGAAGTCAATTTAAGTTCGTGTCGAGTCATTATCAGTGGATCGAGTCATCATAGAGACCCTTCATGTTGAGTCATCACCAGCAGGATCGAGTCATGAATAAGAGTTTGCCTTGCTGAGAATTAAGTTATGCCTAGTCATTACTACGTGTTGACTCATAACAGAGCCTATCGATACCGACTCATGACTTGGTGCCGAGTCAATCCAAGAAGGCCATCATTTTCCAACTTTGTGCAATTTATGTAGTTCAATTATAATTTCCTCTACAGACATCCAATTGAGGTGATTTAAGTTGTGTTGGAAAGAAAACTCATAGATCTAGAACTTTCATGAGGGGATTTTCTGAAGATAATATCCTTTAGATGGATAAAAATGCCCTTGAAGTAACTATATCTACATAGGGTTGTGATCCTTCATGCCAAAAGGTTCCTTTCCAATTGTAACTTCTTGTAACTACCTCTAAGGTCTATATATACATCATTTATGACCTGTAAAAAGGGAGATTATGATGAATCCATCTAAAAAGAGGGATGATTGAAAAAAGATTACTTTTATTAATAGAAAATTACTACTTAGTTTCTTATTTGGAGTTCATTTTTTAGAAGACGAAGCCAACCAAGAAGGAAAGAAGATCAATTCGGCCAAGCAATATTAGAAGATATTTAAAGGGTTTTATTAACTCAACATTTTCTTTTCTATATTGTATTTTATTATCTTTTCATTGAATTAACCATGTATATTGGCTAAGTCTTTGAAGGAATTGCAATGATTGATTGAATAAGGATCATACATTTTCTATCTTATTTTTTTTATGATTTAATTTTAATTAGTGCTTAATTAAGTTATTTATGATTGATTACCATATGTAATTTTTTTTAATCAAAATTACTTACAATGAGAGTTGGAGTAATTTGGTGGACATATAATTAAAATTACTTAAAATTTGGATTTACTTGGAGACAAGGAATTCATTTTAAGGGAAAAGAATTAGTATAATATTTATTGATTTTTGTCTATCTCTATAAAGACACGAGAGTGATTATAGACTCTAGACGGAATCATCCTTGATAGACAACGAGAGTTGCTTTTAAGGATTTATTGGTATAATGTGATTTATGATTTCATTTTACCTCTGCAATACAACGAGAGGGCTTGCAGACTCTAAGAGGAAATAATTCTAATTGATAATGAGAGTTACCTTTAGAGACTTTAAATTGATAATGAGAATTTTATTTAAAAACTTTAGACTAATTTCCAATCAATATATAATAATAACATTTACTTAATCCTTATTTAACTAACATTGTAATTCTCCTTTATATTCTTTGTTAAAAACTTGTAGTAATAATTAAAATATTTAGTATTAGAATAGTTATTTGTTTTTAAATTCTTATTATCATTTTGATTTTACTTTGCCTATCCATCTAATTATCTTCCCGAGTATTCGACACCGTACTTACTCTATACTAAGTCCTAGAGACTAGGGTTATACAATTCTACCCACTTTAGAATTTAGCACCATTGTTGGGGATTTTGATTAATAATCTTTATTAACTTAGGGTAGAGAAAGGTTGTTTTAGGTTTTATTTTGTTTTTAAATTATTTACTTGTTATTTTTCAATTTTTTAAATTGTTTAACTTTGAATTTACATTTGTAGATGCTTACTAGAAGTACTATTGATAGTAATTTACTCTTTAATCCTGGAATTGATTTAACTTTATGTGTTTTATGTAGGGAACAAAGACAAAGAAGAGAGAACCTATTGAATTTTACTAGAATGGCTCAACTGGTGAGAAGGACATTAGGCGATTTTGCAATGCCCGATATCTCGGGTAGTTTTAGCGAAATAGTGGCTCCAGCTATTAGTAATGATAATTTTGAGATCAAGCCAAGTATTATTCAAATGGTGCAAAATAATCAATTTGGAGGCTTACAAGGAGAAGATCCTTATGCCCATATTTTGACTTTCCTCAATGTTTGTGTAACCTTCAAGATTAATGGCATGACTGATGATGCAATAAGGTTAAGACTCTTTCCATTTTCAATCAAGGACAAAGCAAAAAATTGGCTAGCTAGTTTGCCAAATGATTCAATCACAACATGGGATCAATTGAATCAAGCATTTCTGCACAAATATTTTCCACCACATAAGACGGCCAAGTTTCAAAATGAGATTACTACTTTCAAACAAAGTGGAAGTGTGACAATCTATTTAGCTTGGAAGAGGTTTAAGGAACTTTAAAGGCAATGTCCACATCATGGTTTGTCGGAATGGATGATTCCTCAAATCTTTTACAATGGTTTGATGGATGAAAATAAAAACATAGTCAATGTGGCTTCCGGTGGGAAATGGAAGGATACAATAGGTAGAGAGGCTGTAACCTTATTAGAGGAACTTACATCTCAAGGGTACATGGGTGAGGAAACCATAATGGCTAAAGCAAGAGGAGTTTTGGAGCTTAACACAATTAAAATGTTGAATGCAAAGGTAGATGCTCTCACCAATTTAGTAAGTAAATCTCAAGTTAATTCATTAGAATGTGCCAATGCTGTTTGTGAGACTTATAGAGGACCTCATTCATATTCTCAATGCAATATGAGTGCTAATGAGGATACAAATTATGTCCAAGGCAGTTACAACCCAAGATTAAGACTAAACTCAAATACATATAACCCCCAATAGAGAAACCACCCTGGATTCTCATGATCAAACCTGTCCTCCCAATTAAACCCCCTAATCAACTCAAACACCAAACCCTAAAAACCACATGGATTTTCCATTAAGCAACAATCCTGCAACCCCAACCAATCTAAACCCAATCTTGAGAATCTTATAGAGCAGTTTGTTAACCAACAAATAACCATCAACAAACAAAATGAGGAGCAACTTAAAAAATTAGCTTCTAAGCTTCAATAAATTATTTCTCATAACCACATCCTTGAAACACAAATTTCCCAACAAGCCTCTTCCTCAAATACTAAACCCTTAGGGAAGCTTCCTGGTCAACCAGAGAATGTTCAAGGAGACTTTCCAAGCAATTACTTTAAGAAGCGGTAAGGAGGTTAAAGGGAGTTCTAGTAAGAAAAAAATAATTATGGTTGATGATGATGAGGTAGGGATTGAAGAAGCAGAAGTCAGTGGTACAAAAGATGATAAGTGTGTAATGAAAAGCATGAATGGAGATGCTACCATGCCACCCAAAGAGAATGAACTCAAAGTAGACTTTAAAATGCTTCCTTTTCCTCAAAGGTACATAAGGCACAATTTGGATAAACAATTTGACAAGTTCCTCGATTACCTCAAGGAACTTACCATTACCATACCATTTGTGGAAGCAATAAGAGATATGCCAGCATGGGGTAAATTTTTGAAAAATATTATCAATGATAAGAACAAGCTTCAAGATTATGGTTTAATATCCCTTATTGAAGAGTCTAAGGCTATGTACTCCAAGTCACCCCCAAAGCTTAAGAATCCTGGATGTTTCATAGTCCCTTGTGTAATTGGAGGTACTCATTTTGATAAAGCATTTTATAATATTAGTGCTAGTGTTAGCCTTATGCCTTATTCTATTTATAAAAAGCTAAATTTGGATGAGCTCAAGCCTACCAATATGTGTCAATCCATGGCGGATAAATCTGTTACATATCCACTTGGCATTCTTGAAAATGTGCCAACTAAAGTGGGGAAGTTTATGATCCTAGCTGATTTTGTTGTTTTGGAAATGGAGGAAGATCTTGAGATTCCAATCTTGTTTGGAAGACCATTTTTAATGACAGCAGGATCAATTATTGATATGAGGAGAGGAAAGAACACATTGGAAGTGGATAATGAGTACATGGAGTTTGATGTGCACAAGATCATGAAGTCCACACTGGTGGAAGTAGCAAGTCAAATTAAATCTATAGACATTATTAATGAGTGCATTGAAGAAGTGATTCATGAGTATTTGAAGCAAGATTCTATAGAAACAAACATGGTGCAAAAAGCTAATGAGCATCTTATGGAAGTGACTAAATATCAACGTTTACATTGGTCACCAAGGTTTGAGCCTTTAAAAAGAAAGGATGAATCAGAAGACACTACATCAAGTGAAGAAGTTGAGTTAGAGCTCAAGCCTCTACCATCAACTTTAAGATATGCATTTCTTGACTCTACTTTTAAATTTCCTTTTATTATTAATTCATCCTTGCCTAATAATAATATTGAAGCTTTATGTGATGAATTGAATAGTCATAAGAATGCTATTGGTTATTCTATAAATGATTTAAAGGGTATTAGTCCTCATATATGTATGTATAGAATTCTTTTAGAAGATAATGCTAAGCCTTCCATTAAAGGTCAAAGATGATTAAGCCCTACTCTCAAAGAAGTGGTAAGAAAAGAAGTGACTAAGCTACTTGATAATGGAATTATATATTCCATTAGTGATAGTAAATGGGTGAGCCCTATTCAGGTTGTACCAAAGAAAGGAGGCTTAATCATTGTTAGGAATGAATATAATGACTTGATAGGTACTAGAACTATAACAGGATGGTATATGTGTATAGACTATCAAAAACTAAATAAAGCAACTAGGAAGGATCACTTCCCATTGCCTTTTATTGACAAAGTTTTTTAGAGGTTAGCTAATTTTTCTTATTCTTCTTATTTAAATGGACTTAGTGGATTCTATCAGATTCCTATACACTCTGAGGACTAAGCTAAGACCACATTTACATGTCCATATGGTACTTTTGCTTTTAGGTGTATGCCTTTTAGTTTATGCAATGCACCTGCAACTTTTCAAAGATACATGTTTTCCATATTTAGTGATCTACTTGACAATTGTGTAGAAATTTTTATAGATGACTTTAGCGTGTATGGTACTAACTTTTCCAATTGTCTAGATAATCTATCTAAAGTTCTTGATAGATTTATTGAGCATGGATTCGTCTTGAATTGGGAAAAATGTCATTTTATGGCATAAGAGGGAATCATTCTTGGTCATTTAGTTTCAAAGAGAGGGATTGAAGTTGATAGAGCAAAGATAGAAGTGATTGCTAATTTACTGCCTCCGAAGTGTGTTAAGGATATAAGAAGCTTTCTTGGACATGCAAGCTTTTATAGAAGGTTTATCAAAGACTTTTCTAAGATTTCAAAACCATTATGTAAATTGTTTGCTAAGGAAGCCGTTTTTGAGTTTGATGATGCATGCCTAAAAGCGCTTGAGACATTGAAGAAGGCTCTTATTTTAGCACCAGTTTTGCAAACCCCTAATTGGGAACAACCGTTTAAAGTGATGTGTGATGCAAGCAATTTCATGATGAGGGTTGTTTCGGGTCAAAGAAAGGAGGGTAAGGCCTATGTGATTTACTATGCTAGCAAGCTATTAGATGATGCCCAAATCAATTATACCACTACAAAAAAGAAGTTGCTCGCTATTTTTTATGCATTTGATAAGTTTAGAGCATACCTTGTGGGGAAAAAAGTGATTGTTTATTAAGATCATGCTGCTCTTAAGTATCTTTTAAGCAATAAGGATGCAAAACCTAGACTCCTGAGATGGATCTTAATGCTTTAAGAATTTGATTAGGAAGTGAGAGATAAGAAAGGGAGTGAGAACCTAATTGAAAATCATCTATTAAGGTTAAATTAAGAAGGACTGAAGAGGGATGATGATGGTGTGCTAATCAATGAGACATTCCATAGTGAACATCTCCTTAATGTTGCTTCCAAGGAACTTCCATGGTTTGCGGATATTGCAAATTATCTTATGACTGGTGTTCTTCCTTATAGTATGGATTATAGACAAAGGAAAAAAATTTTACATGACAGCAGATTCTACTTTTAAGAGGAACCATTGCTTTACAAGAGGTGTGCGGATGGCTTGATTAGACAATGCATTCCTTAAGATGAAGTCCAAGATGTTTTGAAACATTGTCATTCTTTAGATGTTTAAGGACATTTTGGAGTTTCAAAGACAGCATCTAAGGTACTTCAATCTGGATTTTGGTGGCCTACTTTGTTTAAGGATGCTAGAGAATATGTGCTTACATGTGATAGATGTCAAAGGATGGGAAATTTATCAAAGAAACATGAGATGCCTTTGAAAGGGATTCTTAAAGTCGAGATCTTTGATGTTTTGGGAATAGACTTCATGGGTCCATTTCCTAGTTCTTTGGGTTACAAATATATTTTGGTCATGGTCAATTATGTCTCTAAGTGGGTAGAAGCCTTGCCAACCTTGACTAATGATGCTAGAGTAGTTAAGAAGATGCTTAAGAAGATAATTTTCCTAAGATTCGAAACCTCTAAAGCATTGATAAGTGATGGAGGTTCCCATTTTTATAATCATATGATTGAAGCTCTCTTGAAAAAATACAAGGTTGCTACTCCATATCATCCACAAATGAGTGGGCAAGTTGAGGTGAGTAATAAATAAATTAAATGGACTCTTGACAAAATAATGTCTTCTTAAAGGAAAGATTGGGCATTGAAGCTTGACGATGCATTAGGGGCATATAGGACAACCTTCAAAACTCCAATAGGCCTTACTCCTTATTAATTGATCCATGGGAAATCTAGTCATTTACCCATTGAGCTTGAGCACAAGGCATATTAGGCAATAAGAGCTCTGAATTTTGATATGATGAAGGCAGGTGAGAAAAGGCTACTTCAACTCAATGAATTAGTTGAATTGAAAATGAATGCTTATGAAAATGCTAAGGTATACAAGGATCATACAAAGGTGTGGCATGATAACCATTTAACTAAGAAGGAATTTCATGAGGGTGAGCTTGTTCTCCTTTTTAATTCAAGATTGAAGTTATTTTTAGGAAAGTTGAAATCGCGATGGTCAGGTCCATTTAAAGTTGTTAAGGTATATCCTCATGGTGTAGTGGACATTGCTAATAATAAAGGGGAAATCTTTAAGGTTAATGGACATCGTCTAAAACCTTACTTAATCAGTGATGCAATTGATACACCACGATTTATCTCCCTTTCTACATCTTAATGAAATCAAGGTAAGGTCAAGCTATATACCTTTAAATTTAGCATGGTAAGACTAAATACATTTTTTTATTATTTTGTTTTACACATTTTTAAATTTTATGTTTTTTATTTTTCATTTCATTTTATTTAGCAAACTTACTTTATGTTTCTATACTTATAAACTTATTTTTTTTAAATCACATTTTCTTTTATATCATTTTTTTTATTTTAATTAATCTTATTTATTCACATTTCTTCACTTAAGTATTCTTAGTTTTAGTATCTATTTGGTTTATAATTAGTTTCTTATCTCATTTTCATGCATTTAATTAATATATATTGCTTAGTTGATAAATTTGAAATTGTATTGCACATTAGAAGGACTTTCATGACTCATTCCACTGTAATGAGTCGTTACGAAACATTCCATGTCGAGTCGTTACACTAAGAATGACTCGATTCATCCCACAAGAAAACATAATGAGTCATTCCTATGGAATGACTCGATACAGATTGTGTCTGTGTCAACTCGACACTCCGGAACAACTCATCCCTCCTGCATAGTAATATGCATTTTACACATTCAGTTACATACACTTGTAGAAGATATCAATTAGCACCTTTTTACATTTTTATGTTTATTTATTTATTTTAAATACAATTTTAGATTTGAAAATTTTTTTTTCTCAAAATGTTCATGCCTTTTCATATCTTTACACACCTTTTCCAATCTATAGCCACCTTTTCACTTACTTATTACACACCCTTTCACTATCACTTACACCCCTACATCTTACACCCCTATATTATCTATAAATACACCATTTTGACCACGCAATTCCATATCTCTTCCATTCTCAAATTTCCATATGAATTTCAATACTTAAATACATATAACACCTCCTATTCCTTCATCTTATTTATTCTCTCTTCCATAAACACAAGACTCTTCATTTCTTTATTTCCAAACCCTACCCGAACCAACACCACCTTTCCTATTCCATTTTCTTTATTATATTTCTCCATTTTCATTTCTTTCTCTCTATATATTTCTACACTTCTTAACTTCATTCAATCAACACTAACACCATGAGAAAGACTAGAGGATCATCCTCCAAGAGGCCACACATTGAAGAATCCCATCAAGAGGAGGAAGAAAATATGAGCAAGACTTATAAGGCTAGGTTTCTAATCCTTTCCCATGTAGAAGGTGCTAAGTTAACAACACTCAGGTTTAGAGAAATCTTGGGTTGTAAGTATATTCCTAACTCTCTCTTGAACAACATAGGTATGCTTAAGGTGTTTGATCAAATGTTAACTCAATGTGGCCTTAAGAAATTTGTTTCTATGTATAAGGACACCTATGTTGATTTAATTACTAAATTCTACACTACCTTGGATGTTAATGAGAATAATTCCCAAATTCTTGAATTTAGGATGGAAGGAAAGAAACACCAATTAACTTATTCTTTCATGCATTGTGTGTTTGGTTTTAAAAAGGATGGGTTATGTGATCACCAATCTAACTTCAAGTTAAATTAATTTTGGACATTTTAACTGATTTGCAAAGCCCTTTTTTACCTAAGAAAGCCAAGGCCATGTTCATTAAAGACATGAAATATTGGTTGTTGTATAAGGTCCTAGCATGTGTTGTTTTTCACAAGTCTGAGTTCAATAGGGTTTTTGCATAAGAATTTTTTCTTATGTGGTGTATTCATAACAAAAAGCAAACTTTTTGGCCTTATTGGATATTCAATCAATTGTTGTCTTATGCTCTACGTAAGGATTCACCCTTAACACATGGACATGTGATCATAATAATAGCTAAGGCTTTGAATGTTGATCTTGCCGGTTATACTCACAAGGTTGAATGCTCTTATTTCACTAACCATGCTTTTGTGAGAGGGGAAGTCATTGATTCAGGATTCCAATTTATTCTCGCTCAATCAAGTTCTTGTTGGCGTGGACTTGCTGGATCATCCTAGGTTGATGAACCTCCAATCCCTTTTGCATATCGCATAAAAACTGATTCGAAAGAGGAACTTCCTCACTATCAACCATTTAGAGATGTTCCTTTGCTAACCTATCCTTTTTAAAGTGCACCAGGATCTTCACATGATCACCCTCCCATTTGGGACCAAATTTTAAACAATCAAATTGCCATGTAAGGACAATTGAATGAGATGAAGTTTCACTAAAAACAATTGGCTCGTCGTCAATGAAAAATGGAGTACAAGTTGAACCAATACTTTGCTCAATCTGGATACTCAATTAAGTCCCCGTCTACTACTCCAACCGATGACTAGGGGAGTATTTCTATCCTTTCCCTTACTTTATTTTATATACATTGAGGACAATGCATGCTTTTAAGCGTGGGGGAAGGGATATTAGTTTTAATTTATAATATATATATTATGGTGTTATATATGTTTGTGTTTCTGTGTTTGTGTTATATTTAATAAGAAGCCATCCTTAATAGTCTTTTTAATTTTGATGAAATCAATACATTTTGTTAATAATGAATTTCTTATTGCTTAATTGGTAAAAGCTTAAGTTTCATGTAGTATACATAGCAATTTTATGTTTTTTATCACTTTTTATTATTTTTAAAGTTTAAAAAATGCTTTTGTCAACTTGCTAACTATGCTTAAGGCTAGGTAGTAATGATTTAAGCTTAGGTTTTCTAGAGACTTAGGTAACCTTAGGGAAACTATAGCCATAATACATATGAAAATTGCTTTTCAATAATGGATGAAGACTTAAAAAAAAGAAAAATAAAATATTAACAATGCTTGTAAGTTGATGCATCTTGAGTAAGTTGTGTGCAATTGCGTATGCTCCTTAGTTGCATTCATTCGAAAAGTGATGTATAATGTCACAAGTAGATGGATCTTGAGTAAGTTGAGTGCATTTGTGTTTGTTCCTCATTTTCATTCATTCAGAAAGAGTATATCTAGTAAGTATGCTTATGAATAAAATGTCTAAAAATTCCATGTGAAAAGTATATTGATATGTGTGCTTAGCATTGTCTCAAGGTTTTTTTTGCCTATAGAGTTCCTAGGTTTGAAGCATGACTATTTTGGCTAAGTAGCTTAGTTAGAACTTTGACTTTGCATTTTTTATTTTATTTTTAGTAGATTGAGATAATTTGTTAAACTTGTTGCCTATGCTATGAGACTTATTTATTCTATCATTGTTGAGCATTGAAAATTCACTTATTGAATGATCCTTTTCTAACTTCATTCATAATTAAAATGACTTGATAAGGAGGCTACATTTATTATGGAGTAAATGAAATTTTTGTTAACTTTTTCATATTTGATCATACTTGCTTAAGGGCAAGCAAGGTCTAAGTGTGGGGGAGTTTGATACAATGCAAATATGCATACTTATTTAAGGTATTTTAGTAGTTATTTTTATTTGATTTTAGTTATGATTGTGTGTTTTTAGTTATACAAGTGTTATTTTTTTATTTCCAATTGCTTTCTAAGTTTGTTTGTATGTTTTATATGTGTTTTTAGGTCCAATTGGTTCATGGCAAATACCTTGGAATTACTTGAATGAAATGTGAAGTTAGCATAGTAAAGGGAAGTCAATTCAAGTGCGTGCCGAGTCGTTATCAGTGGATCGAGTCGTCATAGAGACCCTTCATGCCGAGTCATCACCAGTGGATTGAGTCATGACTGAGAGTTTGCCTTACTAAGAATTAAGTTGTGCTTACTCATTACTATGTGCCGACTCATAACAAAGCCTGTCGATGCTAACTCGTGACTTGGTATCGAGTCAGTCTAAGAAGGCCATCATTTTCTAGCTTTGTGTAGTTTCTGTAGTTCGTTTATAATTTCTTCTACAGACATCCAATTAAGGTGATTCAAGTTGGTTTGGAAAGATAACTCATAGATCTAGAACTTTCATGAAGGGATTTTTCAAAGATAAGTCCTTTAGATGGACAAAAGTTCCCTTGAAATTACTATATCTACATAGGGTTATGATCCTTCATGACAAAAGGTGCTTTTCCAATTGTAACTTCTTGTAACTACCTCTAAGGTTTATATATACATCATTTGTGACCTGTAAAAAGGGGGATCATAATGAATCCATATGAAAAGAGGGATGATTACAAAAGATTACTTTGATTAATAGAAAATTACTATTTAGTTTTTTATTTGGAGTTCATTTTTTAGAAGACAAAGCCAACCAAGAAGGAAAGAAAATCAATTCAGCCAAGCAATATTAGAAGATATTTAAAGGGTTTTATTAACTCAATCTTTTCTTTTCTATATTGTATTTTATTATCTTTTCATTGAATTAACCATGAATATTGGCTAAGTCTTTGAAGGAATTGTAATGATTGATTGAATAAGGATCATACATTTTCTATCTTATTTTGTTTATGATTTAATTTCAATTAGTGCTTAATTAAGTTATTTATGATTGATCACCATATGTAACTTGTTTTAATCAAAATTACTTACAATGAGAGTTGGAATAATTTGGGCATATAATTGAAATTACTTAAAAATTAGATTTACTTGGAGACAAGGAATTCATTTTAAGGGAAAAGAATTAGTATAATATTTATTGATTTTTGTCTATCTCTACAAAGAAACGAGAGTGATTGTAGACTCTAGATAGAATCATCCTTAATAGACAACGAGAGTTGCTTTTAAGGATTTATTAGTATAATGTGATTTATGATTTCATCTTACATCTATAATACAACAAGAGGGCTTGCAGACTTTAAGAGGAAATACTTCTAATTGATAATGAGAATTACCTTTAGAGACTTTAAATTGACAATGAGAATTGTATTTAAAAACTTTAGACTAATTTCCAATCAATATATAATAAGAACATTTACTTAATCCTTATTTAACTAACATTGTAATTCTCCTTTATATTCTATGTTAAGAACTTGTAGTTATAATTAAAATATTTAGTATTAGAATAGTTATTTTTTTTTAATTCTTATTATCATTTTGATTTTACTTTGCCTATCCATCTAATTATCTACTTGTTAATATAAGGTTATTCCAAATTCCTGAGTGTTCGACACCGTACTTACTTTATACTAAGTCCTAGAGTCTAGGGTTATACAATTCTACCCGCTTCACTAAATGGGCCTAAGTATGTCTAACCTAAAAATCTAATTAATTATGGGCCTAAAATGCATTTTAACTAATTAAACCTAAAAACCCTAAATTTATCCAAGTGGATTAAAATCTAATATGGGCTTAAGGCCCAAAACACATAAGAATAAACAAACAAGCACAAAACACATAAAAATAAATAAACAAGCCCAAAAATAATATAAACAAGCCTAAAAATAAATAAAACATATTAAAATAATTAAATTAAAGATCAAACAACTAATTAAATTATTTCCTTCTAAACCTTAATTTTCATTAACATGCAACCTAAGTTAATTTACTTCCTCCATTGATTTTAATTAATTACCCAATTAAAACCCTAATTTTACTAATCAATTAATTAACATAAACATGCAATCACACCTAATTTCACTATTTCCACTATTGGGGCTATTACAATAATCTATTGAAAATAATAATAAAAATAATTAATACAACCCAAAAATAAATAAAATAATAATAATAAACCCTATAAACTATATCTTTACAAGGTCTTATCCATGGCATTCCATGGACCTCTTATGGATTTGATTCTCCAAGAATGATTATCACGTGTTTTCCTTCATAATCACCATAAAAAAATAAAAATTATAATTAGTAAATAAATAATAAAATAATAAAATTTTGAAAATTAATGAAATAAAAAAAATCAATCAATCAATCAAATAAAAAACAGAACAAAAGATGATGCTTTCTTGATGATTTTAATGGAGTGCTCCTTAGATTTGTAGAATCATTGTTCTTTGATAGGACTTCAAATATTATTCTTCAAAAAAATTCTTCAAAGATCTTTTTTTAATAAATAAAGCAAAAAGAAATTTGTAAAGAATAATTTTCTTTTTTCCTTCCCTCTCGTTTCTCTTTTTCTCTCATTTTTTCATTTTTTTTTCTTCTCTTCATTCCTTTTTTCTTTTTTCCTTTTCTCCCTTTTTTCTCTTCCTTTTCATTTTTTCCTCTTGCCTCCCTCTCATTTTCATAGCCAAAACCTTCCTTTTATAGGGATACATCTTGAAACCCCAATTATAACCCTAAAAGACTTCTATTTTCTTAAAAACATTATCAGAATAATTTTATAATAATTTTATACCAATTAGGACTCAATTTATTTGAAAAATTTGAGATATATCTAGAAAATTCGAGAATTAGAGGAAGGAGTCTAATTCCAACCGGAATTGTGTAATTAGTATAATTCTGATCGAAATTACACTAATTCTTATCAGAATTAGTATCATTCTGATCGAAATTATACTAATTCTTATCGAAATTAGTATAATTCTGACCTCTTTTTTATTTTTAATTACAAAAAAGTCCTTGAAAGAATTTAAGTTTTGCAATTAGATCCCTAAAAAGCATTGCAATTTAGTCCATGAAAACATTAAATCCTTTCTTTGAAAAATGCAATTTAAATCCTTGAAGTTTCAAAGTTAAAATATTAAAGACCTATTCATGACATTTTCATCATTGGAGTCTTTTGTCGCATCCATAACTCATCATCCCAAAATTGGGTGTCTACAGCAAGCATATTCAGGATTATATTATAACTGCTTCTAAGTGCTTTAACATTATGAATGGAAATTGTTGGGATGATAATATGGCCATGAGGATTGATATAAAAAAGGCTTTTGACTTAATGGAATGGGCCTTCATTCAGGCTATTTTACTTGGTTTTAGTTTTTTGCCAAAATTTTATAATTAGATTTAGACAATTTTTGAGTCAGCTAAATTATTTGTTCTTCTTAATAGGTCTTATTTTGGTTATTTTTCTATTTCTTGTGGGGTTTGCCAAGGTGATCCACTATCTCCTCTACTTTTTTATCTAGTGGAGGAGTATTTAAGTCAAAAGCTCTCTTCTTTAGTTTACTTGGGACATCTTTCTCCTATGATTAGTGGTGGAAATGTTCTTTATCCATCTCATTTGCTTTATATAGATGACATTATGATCTTTTGTAAAGCTTCTCGTACTAATATTGATTTGATTTCACAGGTCCTTTTAGGATTATGGACTCTTATCTGGCCAACGAGTCAACTAGGATAAATTAAAAATATTTTTAAGTAATAGTGTCAATTTAAGCCATGCTAATGCTCTGTGCTTTAGAGCTAGAATGTGTGTTGGTTGTCCTCCTTTCATAGGTGTTCTTAAAATTTATTGGCTGAAGCCTATTGTGGATTAAATATTGATACTTTAGAGTCTTGGAAGGGTCACTCCTTTACATGGCAGAACACTTAGTTTTAATTAAATCCACCATTTATGGCTCTTTTCTTCATAGCTTTATAATTTATAAATGGCCCTTCTACTCTCCTTAAGTTAATGGAAAAGCTATTAGAAATTTCATATGGACTTATTTGATTCATTGTAAGAAGTTAGTGTTTATAAGTTGGGATAAATGCTGCTTACCATTTGATGAGGGTGGAATTGGTTTAAAGCGTCTTTTCTACTTTAATAAATCTCTCTTTTCTCGGGTTGCTTGGAATCTTAATTTCAATGAGAATTTTGTTTATCAATTTCTTTGTATGAGATTTCTCAAACATGTATTCCAAAAACTTCTTTTGTTTGCTTTTTAACTTCGCCATCCCTTCAAGGGGTTTATAGTGATGTTCAAGACACTCCTCAGTGGTTGCCTTCTACTAGTTCAAATCTTAAGTTTTGGACCTTTAATTTTATAGGTTACTCTATTACTGAAAAGATTGGCATTCCTTTATCAGTTTGTAAGCATCTGGTTGCCTTGGCTAGGGATTTTTATTAGGATGGTGAGTGGCATCTCTTATTAGAATTTTCTACTAATTTTTTAGATGTTGTGAATGATCTCCATCAGGTCATTTTTTTGGCTTCTCATTTGGATCAATTTGTTTGCTATTTTTCATCTAATGGTTCTTTTTCTAGCAAATGATCATATGATTTCCATTATTCTTCAAGTCCTAAAGTTTCTTAAGGATGTGATGTTTAGAGGTATTACCTCCTTCTAAATAGACCATTCTTATATTGGCAAGGATTTCATCTTACTCTACCTTCAGATGGCATACTTTAATAGAGGGGTTTTGGTTTTACTTCTTGATGCATTTTATGTCTGAATGCTGAAGAGACAATTGCACATGTCTTAGTTATTGGGATTCGTGATTCAAAAACACAGTGGAAATTAAAAATTTTAACCACAAACCTTAACCTGGATCCAAGTAATTCGATTAATTGATTTAAAACTAGGGTTTTCAAATCTTATCATAAATGCAAAAGAGGCAAGACTGTTAGAAGATAGAGAGGAGGTTCACTCCGATGACACCTTACATCGAGCTTTTGATTTTGGTAGTTCGGATCAAGACGTCTCCAAAAGAATCCGTCCTCCACAAGCGTCCACACAAACAGCCCTTGATTAAAATGAAAAACTTTGTGTGCCAGCACTTCTCTTGATTTCTCATAAATCAAAAACAAAACACTTTGCATTTTTTCTTTTTAAGAGGAGAAAAATGAATTACAAGTGGTGGCTAATGATTGAGTTAGTGAAACTCTAGAGAATATAACATATTTATAGAACTCTAATTAGGGTTCCACTTACCAAAATAACTTTTTGGTAATTTCTCAATTATTATTAGTATTATTTTATTTAAAATTAAATCAAAAATAATATTCTATTTATTTAAAATAACCTTTACCTTAAATAAATAAACTATTTATATATTGTCCACAGAGCATATTTGGACTTCTCAAACCCATATCCATTTTTAGGCCTATTCTAAGCATGTGACCTTGTAAGTTCACATGACATTGGTAGTGGACTTTAAATCTCTATTTAGGCCAACAAGTCATAAGTGGCCTCTAGCAAGACATTATGACTACCCAAGTCATGTGAAGTCAATAATCCGACATAACCTAATTTATAATAAATATTGTAATCCCTTTATCACATGATATCTTGATTGAATATATGGTATAGTTTTTGTCATCCTTATATAATTCAATCATATTATTTCTTGACTTTAAGTAGACTAAGAATGATAATTCTTTATCAATTCAATTTAGCATGGCCATGTATTTTCCTCAGTCTATCTTATCAAGGGGCCCATAGATATCTTACTCAGATTAAATGAGGGACAAATTCCTTCTCAATTACTCACATTCCTCACATAACTCATTTCATATCCAACAATAATCTATTTAATCATCCTATTAAAGACAATGTTAGATTGTGTCAAAATATATAATAGTTATATAGAAATCCATGATGATTTCAAGGTTAAAAGACTAAATCAATATTATTATTATGAGAATTACTTATGACAATTATCTATGTAGTATTCTCATGATGGGTGAATCCAGTACATTATTTCCCAAATAAGTACCTATGAGTTGACTTAATATCTCATATTCATGATTAGTAAAACATAATCATTAACCAACATCATACTAGCCATAATATATTATTATGACTAGGGATAATTTGAATAGAACTTATATTTAATCTAAGGGTTTTACTATCAAGTCACATACTTGATGACCTTAGTAAGATTTGATATTCAAGTAATTATAATAACATAAAATGATAATGAAAAATGCTTCTTTATTAAATAAAATGATAAAGTCAAAACATGGTCATACATGATTGACCTAGTGCATATCACTAACATTAGTCTCTTGCCCTTATGTTGTTGTGCTTTGGACAACTTTGTAAGATCTCTTTCAAGTGTGTTTTTTAATCTCGAGATCTCCTCTTAATTTGTATAAGTCCTTAGTTGAGGTTTCTTTTTCAAGCCAAATAGGAGCTCTCTAGCAAGTTGGCGTCACTTCATCATTTTGGTTATTATGGCATGTAATTAAGCTCTTCTTCATGGTCATTTTACACCTATTAATGCTTCTATAAGGGAAACTTATAGATATATAAAGGAAGTTGATGTTTTTAAAGTGGGTTACATGCAAAATTCTTAATCTGATATGCTTATTCTCCAACGTCCACATATGGTTGGTATTGACCTATCCCTCCTATTTGAGCTATTAAATGGTTTCCCCTTCTCATAGTTAGACAAAGGTCAATATAGATAGTGTAGGTAAGGGTTGTCCAAGTCTTATAGGTGTTGGTGGCATTTTTTGAATGCTTGATGGTACATCATTAGGCATTTTTACTGCACCTTTTAGTCCCAAATTTACCTTTAAGGTAGAATTACATGCTCTTATACTTGCTATTCAGTTTTCCATACATTTTAACTTTCTTCCTTTATGGATAGAAAGTGATTTTACCACTGTAGTTCATATGGTATCTACCTGAAGTTATGATATTCCTTGGAATTTGCACAAATAATGGCATCAGACACTCATTTCTCTTCACTTTATTCAATCCTCCATTAATCATATTTTTCATAAAGGGAACTTTATGGTTGTTAAACTTGCTGACATTGGGATTTCTTTAAGCAATGAAACCTAGTGGCCTTCTTATCCTCTATTCTATGATGCTCTTATTCATCATGATACAATGAGCTCTCATACTTATAGATTTCATTAGACTTTTATTTCTTCTTGTTATAGGTTATGTTCCTGTTGTTCTCTTTGCCCTTTTAGGTTGTATTGGCTACTATATGTATTTTCTTTTTTATTTAATAAATGTCTTAGCATTGGTGTGTGATGTTGATGCTAGGGAGGTGCTAGCCTAGTTGGGATTTCCTAGTGCATCGCTTAATGCCTTGTGCTAAGATGCTTCATTAAAAAAAACTAACAAATAGAGTAATATGGTCATCATTTCACTACCAATCTTAAGATGTAGCTATATTAAAACCAACAATAGAACAATACAATCTTCATTTTATCACTAACCTTAAGCCATGACTAAATGAAAACATATAAATAGAGTAGCATAATTATAATTTCATTATAAATCTCAAGAAATGGCTAAATGAAAACTAACAAATAGAGTAGTACAATCATAATTTCATCCCAATTCATAAGGCATGGCTAAATGAAAATCAATAATAAATTAGTATAGTCATTATTAACAAACACCAACTGTAACTAACTTAGTTTCAAATATTTGGTTTGTAAAGATTATCTTTAGTTAGCAATCCTTATTGTTGTATACTTATCAATTAAGTTGGTCTCTTAACATATTAAGTATCAATGTATTCATCTCTGTAAGATTAATGGAAATATATTCAAAGTTTAACCTCTTACCACTCTGATTCAGTAATTGACTTAGTATCAAAGCTTGATCATAAATATGTCTTTATCTTCTACCTCTTCTTTAATGACAATATTAAATACACTTCCCTCTCTTATTTTTACATTTTTAGCTATAGCCCCTATGCACATTCATCAAACCTTTTCTATTAAACTAAATTCAAAGAATTATGTCCCATGGAAAATGCAATTCACCCTATTTCTAAATTTTTACAATCTACATGGAATTATTGATGGTACTATACCATCTCCACCTAATAAAATTATTAATTCTGCCACTAATCAACTAAACCAAATCCTAAATATGTTATCTAGTTTAATAAGGATTAACTTTTATTTTTTTAGCTTTTTTCCTCCATCACCAAAGAAATGTATCCATAATTGATTGGATTCAATTTAGTAGTTAAAGTTTAGAAGGCTCTATTAATATCCTACAACATGGTTAGTAATGCACAATAAACACATCTACACATTGAACTTTATAACCTCGCATAGGATGATCAATCTATTTCTCAGTATTTGTAATAAGCTAAAAATATCATTAATTAGTTAGCTTTAGTAGGCCAACCAATTTTTGCCTCAGAGTTTAATGCCATTATCTTATGAAAAATTAGCCCATAATACAATGGGATCATTGAGGCACTCCAACAATCAAAAACAGTAACCTTTCATGAATTATACTATTAACTAGTTACATATGAATTGTTACTAAAGTCACAATAGCTACAAATTCTAGTCGTCGATCTCACTCATTATAATAATCCAGTAACTCTAACCTAATTCAACATTACTCACAAAAGACAAGGTAATTATGGTACAATGAGGTTACTTCTCCAATCATAGCTCCAACAATGCATGTCAAATATATGGTCTCTCCAATCATATTACTCTCAATTTCATTACCATTTTAATTCAAACTTTGTTCCTTGGTATAGTCAGCAATATTTAAAATCCGTGTCCCATTAGCATTCTCCATTATAAGTGAACTTATCTATGTTACAATCATCATAAATAAATCCACTCCTATGGCACTATTATGTCTATGGTACCTAAACACAAGAGCCACCCATCATGTTACTCTCTGAACATCACTGATGATTATAAGGGTAAGCAAAATGTAGTTATTGGCAATGGTAACAAACTACCCATTATCTAGGAATGTACTAGTATTATTTCCTTTGTTTAAAAACCACTCAATTAAAATAATGTTCTTCATGTTCCTACGATCACAAAACCATTACTTTTAGTTCAAAAATATTATCATGATAACCATTATTTTTTTTAGTTTCATCCTAACCAATACTTTGTCAAAGATCAAGTTACCAAATAAATTCTTCTTTGAGGAACAAATGAGTTGGGTCTCTATAAGCTTCAGGGAAAGTTGTGCAAGACTTATGCTTAGAATGCAATAGTTTACCTTGCAAGCTTGGAGGATTGGCATGCTCGACTAGGGCATCCAAATTATCAAACTGTTTGAAAACTTGTTCACCACTTTCAATTACCATGATCTTCAAATAAAACTACTACAAATAAGTGTGAAGCATATTGTTTAGGAAAACTTTATCGTGTCACTTTATCATTGACTGATAATTATAGTTCTAGTCCTTTAGAATTAATACATTATAATGTATGGGGTCAAACTGTTATATGCTCTTATTATGGATTTAAATATTTTGTTCTTTTCATAGATGATTACTCTTTATTCATATGGTTGTTTCCTATGAAAAGTAAGAATGAAGTTCCAACCATTTTTCAAAACTTTTAGGCCATGGTTGAAAGATAATTTGATAGCAAAATTAAGTCTTTTAATTCATATTTTGGTTATGAATATAAACCTCTACATAATTATTTAAAGAGCATGGCATTTTTTATAGAGTTTTATATCCTCATACTCATGAACAAAATAGGAATGCTGAGAGAAAGATAAGACATATTATTAACATTAGTATTGCATTACTAGGACATTGTGGTGCACCCTTTAAGTATTAGGAATATGCTTTTGAAATAGCTATCTTTTCAATCAATTGAATGCCAAGTAGCTCCTTCAATAATCGATTTCCTTTTACAATACTATACAAATAATGACTATATTTTTTATTTCTTAAAACTTTTACATATGCTGTCTACCCCTCCTTCATCCCTATAACAAACATAAATTTTCATTTCAATCTAAGCAATGTGTTTTTGGGTTATTCTCCTTACCATTTAGGATATCGCTATCTTGATAAGGATATTGGTAAAATATATGTAGCTCATCAAGTTTAGTTTGATGAAAAATTATTTCTTTTCACAATATCCAAACTTTGATGCCCTCTACACCTGCTCCTTCAGTAAGCATGTCAACTCCTCCATGGCTATAACTCACTCATCCTCTATACTGAACTGCTCAGTCCTACTCTCATTCAAGTAACATTTCTCCCTTATCATCGTTTAACAAACATTTTACTTCTCTCTTCAAACTCCTTCACCTATTTTATCTCCTCCAACTTCTAATTCAACTATAACCACACACATCCTTATCTTCCTAAACTAATCAATCTTTTACTCTATTCAGATTACCTAGTCCCATTCAACTCTTCAATCCTGATGACCTTACACAACTAAATCCCACTTCCACTCAAATCAAACATTTATCTCATACTGACAAAACCCATATAATGCAATACAAACTTCAACTCTTCAAAAGAAACATTTCACCACTACTTTTACCTTTGTCTAAACCATTTTCATTGAACCTGCATCCTTCACCTAAGCTATTAAAAATCCTAAATGGCAAACCACAATACAGAGTGAAATGCAAGCATTACAAAAAAAAAACAATTAGACCCTTATACCTCCATCTCCTTATAATAATGTCATTGGCAATTAGTGGATTTATATAATTAAACGTAACATTAATGACTCCATAGAACAATTCAAAGCTCGGTTGGTGGTTAAGGGATACATTTAAGAGTATGGGTTATATTATAAAGAGATTTTTAGTCTAGTTATTAAGTCGATGACAATTCAAATAATTTGTCTCAATTGTGGTGTCTGATGGTTGAATTATTCACTAATTTAATGTGAGCAATGCCTTTTTAAATGGTGAATTAAAAGAAATGGTTTACATGGTTCAACCATAAGGCTATATTAATAAGCAACATCCAAATTATGTTTGCAAGCTCAATAAATAGTTGTAAAGGCTGAGAAAAGCCCTATGTGCATAATTTCAAAGGCTAAGTATTTATTTGTTGTAGCTTGGTTTTATGGGTTCTTAGGCATATTCATCTTTGTTCTTATATAATCATCAAAACATAATTTATTTTCTTATTGTCTATGTTGATGATCTCGTAATAACTAGCAATGATAGTTCTATGATTACTAATCTCATTACTTAGCTATCACAAGATTTTTCATTGCATGACTTAGGATTTTTAAATTATTTTCTAGGAATTCAAGTACTTTAGAGATAATAAGGCTAGATTTTATCACAACAATCCTATATCTTCAATTTCTTAAAGAAGCTAGGATGGAAAATTAAAAAGTGAATGCCACACTATTGCTAAGTAATTCCTCTTTGTCTCATCAATAAGGCAGCTTGTTATCTTCTTCTGATGCCACTCATTATCATCATCTTTGTGACAACCTTCAATATGCTAACATTACACACCCAAACTTGTCCTTTATAATCAATAAGCTCTGTCAGTTCATGCATCAACCATCTAATGCTCACTTTTAAGCATTAAAATGTGTCTTATATTATTTGCAAAGACCAAACATTATGGGTTATATTTCTCCAATTGTGATTAGCATACATTAACAACCTTTAGTGACACTGAGTAGGCTGGTTGCCCAGATGATAGATGATTAATAAAAGGATATTTTATTTATCTTAGTAAAAATCTTACTGCTTTGAATTCCTATAAATAATAAACAGTTGCCCTACTAAGTCTGAATTCAAAAGTATTGCCATTGTTTGTGTTGAATTGAAATGGTTATGATGCCTACTCATCTAACTTAGTATAATCCTCTCTTGTGCTTCACATATCTGGTATGATAATGTATGAGTCATCTACTTATCATCCAACCTCATTTTTCAAGCATGAATTCATCATGTCAAAGTGGATTAACATTTCGTGTGTGATCAAGTCATGAACAAAGTTCTTATAGTTGCTTCTCTATCTTCCTCTAATTAGATTGCATATGTGACCACAAAACCTTTGCCCAGGTCATAGTTCAATCATTTCTTAGACAAGCTTCAGTTATATTTCTTTACACCTTCAGCTTATGGGGGTGTATTAACTAACTTAGTTTCAAATATTTGTTTTGTAAATATTATCTTTAGTTAGCAGTCCTTATTATTGTAGAATGATCGATGGAGTTTGTCTCTTAACATGTTAAGAATCAATGTATTCAACTCTGTAAGATCAATGATAATATATACAAAGTTCAGCCTCTTGCCACTCTGATTTAGTAATTGACTATCACCAACCTTAAGATGTGGCTAAATGAAAACCAATAATAAAGTAGTGCAGCCATTATTTCATCACCAATTTTAAGTTGTGACTAAATGAAAACAAATAAATAGAGTATTATAGTCATAATTTCATCACTAACCTTATGATGTGGATAAATGAAAACTAACAAACAAAGTAGTACAATAATCATTTCATCACCAATCTTAAGATGTGGGTAAATGAAAACCAATAATAGATCAATATAGTCATCATTTTATCACCAGTCTTAAGTCATGACTAAATAAAACCAACAAATATAGTAGTACAATCATAATTTCATCAACAATCTTAAGATGTGGTTAAATGAAAACTTTCAAATTTAGTAGAACAGTCATCATTTCATTCCATTCATAAGACATGGCTAAATAAAACCAATAATAAAGCAGTATAATCATAATTTCATCAACAATCTTATCATATGGATAAATGAAAACTAACAAATAAAATAGTACAATCATCATTTCATCACCAACTTTAAGACGTGGATAAATGAAAACCAACAATAGAGAAGTATAGTCATTATTTTATTATTAATTTCAAGTTGTGACTAAATGAAAACCAACAAATAAAATAGTATTATCATGACCCAAATTGGAGAGTCATGATCGGTGCTAAGGAACATGAATTCTTTCAAAGCCAAAAATCATAGCAAGCTTTAAAAATAAAAAAACATGCAATAATAATATAAAAATATGCCAGAATTAAAACTTTATTTAGTATAAAAGAAAATCTTATATATCATTATAATAAAAATATTTTCATAAAAAATTTGGGTACAAGGTTCCAATAATACAACATGCTACAATACAATAACATCAATATTGCAATGATTATTAAAATACAAGAAAACAACAGTTCAATATTTACACAAATCAGCCGAGGAGGAAAGAGTTCGACATATAGTTCTATGGGGGAAGTTTGAAAAATAAGAAGATCCTGCAAAAAAATATTGAGGGGAGTCAAACCTCACTGAGTAAATTATTATAATATATATACATACATCCTAAAGTCATATATAGACAAACATCAATATAAATATACATATACAAGCATTTCACACATATGCTAAAATCCACTTTTATATAATAATAAATGCAGAAAAAATTATTTGAGTGAAGGATTAAAGTAGAACCCTAAAATATTACACAACCTCAATCATTACATCTTATTAGCCAACAAGCTTACTTAATTCTAAAATAATTCTCTTTTCCATTTTTGGACAGTCGGTTGACCCCGAGACACTAAGTCAACCAAGCTCCTGCAGTCTCACTGTCAATGTGATTAGCCCTGAGACACTAGGTCAACTGAGCTCCTACAATCACACTAATCTCTCACCACAATTCTTAATAATCAACATAATCAAGTCTTACATCAAATAATTTCATAATCTCAACCCTAAAATATAACACATTAGTACGTACATAGTCCTAGTGCAGCCCCCTTAGTAGTACATTATACTGTTATCCTTCAAATAAATCATATACTTATTTAAAATAATAAAAAGCATAATTTAAACATGATGACATCCATTTTTAAAGAAATATATCACTCATATACCAAACATATATCAAGCATATACTAAATATATACCAATTGTATACCAAAAATATACCAAATATATATGCTAAGTATATATGAAAAATATACTGAATATATACTAAGAATATACTAAACATATATGTCACATATATATATCAAATATATATAAAAAATATACCAAACATATATGTCACAAATATACTAAATATATACCAAAAGTATACCAACATAAACATAACCATTTGGTAAAATAATTCATATTTAAATACATTATGAAAACATGGATGCTCATAATTATGTATTCTACATGCAATACATATATAAAATAATAACTCACAATTCTGCACTCCTCTAAACAGAGTAGACTGGCTTGGTCTAGTAGGTCTCAATTTTGACGTAACTATAGAAAATCAGTGAATAATCATATATTAGAATCAAATATCTAATTTATACTTATAGGAATTCTAAAAGTGACTCGATGTACGACATGACTTGACCATAATTCAAAAACTCAATATTGATCTGACGTCACATTTTACGAGAATTCTACCAAAAATTCGACAGAATCTCCTCTGTAAAATGGATGTCTCTCTACTAAAAGTATAGCCGATTCTACAAGCAAACACACTTCAAATATCACAAATGCACAACTTCTCGGGTTGGGCCTCCGAACTTTACAATTTGCCCAACCAAGAATCAAAATACACTAAAAGCTAAATAATTTAATAATAAATATTAAAATCACCAAAAATCCATAAAAGTCAATAAAATACATCAATTCGAGTTATTTACATAATAAATACTTAAAAGCTAATTTCTTTTTCAAATTAGTTAATAAATCTCAAATAATTTATATAATGTTAATAAAAATTCATTTTTCAATTATTCAAAATTAAATAGTAAAATTCACAAATAATTTTTTAAATAGTTCAAATATGTAATTAAAATAGTTAAAAATTCATTTAATCATAAAAACAATAAATAAAATTATTATTTCAATATATTTCTGAAAATTATTATTAATTAGTTAAAAATAGTAAATAATTCGTAAAATTATTTTCATACTATTTATTATTTCAAAATTATTCAAAACATACTAATTAATAATAATTTCAATTAAAACACCAAATTTACTAATTTATATTAATTTTTCCAAAAATTATTTTTTCACATAAACTTTCAAAATTTTGTAATAAATAATCGAATCAAAATTTTCATATACTTCATTCACAAACTACAATCCGAATAATCTAAACAATTTATTAAAAATATAAAAGTTTTGCAACGAAGGTCACCAAAAACTGAAACACCCAAAAATCAAAATAATTCAGAAAAATTAAACAAAAATATATTTGAATAGCTCAAGCTACACACAACAACATTTCTAAAGGCATCAACTATGAATCACAGGAAATCAAGCTCAAAAAAAAAAACTAAAGTTGACATAAACTAAAACTTGAAGATATATTTGAGTGAAGGATTAAAGTAGAACCCTAAAATATTATATAACCTCAATCATTACATCTCATTAGCCAACAAGCTTACTTAATTCCAAAATAATTTTTTTTCCATTTTTGGACAGTAGGTTAACCCTGAGACACTAAGTCAACAAAGTTCCCGCAGTCTTACTGTCAATGTGATTAGCCCTGAGACACTAGGTCAACTGAGCTCCTACAATCACACTACTCTCTCGCCACAATTCTTAATAATCAACATAATCAAGTCTTACATCAAATAATTTCATAATCTCAACCCTAAAATATAATGAATTGGTATGTACACAATCATAGTGCAGCCCACTTAGTAGCACATTCTACTGCTATCCTTCAAATAAATCATATACTTATTTAAAATAATAAAAAGTATAATTTAAACATGATGACATCCATTTTTAAAGAAATATATCACTCATATACCAAACATATATCAAGCATATACTAAATATATACCAAAAATATATGCTAAGTATATACAAAAAATATACCGAATATATACTAAGAATATACTAAACATATATGTCACATACATATATCGAATATATATAAAAAACATACCAAATATATAAGTCACAAATATACTAAATATATACCAAAAGTATACCAGCATATATATAATCATTTGGTAAAATAATTCATGTTTAAATACATTATAAAAACATGGATGCTCATAATTATGTATTCTACATGCAATGCATATATAAAATAATAATTCACAATTATGCGCTCCTCTAAACAGAGTAGACTGGCTTGGTTTAGTAGGTCTCAATTTTGACGTAACTATAGAAAATAAGTGAATAATCATATATTAGAATCGAATATCTAATTTATACTTATAGGAATTCTAAAAGTGACTCGATGTACGACATGACTTGACCATAATTCAAAAACTCAGTATCGATCCGACGTCACATTTTACGAAAATTCTATTGAAAATTCGACAGAATCTCCTCTGTAAAATGGATGTCTCTCTACTAAAATTGAGCCAATTCTACAAGCAAACACACTTCAACTATCACAAATGCACAACTTCTCGGGTTGGTCCTCCGAACTTTATAATTTGCCCAACCGAGAATCAAAATACACTAAAAGCCCAATAATTTAATAATAAAGATTAAAATCACCAAAAATTCATAAAAATCAATAAAATACATCAATTCGAGTTATTTACATAATAAATACTTAAAAGCTATTTTTTTTCAAATTAGTTAATAGATCTCAAATAATTTATATAATGTTAATAAAAATTCATTTTTCAATAATTCAAAATTAAATAGTAAAATTCACAAATAATTTTTTAATAGTTCAAATATATAATTAAAATAGTTAAAAATTCATTTAATCACAGAAACAAAAAATAAAATTATTATTTGAATATATTTCTGAAAATTATTATTAATTAGTTAAAAATAGTAAATAATTCGTAAAAATTATTTTCATACTATTTATTATTTCAAAATTATTCAAAACATACTAATTAATAATAATTTCAATTAAAACACTAAATTTACTAATTTTTATTAATTTTTCCAAAAATTATTTTTTCACATAAACTTTCAAAAATTTGTAATAAATAATCAAATCAAAATTTTCATATACTTCATTCACAAACTACAATCCAAATAATCTAAAAAATTTATTAAAAATATAAAAGTTTTCTAGCGAGGGTCACCAGAAACTGAAACACCCAAAAATCAAAATAATTCAGAAAAATTAAACAAAAATATATTTGAATAGCTCAAGCTACACACAACAACATTTTTAAAGGCATCAACCATGAATTTGCAATATTCCAAGATTTTAAATAATTTTAAACTGTATCAGGATATGCAGTATTAATAATTTTGATATATATATTTGATTATTTAATTAGTTTGTTATTTATTAAAGTTATTTTTAATTATTTTAAGTTTCTTACGTAAAATTTTCTCGAGAATTTCATTTTTGGGAAAATTAAAACCTAAATAAATAATTATTAATTATATTGGTCGGTTTTATGTATTTGCATGAGTCCATGCACGATTTTAATTTTTGTATTAAAATATATACATATACATGCATATATATACACATATTTAATATTTTAGGGTTTATATTAATTAAGTAAATATTATACATTATACATTTTTATTTAATTAGTATGTATTATATATATATATATATATATATATATATATATATATATATATATATATATATATAATATTGGGTGATATTTTAACATGTGGTGTAGATTCTTTTGAATATAGTAATAATATATTATAATAATATAAGTTAAAGTTTTATATATATATATATATATATATATATATAATTGAAGTTTGCAAAAATTACATCAGTGCCACTCATCTTCTCCAAACGCCCGACGCCCCTCATCCACCATTCCTGCCACTACCAAGCTCAACCCTCATCATCGGTGTGCCATTCAGACATCCACCACCCTTCCAAGCTTCCTCCGCCACCTTCTCCCTTCATTTTCGGTGAGTTTTGGCCGGTTTCCTCCCTAGAATCCGAGATTTTTTGCTCAACATCGATCAAGCCTTTTTCGGCCACCATCTTGGATGCCACCAGTCTCTATCTTCTATTTGAGCTCTGGTGAGTTCATTTCCAAGCTTAGTTTCATGTGATTTGGTCTAGATTTCCCTTAGTTCTCAATTTTCATTTTCAACCTTTATGAGTTCTTGATTTTTTTTGAACTTTGATTCTAATGATTTAGGCTTAGTTCCTTCACAAATATTGATCCTAGTAGCTCAATCTACATCCTATAATTTTTGTGGAATTTTTGGAATTTATTTTGATTTTTGTGAATTTTTTATTATTTTATTAATATTTTCTAATTTTCGTAAATTAATTAAATACATTATGAAATTGTGATTTATGGTGTTTATAGGTGTTAAAATGAATTTTAGAAATTTATTTGTAATTTTTGTGATTTTTGTATAATTGTTATGAATTTATTTAGTTTAGGTGATTTTTAGAAAATTAGGTTAATTAAGTATTTTGTTAAAATTAATTGGTTAATTGAGTATAATTATTGATTTTATTGAATTATATGTTGAGAAATTAATTTTTGAGTAATTTTATTATTTTTAGTGAATTTTTGTATAATTATAGTGAATTATGTGAAATTATATATAACTAGGGGTATTTTGGTAATTTGGTGATAAGTTTATTAAAAATTAAATTAAATTGGTTCTAATAGTTATTTGAGGTATAAAAATGATTTTTACAAATTATTTAGTATTTTTAACTAATTAAAAATATTTTTCATAAGTTATTTTTACATTATATATAATATGCTATTTTTGTAAATAAATGAGTTTTTATTAATTTTTAATACGTTTTAGGGCTAATTATGTAATTTGGATTTATAAAATGAATTTTAGTTAATGTTTATGAATTTATTGAGAATTATGGATTTTTAATAATATTTTACTAAAACTAGGGTTTTTATTTTAATTATTGGTGAAATAATTATTTTCAGTGTTTTAAATATCTAATATGCTATATTTTGATTATTAAAGGGTATTTTTGGCATTTTAAATGTGTTATGTGTTTATCTCGTGAATTATGAACATCGATCGATGGAATTGTAGTTTGAGAGTCTGACCGAAGGGTTATGAGATTATGTATTTTTGAAGTGTTTTTTTCTTGCAGGACCGGCTCTACTTTCTGAGTAGAAAGATGCCCATTTTACAGAGGAGGTTTTGCCAAATTTTTTGTAGAATTCTCGTAAAATGTGACATCCGATTAAAACCTTATTTCTAATCTGTGTCCGGTGTTTTAGATCAAGTCTCTAGAATTACGTTAGATTTATTCTAATTTCGTGCTGTCGTTTATTTGTTTAGTTGTGCCAAGACCGAGGCCTAGTGGACCAGGCCCGTTGGACCCATCTCATGGAGCGCACATCTGTGAGTTATTATTTTATATATACGTGTTTTAGGACTGCATGTTTTAGAAATGTATGTTTAATTTTATGAAATATGCATAAAGGGTTTAATAATTGCTTAGGTATATTTTAGTATATTTTTGGTATATTTTAAATTAAATGCATGTATTATTCTTGATTTATACCTAAAATGTTTTTAAGTATATATAAGGTTTATTTTTTAATTGAATTGAGTTTGTTTAACTTATATATACTTGAAATATACTTGATTTATTTTTGGTATATTTCTAGCATATATATGGTTTATGTTGCTATTTTATTTAATATCATGCGTCATTTATTTTATAAATGTATGTTTTATATATGAATGAAGGATATCAATAGAATGTGCTACCTAGTGGGCAACACTAGGACCGAATACGTACCAGTACGATGATAGATTGTAGGTTAAATTACTAACCTATTTGTGGATATTGATCGGATTGATTTAATTGATGTAAGATGTGATTTGAGAGTGTGATTGCTAGAGCTCAGTTGACTAAGTGTCTCGGGGCCAATCACAATGACAGTCAGACTGCTGGAGCTCGATTGACTTAGTGTCTCGGGGCCAGTCTATTGTCCAAATGGAACAAGTGAATTTATTGGAATAAGTGAGCCTGAATGGCTAGAGTGTTGTCTAACACTATTTTGAGGTTGCAATCATTTAGGGTTCTATTTGATCCTTCATAAACGGTTACTATTTTCAGAGTTATATAAAAATGAATTTGTTGCATCCGTGTGTATTTACTTCTATATATATTATTTATATACACTATTGAATATGTGCATTTGTCATTTAGTTATGCATGTATATATATTATAACAATTCACTCAATGAGGTCTGACTCCCATCTGTTGATTATTTTTCAGGAGAGTCTTTGTCCTCAGACCTCAGTAGCAGACCTTTACACCGGATTTCTTCTGCCTCGGCTTTACTATGTAAACTGCTCATTTGATTTTATTTTATATTCTAGACACTGCAGTAGTTGTAGTTAAGTTGTTAGGATGTATGTTTTATATTTGTATGAGATTTATATTTTAAAGATTTGAATCGAGAATTTATATTAAAAGATATTATATATATGAGATGAGCTTGTGTTATTAAATCAATTAATGAGTTATATTATCACTTATGAGATTTTAATTTCCGCTGCAAGATATTTTATTTATTTTATTATTATTGCATGCTTTTATTTTATTTTAAAGGCTTGCTACGGGTTCGGGATTCGAAAGAATTCCGAATCCCTAGCGCCGGTCATGGCCTCCTATTTTGGTTCGTGACAGAATCACAGGAAATCAAGCTAAAAAAAAAACTAAAGTTGACATAAACTAAAACTTGAAGATATATGAATTACCGGACATTTCTAGCTTGAACCAAGCTAAAAACAAGTTTGCCAAGATAGACAGGAATCGATCAAATCCAGCAACACAAGCTGGAACTACCAGAAACGTCATCGGGATCATGTTGATTCGTTGTTGCTGTGTTCTATTTCTCATTGGAGATGGGGGAGGAAGGGCTTCAAATGACAGTGGAAGCTGAGGGAAGAAAGGAGGTGTGCTGGCCATGCTTACTAGTGGTTGGCGGAGGCTCAAGTGGTTCATAGTGGTGGTTCAGTGTCTCTGTGTAAAACGTTGGAAGAAGAAGAAGAAGAGGAAGGAAAGGAGAGGGGATAGAAAAGAGAGGAAGGAAAAGGGAAACAAATCTTATATATATATATATATATATTAAAATAAGAAAAGACAAAACTACCCCCACACATACATTTAATAATAATAAATAAATAAATAAATAATCATATACATACTAAAATTAAATTATACATGATAATTATAATATATAAAAATTTAAAATATTATAAATACTGCATATTTGAAATTAAATTTTAATAATTTAAAATATTGAGTTATAAAAAGTACAATAATAATTTAATTATCAATTTTAAGACGTGGCAAAATGAAAATCAACAAATTAGAACAACATAGTCATCATTTGATTACTAATTTTAAGATGTGACTAAATGAAACTTTAGATATCCAATTCAGCTCAAATAATATGATTTGAATATAAAATTAATTGAAGTTGATAATGATAAAATGAAATTTCAAAATTTTAAAATAAAGTTAGGCAGGTGCTTTTGTTTGGGGAAGTGATTTCAAACTTAGGCAAGTGTTTTTATTATTATTCTTATAGATGACAGCAAGTTAGTTTTCACGATTTGGTCTAGCAGTTCAGCTACAAACTTTTCAAATCCGCTTCTATAAGGGTAATAAAAATGTACTGTTTTAATTATTTGTAAATTATGAGGTTTTTTTATTATGTTTATTTTTAAAAATTTTTTACAATTATTTTTATATATTGTTATATTTATTTAATTTTTTTCAATACAATACACAAGTATATTTATATGAAGAAAATAAAAACTATTAAACTAATTTTTATTTAATTATAACTAATGGTATGTGTTTATATATATATATATATATATATATATATATATATATATATATATATATATATATATATATATATATATATATATATATATGAGTTTAGTTCACCGTTGGTAATATAACTTTTGGTCATATTTTACTTTTGTACTATTATGAATGTAAATGAATAATATATTACTTGTGAATGAACAATATATTGCTTGTGAAAGAATAGTTCTCAAATAGTGAAAAGAAAATCTCTATATAAAGGGATTGAAATTCATTAATGAGAAGAAGGAAAAGAAAAAAAATAGATTACTCTCCAAATTCTTTCAATATTATTGTTCTCCAAATTCTCTCAAAACTCTCTCTAAATTCTCTTAATATCATTCTATTATAAAATATATTTCTTCTAATTAAATACTACTAAATTCAAATTTAGTTTTATAACAAAATAAGCAATTCAATCTTTATTTCACAACATATTATCAACACGAAAAGCTCTCGATTAAAATAATAAGGTACATATTTCTTAATATTTAATATTTATGAATATATTATTTGATTATATATTATCATGGATGACTATACCTCCTACTAATTTATATATATTCATCTTTATATTTATTTCTTCAATCTAACTTTATATTAATTGTTATTTTTATTTTATTTTACTAACTACACCATTGATGCAAAATTGCTATAAATGGTTCTAACCTTATGGATGGCTATGCTTCCTACCAATTTATATTTATGTATATTTACATTTTTTTTATTATTTATGTTAATGGAAGGTTATACCCCATTTTATATTAATGGACGATTTTGCCCCATATTTATACATATCATTATGTTAATTCATTTACTATAAATAATCATATCAACATTATTTATTAATTATACTTTATATAATTTATTTCTCAATATGTTATATTGAAAAAAAAAATTTTAACGGCTATATATTACCAATGGTAATATAATGGTAACAAACAACTATATTTTTCATTATAAATAGACAAGCTATAAATTTTATTTATTCACACAAATTCATATATATTTTCTTTCTCTCTTTACTCTAAATTGTAAACATGATTTGGTATATTTATATTTGTGTTTTGATCATGACTATTATAATAGTTTTAGGAATAATTCATATGGAAGATGATTTTCTATTTGATATAATTTTAAGTATTATTGTATCATTTTTTGTACCGCTATTATTTCTTGCAATATTCATTCATGATATAATTAATTAGTAAATTCTGATTATGTTTGATTTTTTTTAGTAGTCATCAAATTTATGAATTCTAATTGAGTTATATTTTTTATTATTAGTTATCATAATGACAAATCTAGCAAAGCTTGAGTTCATTGCTCTTGACATCACGGGAAAAAATTATATGTCTTGGACTCTAGATATAGAAATGCATCTTCAATCAATGGGGTTAATTGATACCATAAAAGAAAATAATAACACCTCATTGCAAGATAAGGCCAAGTCTATAATTTTTCTCCGTCGTTATCTTGATGAAGGATTAAAATGTGAATATTTGACTGTCAAAGATCCAAGTGTTCTTTGGAAGGATCTAAAAGACAGATATGATCATCAAAGATATGTAATACTACCAGCAGTCACTGATGAATGGAGAGCTTTACGCTTTCAAGATTTCAAAAAAAGTGAGTGACTATAATTTTATAATGTTCAGAATAGTATCATAATTAAAATTCTGTGGACAGACAGTCACAGATGAGGATATGTTGGAGGAAACTTACTCCACATTTCATGCATCAAATGTTACACTGCAACAACAATACAGGATGCAGAGATTTAAAAAATATTCTAAACTAATTTCATGCCTACTGGTAGCTGAGAAAAATAATGAAATCTTGATGAAGAATCATTAGTCCCGTCCCACTGGCTCAATAGCATTTTCAGAAGCAAATGCTACAAATTATTCCAGATATAAAAATTACAATAGCCATGGACGTGGGAGAGGTAGAGGTCGTGGACGTGGAAGAGGTCAATTCTTTGGCCGTGGTTGTGGAAATAAATATAATAATACTCCACAATAAACTCAAACTTAACCTCAAAAGAAGTTAAAATCAGTCATCAGTAGTGTTCAAGAAAGACCTCAACATAAGTTTAAAACTGTGTGTTTCGGATATGGTAGTAAAGGACACTGGTCAGGAGTTTGTCGAACACCACCACATCTTTGCCAACTTTATAAGGCATCATTGAAAGGCAAAGAAAAGGAAATAAACTTCAATGAGCATCATACTCATGTTAATGATATAACTCATTTAGATGTTTCTGATTTTACTGATGATTTTACTGACAATGGAAATTAAGACATCTATAATTTTAATTATATTGTTATTACTTATTTTATTATGAAGAATATGTTGTTGTTATGTATGTTATTTCCAAATTAAATAAAATGTCCTACTTTACAATTATTTTATGTTTTTACCTTAATTGATTAATTTTGTGTTTATCTATTTTGAAGTTTAATATGGATTGTACTCAACATAAAGACAATATTGGAGATCTCTGCATACCAGATAGTGGTACTACACATACTATCTTGAAAAATAGAGATTATTTCTCTGAAATAAAACCCACAAAGGCAGTTGTAAAAACAATATCAGATCCTGTAGATCTGATTGAAGGAATTGGTAAAGCTAAATTTATATTACCAAATGGAACAAAGTTTATAATTGATGAAGCTTTGTTTTCACCAAAATCAACAAGAAATTTATTGAGTTTTGATGACATATATCGAAATGGGTGTGATACCCAATCCATTACTATAAATGGTAACAAATATTTAAATATAATTTCTTATGAATCAGGAAAAATACAAGTATTGGAAAGTGTCACGACCCAAAATAGGGGCCATGACCGGCGCTAGGGAATAGGAATTCTTTCGAATCCGGAACCCGTAGCAAGCCTAAAAATAAAATAAAACATGCAATAATAGTAGCAATATATAATGCAGCGGAAATGGAAATCATAAATATCACAATAATAATTTCACCAACTGGATTTAAGTCAAATCTCATCTCATATATATAAATCTTTGAATACAAATTCAGTTTCAAATATAATACAATATCTCACATAAATAAAATACATAAAATCCCACAATTAATTTACAACTACTGCAGTGTCTAGATTATAAAAATAAGACTCAAGTAAGCAGTTTACACAAAGAAGCCGGGGCAGAAGAAATCCGGCGTATAGGCCTGCTACTGAGGTCTGAAGATGTTGACTCTCCTGAAAAATAGTCAACGGAGGGGAGTCAGACCTCACTGAGTGAATTACTATAATATATATACATACACACTAAGTGACAATGCATACAATCAATAGTATATATATAATATGTATATATACAGGAAAATACACACAAATGCAATAAAATCATTTTATATATATTTTATTGAAAATCATCTTTTATGAAGGATCAAATAGAACCCTAGAATATCGCAACCTCGAAAACAGTGTTAGACAACACTCTAGCCATACAGGCTCACTGAATCCAAATATATCCACTTAATCCATTTAGATAGTAGACTGGCCTCGAGACACTAAGTCAACCGAGCTCCAGCAGTCTAACTGCCAGTGTGATTGGCCCTGAGACACTTGGTCAACCGAGCTCCAGCAATCACACCTCCAAACCATATCTCACACATCAATAATCACATTCAATCAATATCCGTAAATAAGTTAGTATTATAGCCTAAATACTATAGGCGTATCGGTACGTACTCGGTCCTAATGCTGCCCACTAGGTAGCACGTTCTATTGATATCCTTCATCATTAATAATATAAAACATTCATTCACAAAAATAAATGATGCATGAAGTTCAATAAAATATCAACATAAACCATATATATACTAGAAATATACCAAAAGTAAACCAGGTATATTTCGAGTATATATACGTCAAATAAATCTAGTTAAATTACAAAATAAACTAGAGATATATTTGAAAATATTTTAAATACAGTTCATTAATAAACATGCATATAATTTAATATATACCAAAAATATACTTAAATACAAATCATATTATCTATGCATTTTAATCAAAATAAAACATATATTTCTAAATCATGCATCCTAAAGCATATATATATAGTATAGTAACTCACCCTAGTGCGCTCCACGAGATCAGTCCGACGGGCCTGGTCCACTAGCCCTCGGTCTCGGTGCAACTAAACAAACAATAAATAACTGACATTAGAATAAGCCTAATAGAAATCCTAGAATTCGATCTAGAGTATTAAACATAGAATCGATATCAGGGTTCGACCGGATATCACGTTTTACGAGGATTCTATCAAAAATTCGACAGAACCTCCCCTGTAAAACGGACATTTCTCTACTCAAAAGAGTAGAGCCGACCCTGCAAGGAAATACACTTCAAAAAACTACACAGAGCACAATCAAAATCCCACAGTCGGACTCCAAACTACAGTTCATCGACCGGGGCCAACAATCACATAACAATTTAGGAAATACCAAAAATATCCTTATATCATAGAAATACATTTTATACGTAGAAATTACATAATTAACCTTTAAACACAGTAAAAACCAATAAAAACTCATTTTATTAGTAAAATTGTATATTATATATATAATTGAAAATAATTCACGAAAAATAGTTTTAATTAGTTAAAAATACTAAATAATTTGTAGAAATCATTTTTATACCTTAAATAACTATTAAAACCAATTAAATTACATTTTTAGCCAATTTAGGATAAAATTACCAAAATACCCCTATATATATAAATATATTATAATTACTTCAAAAATTCACCAAAAATTATACAATTATCCAAAATTAATTTTCTCAACATATTTATCAATAATATTAATAATTAAACTCAATTAACCAATTAAATTCAATTAAAAACATAATTAACCCTAATTTCCCAAATTTACATAAACTTCAATAATTCAAAATAAATACTTAGAAATTCATAAAAATTCCAAATAAATTCCTATAATTCATTTCAACACCTAATTTAACCATAAAACACAATTTTATAATTTATTTAATTAATTTCCGAAAATTAGAAAATAATATTAAAATATTCAAAAATACCCAAAAATCCAAAAAATCTCCAAAAATTCCACAAAAATTCATACATGTATATTAAGCTACTAGGATCAACATTTGTGAAGGGAGTTTTCATGAATCAATCAATTCTAAGCTCAAAAAATTCGAAAACCCTAATATGGTCGAATTGGAAAATTCAAAACCTAAGTAAATCTAGACCATTTAAGCTTAAACCAAAGCTAGAATCACACTCACCGGAGCTCAAGGAGAAGAAAGAGACCGGCGGTGTCGAAAATGGTGGTCGAAATCGTCGTCGACAGTGAGGAGAAGAATTTTCGGCCAAAAGAAGAAAATAGCTCGCCGGCGCCGGGGAAGAAGGCTGCTGGCGGCGGGGGACGGCTGGGAACGACGGTGGCAAGCCGGGAGGCACACCGATGGTAGGGGAACGGTAGTTGCAGTGGCGGTTGGTGGTGAGGGGGTGGTCGGGTGCGAGAAGGAGAATAAGAAGAAGAAGAAGAAAAAAAAAAGAAAAGAAAAGAAAAGAAAAAGAAATGAAAAAGAAAAAAAAAAGAAAAAGAAAAAAAAGAAAAATAATAAAAAAAATAATTTTAATAAAATATTTAAAAAAAAATACACCCACACATATAATTTAATATTTTAATAATTTAATAATAAATAAAAAAAATTAAATAACAATAAATTAATAAATAAATAATAAAATATTAGGGTAATATATTAAACCCTAATTAAATAAATATTTACACACATAGGCTTTATTTAGTATTTTAAAAATACGTATAAGTTCATGCAAGTCCGAAAATATATTTAAGATAATTAATAATAAATTATTTACGTGAAAATTTCCCCGAAAATGCAAGTCCCCGGGAAAATTTTACGTAAAGCACTGTAAATAATACACAATAATTAAAATAGGTTTTAAATACACATCAACTAGTAAAAATATCGTAGTATATATACAAAAACAATTAACACTGTATATCCCGGTACAATGTAAAAATGTTTAAAAATACGAGATATTACAGAAAGATTGCCAAAACTCCCTACTAGATTGCATTACATGTATATACATGTAATTGAATCAAATATGTCAGTAAAAGAAAAATCTTATGATCCTTCAATAATAAATTTATGGCATGACAGATTAGGTCATCCTGAATCAGTAATGATGCGAAGGATAATTGAGAATTCACATGGGCATCCCTTGAAGGGGCAAAGAATTCCTCAATCAAATGAAATGTCATGTACAACTTGTTCTCTTAAAAAATTAATCTTGAGACCTTCACCATCTAAAATTCAATATGAATCACCTATGTTTCTTGAAAGAATTCAAGGTGATATATGTGGGCCAATTCACACACCATGTGGACCATTCAGATATTTTATGGTATTAATTGATGCATCTAGTAGATGGTCACATGTTTGTCTATTGTCAACTCGTAAGGTAAGACTTGATAATGCTGGTGAATTTACATCTCAAGCATTCAATGATTATTGTATGTCTACTGGGATCATTGTTGAGCATCCTATTACCCATGTACATACTCAAAATGGTTTAGCTGAATCATTGATTAAACACCTTCAGCTTATTGCTAGACCATTAATAATGAGAATAATGCTTCCCATTTCAGTTTGGGGTTATGCAATCCTACATGCTGCTTCATTAATTCGCATCAGACCTAGTGCATATCATAAATACTCCCCACTACAATTGGCATTTGGTCAAGAGCCAAATATTTCCCATCTCGGGATTTTTGGTTGTGCAATATATGTACCCAATTATGCCACCTCAGCGCACAAAAAATGGGTCCTCAACGAAGATTGGGAATTTATGTTGGGTTTGAAAACACCCTTGATTATTAGATATCTTGAACCTTTAACTGGTGATGTTTTTACAGCACGTTTTGCTGATTGCCAATTTAATAAGGTTGTTTTTCTAATATTAGGAAAAAGGGAGAAAGAAGGAAAAGGGATATTTAATGGAATGAACCATCATTATTGCATCTGGATCCTCACACAAAACAATTGTGAATTAGAAGTGCAAAAGATTGTGCACTTACAAGCAATTGCAAATCAATTGCCAGATGCATTTAACTGATACAAAAAGAGTGACTAAATCATACATACCAGCAGCCAATGCTCCTGCTCGTATTGAAATTCCAGAAATAAAAACTTGAGAATAAAGACACTCATGAGTCTAAAAACACGCCAGAAGCATGGAAGACCAATTGGTTCTAAGGATAAAAAATCCTTAAAAGAAAAAGGGAGTAGATAATCATATTGATAGCGAGGAAAATATCCCTAAAGAAATAAAAAATAAAGAAAGTCATGAAACATTGTCATATACTATTGCATGTGAAATCATAAATGACAAAGATGATCCTGAACCAAAATCAGTCATGGAATGTGAAAATAGGCATAATTGGATAAAATGGAAAGATGTTATGCAGGCTGAATTGGACTCACTAAACAAACGAAATATTTTTGGGCCAATTATTCCTATGCCTAAAACTGTGAAACCTGTAGGATACAAGTGGATCTTTGTACGAAAGAGAAATGAGAAAAAATGAAATAATAAGGTACAAAGCTAGACTTGTAGCTTAAGGTTTTTCACAAAGGCCAGGAATTAATTATGATGAAATATATTCTCATGTTATGGATGCAATTATATTCAGGTATCTGATTAGCCTAGTAGTTTCTAAGAAATTAGAAATGCGTCTTATGGATGTTGTGACTGCTTATTTGCATGGATCACTTGATAATGACATTTATATGAAAATCCCTGAAGGATTTAAAGTGCCCTGAAGCATTAAGTACAAAACCCAAAGAAATGTATTCAATCAAGCTCCAGAGATCTTTATATGGGTTAAAATAGTTTGGGCGCATGTGGTATAATCGTTTAAGCGATTATTTGATTAATAAAGGATATGTGAGTAATATTATTTGCCCATGGCATTTTTATTAAGAAAACAATATCCGGATTTGTGATTATAGTTGTATATGTTGATGATTTGAATATCATCGGAACAAAAAATGAGATCCATGAAGCAACAATATACTTAAAAGAAGAATTTGAAATGAAAGATCTTGGAAAAACCAAGTATTGCCTTGGTTTACAAATTGAGCAAATGCACAATGGGATATTCGTGCATCAATCAAATTACACAGAAAAGATCTTGAAACGCTTTAATATGGATAAAGAAAATCCTTTAAGTACTCCAATGGTCGTTAGATCACTCAATATTGAAACTGATCCATTTCAACCCTGTGAAGAAAATGAAGAAATTCTTGATTCTGAATTTCCATATCTCAGTGCCATTGGAGCTCTAATGTATCTTGCTAATTGTACTAGACCTGACATTTCTTTTTGCAGTCAATTTATTAACAAGGTTTAGTTCAGCTCCAACAAAAAGGCATTGAAAAGGGGTCAAACATATACTTCGATACCTTTGAGGAAATGTTGATTTGGGTTTATTTTATTCTAACATTTCAAAACAAGAATTGATTGGTTATGCAGATGCAGGGCATTTATCTGATTCTCATAAAGCGAAATCTCAAACAGGCTATGTGTTCATAAATAATGAAACTGCAATTTCTTGGCATTCCCAGAAACAAATGCTTGTCTCTACTTCCTCAAATCAGTCTGAAATTATTGCACTACATGAAGTAAGTAGAGAGTGTGGGTGGCTTAGATCAATGACACATCAAATTGAAGAATCTTGTGGTTTTCCAATCAACAAAAGTCTAACAATTTTATATGAAGATAATGCAACATGCATTGCACAATTAAGGGAAGGATATATCAAAAGTGATAGAATCAAACATATACCTCCAAGATTTTTTCCATACACTTAAGAGCTAATAAAAGATAATTACATAAATATCAAGTATATTCAGTCTAGCCATAATTCAGCTGATTTTTTCACAAAGGCACTTCCAACTACAATCTTTAGAAAGCACGTTCATGATATTGGAATGCGACATCTGCATACTATGTGAAGGAAGATTATACATATCAACTTGAGGGGGAGAAAATCATGCACTGTACTCTTTTTCCTTAAGCTAAAGTTTTTCCCACTAGGTTTTATTTAGTAAGGTTTTAACGAGGCAGTTGCAAAATATTATTATTCAAGAGGGAGTATTATGAATGTGAATGAACAATATATTGCTTGTGAATGAACAATATATTGCTTGTGAATGAACAATATATTGCTTGTGAGAGAATAGTTCTCAAATAATGAAAAGAAAATCTCTATATAAAGGGGTTGAAATTCATTAATGAGAAGGAGAAGAAAAAGAATAGATTACTCTCCAAATTCTTTCAATATTATTGTTCACACAATTCTCTCAAAACTCTCTCTAAATTCTCTTAATATCATTCTACTATAAAATATTTTTCTTCTAATTAAATACTACTAAATTCAAGTTTAGTTCTATAACAAAATAAGCAATTCAATCTTTATTTCACAACATGTACTAAATTTTTAATTTTTTCTTTTTAGTCCCAAAAATTATATTTTTATTTCAAATTAAAGTAATTCGAATATATTTGATTAAATTTAGCATGCATAACAACCGAAATAAGTATAGTTTTTAGTATATTCATTATGTAAGCATATCATTAAGCGGTCTAATTACCTTATAAATTCCATAAAATAAATTTTGCTAAAATTTTATTTTATAGGACCCACAAATACATTGTATTTTATGGAGCCAATAAAATAATTAAATTGGTTAATGGAATGCTTACAATGTATATATAATAAAAATATGTTTATTTCAGCTGTTATGTATGTTAAATTTAATTAAATGTGTTTGAGGTGCTTCAACTTGAAATAAAAATATAATTTTTTAAGACTAAAAAGAAAAAAAATTAAAATTTTACTACTGAAATAAAATATGACCGAAAATTATAGTAACAACGGTGAAACAGATTATATATATGTTGTAACAAAAATCTATTTTTTTAATTAAATTTGAAATCCGGTTTTCAATAAAATAAAACTGCAATGCAAGAATCCATAATGCGACCAATCTTTACACCTTAATACCCTTCTCCATTTGTAGTAATTTCAATTTTGCCACTCCAAATCACTATTTGTACTTCTGGTTCCTCACTCACTTTAAAAAAAAAAAAAAGCAGCAGCAGCAAAATGGAAAATATTGAGAGCTCAGAGCAGAGGAAAAAGGCGAAGCTAGCAATAATGGAGGTAGCCAACATAATAAGCGTACCTATGTCGCTAAACCGCCGTCATTCGACTCAACCGTCCCCGATGCCATTTGGCAAGACGGAGCTAACGCTCCGGTCTCCTCTTCCGAGATTCTCTCTCACATTAACGCTCCGAATGGTGATCCGGAAAATCTTCAACGTATCCTTCGATTACTATCTAGCTATGGCATTTTCAGGGAGCACCTTCATGCCGTTGAAAGTGAGGCCAACACCGTCGAGAGGAAGTACTCTCTGACGGAAATTGGTAAAACGCTTGTTACCGATGCTAACGGCCTCTCTCACGGAGCTTACATGCTTCAGCATCACCAGGTACATTGTTTTCATCAGTTATAGGATTATTTTCACCGAAGATTTTTTTTTTTTTTCAGAAGATATTTTCAGGCCCTTTATAAATGACACGAAGCCAATATGAAAGTAAACGTAAAGCGGACTGTAAAATGATAAAAAAAAAATTACCTCTTTAATTAAACTCATGGAGATAAAAATATACATCTTTTCAATAAAAAAAAAATTATCATATGGCAGCCTCCTACTGCTACTGCTACTGCTGTGGGTCGCTAAATTTATCATTACTATATCAGCACCATATGTCTCATTTAAACTCTCTTTTCACAAATATTTTCTTTTCCATTTTTTTTAATTTTTTTCTCCTTTCTTATCAAGCAAACAATTATTGAAACAAAACAAATATGTAAAAATGTTGAGGAACCCCTAAACTAGATCTGATTGATTGTGATGACAAATAGTTCGATTTCATGGTTATTGTCAATGGCAACACATGGGACTTAACAGATTTAGAAGGTGATTGTGACGTTGTTCTTGTTATTGAAGGCTGCGTTTTCATTTTGCTGGTCTTCTTCTTGTATTGTTACTGTTATTGGTTTCGAAGTTACTGTTACTTTATATAAAAATTTTCAAACAAGATAAATACATAGTAACTTTTTTGGAATATATATATATATATATTCCAAAAATGTTAGTATGTATTTAACTTGTTTGAAAAATTTTACCCATTTTAATCATTTGATACAACTAGTTGTCTTTTTTTACTTGCAATGTACACGAATAAAATATTTACTAAATGTGTAATTCATTTTAATTTTATTTATACCATACGAAGTATAAACTATTATAATATAAATATAATAAAATGAAGGGTAAATTAATAAAAATTCATGAATGTTAGCGTCTTTTGTAATTTTGACATGTTTTTTAAATTATAATTAGTAATGTTATTCACTAACTTTTTAATTTTTATAATTTCATACACTACTTGAAATTTTGATAAAACTTTACTGACATGGTTATTGGAAAAATTTAAGTTACTCCATATAAACGTCACGTCAAAACAAATTATTTTGACTATTTACAAATAAATATACGACTTTTGACATTTTTAACAATTTAAACATGACCCATTGATTTTAATAAATTGATACATGATTTTCTTTTTTTTTTTTTAATTTATTTTTCAATTGATGCATGTAAAATAAATATTTAAGGAATGAAAATTCAAATTTAATTTTTCTAATTAAATAATCTATTTAACAATAATTATGGCAAGATAGATTTGATAATAATAATCAAAATATAATCAATATCTTAAAAATATTGAATCAACAATATGAATATTTCAAATATTAAAATATAAATTCTTTAATTAAATTTTGCTTTTTAAATATAATAAACTAGTCTATATTTTATGCATAATTCTAACATGCATTTCGAAATATTAAGTTTTCGAGTGGAGTGAGTAGGCTGACGTATTTTTGTTCGCCTATTTTTTGATATCTCTGTTCTGATATACTCTAAATTAAACAATATACATATATAATGAATAATTAATAATAAATTCCTAATATCTTCCTAAAATTCTGGAAAAAATACTAAAATGATGGAATTATTGAAATTAATTTAGGAATGCCTTAAATGATTAATTTTGAGGCTTAAAGATTATTCCCGATGAGTTAATTAATTTAAATGGAAATTAAATAATTTCCACCGCAATCATTCCGAAAATTATATCTGAAAATTTATAAAGAATTTTTCTAAAATCTATTTATAGAAATTTATCATCACAATTTATATTATTTATTAAAAATAGTTTCATAATTATTTTTAGGTCGGTACTGATTACTCGCCATAATTCAAGGTGAGATCCGTTGGATTTCTCACCGGAAAAGTATTACCTGACCAATCTGAATATACTGCTGGTGTAAGAGGAACACACTAATAGCAATCTCAGAATGGTAGAAAATTAAGTTGGACGATATTGGATGCGTGGTTGGTGGCTATAGACTTCTAGTGATAAGAGGAACACATGGATAGCAATCTTAGAATGGTGGTGGTTGGTTGTACAGTTTTCTCTCCAATTCTGCTCAAATTTCAACCAAATCATGCAAAACAAAAACTACTGGGTTGTAGAGGAAGATGAGGAGAAGCTATGGTTCAAATTTAATGACAATTGGAGGTCGTTTGGATAGTTAATGGAGAAGAAGAAAAATTTTAAATACTAAAATGAAATTTTGCACCCAAAACTCCCGTTGCTTTCCTTCTTCCTCTCTGCTACACCCTTTTCCTCCTTTAGACACACACCCACGTGTCCATGACCCATTTGCTTCCTTTCCTTTTTTTTTTTTTAAATAATAATAACAATAACCACCAAAAAATTTAGGATAGTATATATATATATATATATATATATATATATATACTGAAATTTAAATAAAAATAACTAGTTATAATAATTAATTTGAGTGTAATTGTATTTTTTTTTTTCAAATTATACAAAATACACATTGTTTACCAAGAAAATATTTCTAGGAAAAATACCTTTAGAAATGGGTTCTGTAAGCCTAAATACAACGAAACCAAGAACAATGAACAGATTCACTATCAGCACGGGGTAATAATAGGATTAAAATCAGATTTTAAACCCTTCCAGCTTGAAAATGAATCCAATAAGAGTTTGCCTCACAAGAAAGCTTGATCAAGTGATCAGAAGAAAAGAATGCTACAGGAGCAAAGGAAGGAATTTCCGATTGTTTTATGTGTAAATATGAATGTGTCCTCATTATTTTTTGTGACAAAAGTTGATATACAAAAGAAGGTATTTCAATTCTAAGCTAATCCTAACACAAGAATTTAAATAAGAATAAAACTTCTAACCAAACAAAACTCTAAACAACAAATAAACAGGCCACGGGCTTTAGTAAAGAGCTGGCCCATTTCGCTTTCTAATGACATCCAGTAAACACGCATAAATAATTAATTTTGGCATATTAATAAATTATAATAATTAATTAAATCATGATAATTAAATAATTAATTGTATTTTTTTAAATTAAACAAGGTAGTGAATAATTTTGGCATATTAATAAATTATATAACATAGAATCATATGCATAGTAGAGTTGGTCCTCCCCACATATTTGATGCAAATTATAGAAAAATTTATTTCATTATAATAATATATTAACACTCACAAAAATAAATTCATTAGTTCTTGGCATTCAATTTTATCAACGATCCTTTAGTTAATTAATTAAAATTTTCAATGAAAAATTGTTAATTAAAAGTAGATTTTTTTAAATAAAATTTTAAAATCATAAAATTGTGTTATTTAGAATAAAAATGAAATATTGAACAGTCTAATAAGGATTTTTACAAATATAATTTTTTTTTTTTAAAAAAGGATGAACTGTTGAGGGCATGGGCCACTAGTGCACGAGATAGTGCTAGATTCGTCGACAGAGCCATTCGTGAAGGCTAATGGGGAGGCCCCCCTATGCTTACTATGGGAAGCGTCCGGAAATGAATGAGCTGACGCAAAAGGCTATGTCAGGTGTATCTGTGCCGTTCATGAAAGCTTTGTTGAGTGGCTATGATGGATTCCAAGGCGTCAGGAAAATTGGTTGATGTGGGTGGTAGTGCCGGGGATTGCCTGAAGATGATCCTGCAAAAATATCCTGCTATTGAAGGAATCAACTTTGACTTGCCTGAAGTAGTTGCCAAGGCACGAAACATCCCCGGTGAGACTTATTATTATTATTATTATTATTATTACCTTTTTCAGTCCTTAATATTTTTTTAATTAATAATAAAATTAACGATTTAAATATCTATGCAATATGTAGTTGAAAAGTTTTTTTTTTAAATCAAATAAAAATTAATTTTATAAATTAACGATAATAGAATGAATAAAATTTTAGTTTAATCAAACAAGTTATATATTAATTATTTGTTTCATTTTGTGGGTATCAATTGCTTAATCAATAGCTGCTTTTTGAAGATTGATCATATTTTAAAAAATAATGAAAATAAATAAAAATAGTAATTATAAGAAAATCTAAATTTTAAAAAATTTAATTTCTTACAGCAGTGTCAAACAAAGTCTGATTTCACAACTTTGAGTAGTGTCCGTTGTCCAAAAAAAGATTAATATAACTTTCAAGAGCATGAAAATTTTCAAACGTAAGATTAAATTAATAGTATTAGTTAGCTGTCTTTGCTTGACTCCGATGGAATGAAAATTATCTGTTTGTTTTTTCTGAGGCTAAGATGTCTTCCGAACCAGTAAAACTCATTCATGCATGCAGGTGTTACCCACGTTGGTGGTGATATGCTTAAATCAATTCCATCAGCTGATGCTATTTTTTTCGAAGGTGAGTCACTTTTTCTTCAATGAAGTATACAGTAAACTTTCAAAACATTAATGTACCTCGTAGCTCAAGAAGATTTTTTTTTTTTTAATACAATGGAGATCCAATAGACCATAAACTGTACATTAGGAGTAGTTATCCATTTAATATTCTTCATAAGAAGATAAATTCTATCAATATTGATGGATGATGGTCATGGGGACTCAAATTTGAGATCTTCACAATTCTCACAAGTGAGAATACCAATCAGATCACCTCTGATTGGATAAGAATTTTTTTTTTTTTTGAACGTGATGACAAATTAATGTTAATAAACAGATAGCTTTATCCTCTCTTACATAGTGAAAATTGAGTCATTAGCGTCACCTTTATAAACATTAATAAAAATAGGAAGAAGGTATAAATATACCCCAATGTTTTAATATAAATTTCTCATTTATTAAATAACTATTTATTTTTTATATTTGTGTCATTTAGTGATGCTGAAATAATATTAAAAAAGCTTTAAATATAATTGATTGGGCAGAAATTTAAAAAGATTTATACATAAAATTTATTAGGATGAAATGAGTTTTTTTTTTTTTTAAAAAAAAAGCTCCTAATTTGTTTCAAATAAGATGAGAAGAATCTATTTATTTTTTAAAAAAGTCATATAAAAAATTATATGTAAGATTTTTCAAAGTCATATTTGTATTAGTAAATCTCACGAGTATGAAAAAACAAATGATTATTTAATATTATTGTTAAATGAGGAGTTTAAATTTTTTTTAAAAACATTATGTTTAAATATTTTTAAATTTTCTTTAAAAATAAATTTGTCACTCTTTATAGTGTTAGGAGAAAAATTGTGCAATTATCTTTATTTATTTATTTTCGTTTGTATATGTTAAAAAATAATGGATTACATCATTTATATAAGAAATTTAAATAAAGAATTTTTAAAATGATAATAGCATACTTATGTCTCGAAAAATGTATACGGCGAATACAAACACTAGATCAAAACATCATTATAATATTTATACACTTTTCCATAAGGCTAGCGACTCCGAAGAGATGTAGGAATTATAATCTCAAGATCTTACATATACATTATAATGAATTGATTTGATTACCTTTTACATGAAGTTGCTTCAATTATTGAGAGATTTCTTTTACTTTTCTTCTTGTTGTCGAGCCAAGTTCCACCTAAGATCATTATGTCGGTGTCCCAGTATTGAAGCTCAATGAGGGATAGAGAGCTCCACGACTCCTTTAGTGGGGTCTTTTGTCTTGTGGCGTCAGTAGGAATTTTAATTGCAATTTCATTTTATTCGAAGTCATCTACTTGCCAACAAAGTAGCAAAAATACACCAGAAATGTCTATTGCCATTATAGGTGTCAAAATATATTTTAAAATTAATTACAAAATTAACAAATTAAAATTTTAAGTTTGTGAGAAAATAATCGATCATTCTCTTTAAGAACATTTTAAGATATAAAATTAATATTCTACCTTGGTTGATTTGTTAAATTAATTTATTTAAAATCACTCAAATTTTTATTAATCATTTGACCTTCTTTTTAATAGAAAGAAAATAAAAATTTGGCTACAAATGATTTTTTTAAGGGATACTTGTGATAGTCACGAAATGATAAATCCTAATCAATGACGTAGAGGTCCAGCGATAATATTTTTCAAGAGCATATGAGGAATAGGATTAGAATCTTGCTATTCATAGTTTGTGGAATTAATTTCTACATTATTTAAAAGCAAAGGACTGACTTTATTATCCAATTCACTTATACTTAATTTATATGACCTTCTTATTAATAAATCCTGCATATTGATGGATTGATGGATTTGAAGTTAAAATACAACATTGAATAAGAGGAAAGAGTAGCAAACTTCCCTTTTCTTGCACATATATATCTCTTTATGCACGAGCTACTGTTAATGTTTCTGCTGTATGTATGTATACATGGCAGTGGACATTGATGACATGGACAGACGATGAATGCAAGGTGATACTAAGGAATTGTTATGAAGCACTTCCAGTGGGAGGGAAACTGATAGTTTGTGAACCAATGCTGCCTAAGCATACAAATGATAGTCGCAGGACACGAGCCCTCTTACAAGGAGACATATTTGCGATGGCAGTTTATAGGCCAAAAGGTAAGCATAGGACTGAAGAAGAACTTGTGAAACTGGGTCGTGCTGTTGGTTTCTCTCTTTCCCAATCGTTATATTTTGAATATTTCAGTACCATCTTAGAGTTTCAAAAACAAATAAAAAAAGAGTAGCAGTATCACTATATGTTAACTACCCATTTTCTTTCAGTTTATCTTCAATTGAATAATGGTTAAGTGGTTGTAGAAAATGCCTTATTAGTTGTGAAGTGTGTATGTATGGATTATATGGGTTATTCAGGATTTTAGGTTAGCTAGGAGGTATGTGTATATGAATTATAAGGGTTAGCACGACTCTATAAAATTACTGCAGTTTTGTGGAGGAGTATATTTTGTCCTTAACCCTTGTGTGTACGTGTTTTGTATAATTAAAAAGAAATGCTTGTAGAACTTGATATGTACTATTTTCCGTATTCAATAACTTGAAAAATTACAAGTGGTCATCATGAACATGTAGTTTCATCTCTTTTCTTTTTGGTAGCTTTGAAGGAGAAAGGTAAAAACAAATTATTAGATTAGATAGGAAATCATAGACAAACCTTCTCATAATTATTATGTTAATCTAGAACATGCCATAATCCAATATTAGACTCACGACTACAACTCTTCATGAGTGAACCAATTCCTTTAGCTGTAAGTCTTTTGTTATCCTTTATTAATAAAATAGAATAGAAAATAAATAGTATTAAGATTTTTTTTGGTGATCTAATGCCCCTGATACGTAGTGGCTATAAAAATTCTAATTATTCCGAAATTCGAACCAAATAAACCATAAGGGAACAAAACTCTCCCATACCTATTTTCTCCAACTTTAATTACCTCCTCATTTTATGTAATTGTCTCGAGCCTAAAACAATATTTGTCTCTCTATCTATAACATGCATAAAAAATTAATAGCTTCATGCAATTATATATTAATAAGCCTGTATAAATTCTTGAAACCCATCATGGCCACCATCATTAGGAAAGCTGTGCAGAATGTTTTGATGATGAAGAAGCTAATGTTCTCCATCTATATATGAAATGCCTATGTAAGGACGTACTTCATATTGAGCTAATTGCTTAGTATAAGGTACTCTGATTGTGTAATTAACTCCAGGTCCGTAACACTTATACTCTCCAAAGAACATTGTTATGCAAGTAAAGGAAAAAAAAATTATATCAATTAATAGAGAAAAATTATTAACGGAATTAGGGACATGCATTGATCGGACCTATACATGTGAAGATTTTGTTTGAAAATAGAATAGACATCAACGAATAGGATCAAACCATAGACCGGTCTCTAGTGGGTCTTTCCAAGCATTCCACCGATTTGGACATGTAAGTTGTAGAAAAGACAACAATTTCATAAGTATCCCATGCTCTTCCAAGCCATACTTTCCCTATTCCACTTATGCTGCAACTCACAAAAGAAAACCTAGTTTGGCCACTAATTGATTGCCTTTTGCTTGAGCTATAATTGATCCACTTACTCCTTCTTTTGGAAGCATTGCTATGGAATTTATTTTGCAACCCTGCTAGGAGTTTTTTTTTTTTTTACCTTGTCAAATGGAAATTAAGGATAATGATAATGATATTTATTGCCACTAGTCCGGTGAACAATACCATCACTAGTAGTGATTTTCTAAAAATTTCTCCCTTCCATTTGATTAGCCCTTTGTATTTGGGGGCAAAAAAATGATTTGAAAATAATTTTTTTTGTCATGTAGTGGGTCACAATGTCACAATCCGCCACATGTATTTTCATTTGAAATCAATTTTATTATATATATATATATATATATATATATGTTAGAACTTCGTTTTTTTTTTTGTGCACAATATTATATTTTTTTGTTAGGTTTAGAGCATCCCAATGGTACTCTTTAAAATAAAGAGTATATTCTAGGTAAGAAAGAGCATTTTAAGAAATTTTTCAATATAAAAGAGCAACAAATTTTATTTAAGTCCAATGCACTCTTTATATTTTACTATTCATTTTGCTTTATCCTAGAAGTATTTAACTTTAATTTTTAAATATTGTGGGAAGAAAGATTAAAAAAAATTTAGGTAATAAAAGAAGCTCTTAAGAAAATTAAGAATATGTATGGAAAATAGGGGTGCATTAATTACCCTTTTGTATAGAGAGGTGACTTTGGCTCTCTACATGTAGGGAGCCAAACTCAATTTTTTAATCTATAATTTAGATTTCGAGAATGGTTTGGATTCTTATTTTTACCATCACTCTTTCTAATAAAGAGTTTAAGTTAAATAAAGAGCGAGTTGGAGATGCTCTTACCCCGATATTGGAAGATTACTAGAAGTTCAATACTATTAAATTGACTACTACAATCTATTAAAATTTATAAAAGTACTAACTATAACTACAACAACTAGGATTGAACATTCCCAAAAATAGAATTTTTAAAATCTTTGCGTACATTGATTGGTTTAATTTTTTTTAACAACTATTTTTAAATGGCTAAATATCATGGTTGTATACTTAATGGCTTAATCAATTAAATTAGATCAATTGACTAATGTAAGTCTCACTGGTTATGGCACAATATAATTCAATGGTGTTCTTTTGCATTTGGTACTTTAGGTATTTGATACTCATAAAAGCATGAAACTTCTAATAAGCAAAATCCGCAAGTGCACGAAATTGTACAAGTAGTAATAAAAGAGATATCGTTCCCACAAGAATAGTGTTAATTACAGAGCTACTCTTAATATTTTTCTTGTCTAGACTATCGATAATTTTAATAAGAAAACAAGTAAATTAAATCTAAAACAATATAAACTTTTGTCACTAAATCTATATAATTAAAGATGTTAGAGTTTAATTCCTTCGACTTAACTTAATTCAATTGATAGTAAATCTCGTTTATTATGAATAACTTTCATTTCTAAAGCACTCTTTAATAATGTGATTTCTCTCTCAAGTACTCTCATTATTAATCAGTTATGGTAATTACTCGATTACCTAGCTCTCACTAGCATAAATAACTAGACATTGTTGATTCAATCAATCAATCTTCTAAGGAATATTACTATTAAAGTGTCTCTCAACTAAATCAATTTGAATTGATAGATCATTATTGATTTTCTCACTAGAATCAATCTCTTAATATAAACTTAGTTTCTAGTTCAATTCATTGGGTAGCCAAACCAAAGAAAATCATTAAGTCCAATAACTCTCATGAAATGTATATTTTTTTATTGAAGATTTATTCAATTAAATTCATATTGAGCCAAATTCATTAAAAACCCTAACTAACCTACTTAGTTACTCATAGAAATTAGAGAAGAACAACAAGAGATGAAGGATTCCAATATGTTCATAATGAAAATAAAATAAATAAGGAAGAGAGTAATAGTAGAAAAACTCTTTTATTCAGCCTCCTTAGTAGTGTTCTTAATCTTCAATTCTTATTCTTCAATCCAATATCTTAAGTTGAAAAATGAAAATAAAAAGCTAAAGAAAATAATTCTTATGTAAAAGTAATAATAAAGTGCTATCTCTAGGGTAGCAGCCCCCTATAATGTCTGCTAAACAAAAATAAAAACTTCTATATTTATAATATTCTCCAAAAAACCCTAAAAAGAACTTTCCAAAAATCATCAACTTCACCAGAAATGGTTGTGTCACCCAAGTGACATAGTTGTGTCACATGATCCAAGCACGGAATGAACATAATTAGACATGGTTGTGCCACAAAATAGGACATGGCTGTGTTTAAGACTTTTGCCTATGATAACGATCGAATTAGCTAAAGCTTCCTTTACAAAATTATAGCTGCATAAAGAAGCTTTCCATATCACTTTTAATTACCCCAATTGGACCTATATAGCTCATGATATTTTTGAAATACTAAGAGTTGTGCAACCCTAAAATGAAAGCTACATATGATGACTTTGACTCAAGATTTGAAAACCCAAACGAACTTGAATTTTCACAAGTAAGCTCAATTTGGAAAGCTTAAGCTATCTATTTCAAATATCTAGAAGTTCACTTTCTCATTATAAAATTCTAAGGATGTTAAAAGCTTCATGGAATCTCAAAGGTCAAAGCAACCCTTCTTTTTGCTTTGATACTTTGTCCTTTATTTAGCTAGATTAGCCCGTAGCTTTAAGTCTTCATTACTTTCATTCAAAAATTAGTTCAAAAAAGATGGAGCCTACAAAATCAACAAAAAAAAGCAAGTACAAAGCATAAAAATTAATTAAAAAGCATAAAATGACAAATCTAATATTATTTAAGTTATAATGCATTTTATACCTAAAATATGCTTTTAAATAATAAAACCCTATAATTCTAAGAATGAAATGAAATTATATAGTGCTTAAAATATATCATTTTTAGCATTTATCAACTTCCAAAACTTGTAGTAAGCCTTAATAAATTATTACATAAAAATTAACTATCTTTAATATTCTAAGGAAAATCTGGCAAAGTTTCCCCTGAACTAGGACGATCCCAAAACTTGTAAGATATATATATATATATATATATATATATATATATATATATATATATATTATATATATATATATATATATATATATATATATATATATATATATATATATATATATATAATCACCACTACTCCAAAACTCCATACCAAAGTTATCATTAACCAAACATCAAGTCCATAAAATCTTCAAATATAATTTAAACATATTATAATGCAAACACATTGAATACAAGTCTTCCAAACTACTACGATATCTAGATTAACTACAAATAGTCCACATACAATAAAAACATTAAAATAATCTACATAAAGCAGTCGGTGAAAAATGACTTCTGTGCAAACTAGTAGAACTATCTATAGATTCCCAAGATCTTGGAAAAATAGTTGAGGGGAGTCAGATCTCAATGAGTAAACTAATATAAAAAATGTATATTAGTTTGAAAACCTTCTTTTTGTTAAAACATTTATTACAAATATTTATTATGCAATTTATATTAAGGGAAAAGGTTCAATTTAGCCCCTAATATATAATGTGAGGCTCAATTAAGCCCCCTAATCTATTTTTTGGCTCCAAAACACACCTAACGTTATTTAATCCAATCATTTAGCTCTTTCTAAGAGATTTGACATCTAAAAAAAAAATTATAAATGAGTCCCTAAAATTGTTTTTGTATCAAAATATTTCAAGTTTTAAATTTTAATGTACAAAATTATCCTTATATTATAACCCCAATATTTTAAATTATTAAATTTATTTTGAGATATGCAGTGTTAATAAATATTTTATATTTTTAATAGATTATGATTAATTTGTGTAATTTGATTCTAGAGTTGTTAATTATTTTATTTTATTATGGTATTAATATTAAATCGAGATTTAAAAGTTTAATTTATTGTTATATATTATTTATTTATCTATTTAATAATGTTATTATTGTTATTAATTATGAATAGTGTTAATTAGTGTATTTATTATATTTTAATATTTGTGGTAAATTTAATTAGAAAAGTGAATATTTAATTAAAATATTATTTTTAATATTTTTTGTCTTTTTCCTATTTATTAAAAAAACATATAAAAGAAAAAATTTTCTCTTTCCTTCCCACCCTTTGTTTCCTCTCCCCCTGTCCTTTTCCTTCCTTTTCTTCTTCTTCTTCTTCCTATGTGAAAATGCAGAACCACCTCGAGCCACCACCCATGCCACCACTAACCACCACACTGCCACCATTGCATTGCTAGCATCACCTCCTCTCTTCCCTCCTCTTCCGCCATCATCAAAACCCCTTTTCCTCCCCGATTTCTGTCAAAGGGCAGCAGCTCCATCAAGCTTTGCCAGTGACATTTTCGGTGGAGATAGCTCATGATCTTAGGCTCTTTCAAATCCTCTTGGTCCGGGCAAGCTTAATTTGTGGTTGTCTTGAGCTTAGAATGTCTGGTAATTGATTTATGTTCAAGTTTTAGTTTAGGTCTATTTGGGTTTTTATTTTTTTTAGCTTGATTTAGTTTAATTCTTGCGTAATGCCTTTAGAAATGTTGTTGTGTGAAACTAGAGCTACTCAAATATATTTTTTAAAAAATTTTTTTTGAATTATTTTGAATTGTTTGGTTTTTTTATTCCGGTTAGTCACTGTTCTAGTGACCCACGCCAGAAAAGTTTGAACACTTTTAAAATATTCCTTGAATTATTTAGATTATAGTTTGTGAAGAAAATTTGATGAGATTGATTTTCAATTTTTAGTTATGAATTTATTTATGTTTATGTGCAAATTGAATTTGTGGAAAAATTAGTATAAATTAGTAAATTTTGTCTTTTAATTGAATTTATTGTTAATTAGCATGTTTTGAATAATTTTTGAATAATGAATAGTATTAAAATAAATTTTATGGATTATTTACTATTTTTAGCTGATTAATAATAATTTTTGACAATATATTCAAATAATAGCTTATTTATTATTTTTATGATTTAAAATGGATTTCTAGCTATTTTTTATTATATAATTGAGTAATTTAAGTAATTAATTGTACTTTATGCTATTTAACTTCAAGTATTTGAAAAATGTAATTTTTACTAATAATATTTAACTCCATTTTAGATTTTATTAAATTAATTTGAAAATAAATTATCTTTAATGTTTTTTTATTTAAATAAATTGTATTGAGATATTTTATTGATTTTTATTGATTTTAATGATTTTTAATATTTATTATTAATTATTGATTTTTGTGTATTTTGGTTCTCGGTTGGGCGAATTATATAATTCGGGGCCCCAACTCAAGAAGTTGTGCATTTGTGTATATTGAAATGTGTTTGTTTACAGGATCAACTCTACTTTTAGTAGAGAGACGTCCATTTTACATAGGAGACTGCCAAGTTTTTGGTAGAATTCTCGTAAAACGTGACATTGGGTTGATCTTGAGTTTTTTATTTTGGTCGAGTCGTGTTCTAGATTAAGTCTTTCTCTAGTATTCCTAGAAGTATAAAAATTAGGAGTTCCATTCTAATATTATTTATTTATTTATTTTCTATAGTTACGCCGAGACCGAGGCCTACTAGACCAGGCCAGTATATCTCTTTTAGAAGAGCGTACAATTGTGAGTTATTATCTTATATATGCATTACATGTAGAATACATAATTATGAGCATCCATATTTTTATAATGTATTTAAATATGAATTATTTTACTAAATGATTATGTATATGTTTGTTGTATTTTTGGTATATATGTGACATATATGTTTGGTATATTTTTTGTATATACTCAATATATTTTTGGTATATACTTAACATATATTTGGTATACATTTGGTATATATTTAGTATATGTTTGGTATATAAGTGGTATATTTGTTTAAAAATGGATGCTATCATGTTTAAATAATGCATTGTATTATTTTTAATAATTATACAATTATTTGAAGGATAGCAGTAGAACGTGCTACCTAATGGGCTACACTAGGACTGTGTACGTAGCAGTGCATTAGATTTTAGGGTTGAGATTATGAAAATTATTTGATGTGAGACTTGATTATTTGATTATTAAGAATTGTGGTGAGAGAGTCGTGTGATTGTAGGAGCTTAGTTGACCTAGTGTCTCGGGGCCAATCACACTGATAGTGAGACTGTGGGAGCTTAGTTGACTTAATGTCTCAGGGCCAGTCTACTAGCCAAAAATGAAAAACAAAAAAACTTTGGAATTAAGTAAACCTATGGGCTAGTGAGATTTAGTGATAGATGTTGTGAACTATTTAGGGTTCTGCTCTGATCCTTCAACCAAAATAAACTTTTTCTACATTTATTAACTATATATGACTTTAGGTTGCATGTATATATATTATAATAATTCACTCAGTGACGTCTGACTCCCCTCAATATTTTTTTCAAAATCTATTTGCATTAGACCTTCCTCGTAGTACTATTCACCAGACTCTTTCTTCTTCGGCTAATTTATGTAAATATTGAACTATTGTCTTTCTTGTATTTTTAGTAATCATTATAGTAGTAGCATTATTGTATTAGTAGTGTGTTGTATTATTAGAAACTTTGTACCTAAATCTTGTAAGAAGATATTTTTATTATGATATGACATAAAGCTTTATTTTTATATTAAATAATGTTTTAATTCTGGCATGTTTTTGTATTATTATTGCTTGTGTTTTTATTTTAAGGCTTGCTACGGGTTCCAAATTTGAAAGAATTCTCATTTCCTACCGCCGGTCATGACTCCCCCTTTGGGTCATGACACCTTAATTTCTTACTAATAATATAATTTTTAAGAAAAATATACTACTTAATTATCAATCTTTCTAAATTAAATTATACGTGTAATCTAAAATAATTAAATTTAAAAATAAAAGCTTAAATTAAGTGTATATGTATGTGTGTTTAAATACTTAATTTTAAATTAGTTAAATAAAAATAAATATATCAATAATACAACGCTTGGGGTCTTTGCTCTTATTTGCTAATAATATACTTTTGGTGAAATGCTTAATATTGAAATTTCTAATGTTAGTTTAGTTAAAATAAATAAATTTGCATTTTTATATTTTTTTTAATTTATAGAGAAATTAAACATTTGAAGAACAAACACCCCTCTTTCCTCATCCTCTCTATCCTATTTTCCAATGTTATATTTTTAATTTTCATTTAACTAATTTCAAATTATATATATATACACACACACTTTCAAAATAAAATTTTGTTTCACTTTGATTTACATTTTTATTTTTAATTTAACTAATTCATATCATGCTAATAGTTTAGTTTAGAGAGATTGCTAATTAAATAAAATAATTTCCTCAGTATTATACTATTAATAAAAAAAATTAAGGTTGATTTTGTCTATTGAACTTTAAAACATAAAATATTTTGGTAGAAAAATAATTTTAGGGACTAATTTGTAATTTTTGTAGATGACAAACCTTTTAAAAGGTTAAATGACTGGATTGAATAACGTTAAGTGTGTTTTTTAACCAAGAAATAGATCAGGGGCTTAATTGAGCCTTGCACCATACATTAGGGGCTAAATTGAACCTTTTCCCTATATTTAAAGAAAATCATTAATTTACGAAATACTATACACACACACACACACACACAAAACACACACACACACATCCAAATATAAATCTTATAAAATACGGATATATATAAATACACCAAAAATCTATTAACTTTATTAAAAAATCAACTTCTAAATACCCATTAAATAACATAGGTGGAAAATAGTTGTAGGACCTTAAACCACAAATCCAAACACCATTTGGCTCTTTTATTTTTCCAATGACTACCAGTTCCTGAGAGCTAAGCTTCCATTGAGCTACCAGCCACAGTTAGTCTCTTGTTCCAATATTTACTGGCAGTTCCCAAGAATTAAGCATCAACGGAGCCACTGGTCCTAGTAAATATTCAATCAAAATATGCCCAAGAGCTATGCATCAACTGAGCTTTTCAATACCATTCGCCTGAGAGCTATGCATCAAGTAAGCTATATTTCTTTATAAATATATTGATACTTGCCATTAAATTAATAAATGCCCTTTTTAGACTACTTTTCTTATTTAATCATCAAGGATGTTTACTTAACAATTGAGCCTAAAATTCATTAAAGATGCAATTATAAATTATATTTCAACAATAATAGGTTTAATGAAATTCCAAGAATGAAAATTCTTGGTAGGATTCGGCCAAGCTATGCAAATTCAAAGGCAAGCAAGTTCAATCACTAATTTCTAAAAACATTTCCTTACTTTTATCAACCACAATTTTTGGACTCCTTGTAGAGCTTTATATTGTCTCTAAAAATCATATACAATAACAACCATTTTACTCTTCATTTTAATGAAAATTCTACTTAACATACATGCATGTCCATTATTGCATGTATGTTGTCCACTTGAATTTCATGCCTACTAAAGATCCACAATTATCCTCAATTTTAGCATGCTCACATTTTTATATGATCATCATCGATCCATTAACATACGATCAAGATTCCATAGCCTAATCCCCACCATTTGCTTAGCCAAAACTCAATTGAACTAGATATAATGGCTTTGATAAGGCAAATTTCTAAGGCTAAATTTGAAACATTCCTATAAAAGGAATTGGAAGCTCTACTTTTATACAATAATAGATCTATATGTCTAGTATATACCATAAAAATTTCAATTCAATTTTATAACATAAAAAATTAATAGAGGTCAAATCATAATTAGCACAATTACTCTAACAGATTAAAAATTAAAAAGTATGACTTCATTTGACCATTACATAAGCTACATCAGCTCTAGAGAATATTTCCAATGTTCTATAGGATAAATATTCACCTTATTTTGAGTTTCAAAGCTAAAGTTATGGTCTTTTGAATTTCATTGTGCCTACTTAATAAACTGTCAGCTTGACAAAATCATAGGGTGCAATAAAAAATTCATAAAAACTTATGTGGTTTATATTATTAAATTAAATTCTTTAGATTTCAATTTGTGTGTGTCTAGTGTGGTTTGCAATTGGTTTTACATGAATTGGATATGTATAGAAGGAGTAACATCTATATTAATTGAGCATGGTTTGGCTGTCTATAGAGTGTGCACACTAAAATATATGGCTCTAGAAGACCAGTAAAATGGAAGAATAAAATTTTTAATATTTCTAACAAATTTGTAAGAAAAACCTTCATATTTTTATTGACATAAATTTCTTCTCATGTGGAGTTAAATAACTTCAAATATGGCTTATAAATGTTTACTATTCATAGGTGTATAGAATTTCTAAACTTAAATGGTAAATCTTTTGCTCCTAGATGAATTCTCAAAAAGTATAAACCAATATTTACATAACTTTTATACAAGTCATATTTAAAAAATTAACTTTAATTCTAGAAACATTAAAATGTGGGATTTTTCAGGATTCAAAATTCAACTAAATAAGAGTTCCAAGGCAAACATATTTTTCAATTCTTTATTGGAGTCTTTTAGTTCCAAGGCTAACAAAAATCTTAAGATCAAAATTCACCCAACAAAATTCTTAAGATCAAAAATTAAAAATTTCATGACCCAAACCCAAGAGTCATGACCGGTGCTAAGGAATAAGAATTTACAAGAATCCGAAACTCATAACAAGCCTAAAATATAAAAACTCAACAATTATAAACATAAGTATACCTCAGAATTAAAAAATTTTCAATCAAAATAACTTTCATATCATATCACAATAAAATATATTCATACAAATACTCAAATACAAAACCACAGTCAATAACAATATAAAATGCTATAACAAGACATACTACTACTGTAGCATCTAATAAATACAAGAAGTGATAGTTCAAAATTTACATAAGTTAGCCGATGAGGAAAGGGTCTAGCAAAGAGAACTACTTTGAGAGGTCTGATGAAAAGGATCCTAAAAAAATTGAGGTTGGTCAGACCTTACTGAGTGAATCATTATTATATATATGTATGCAACCTAAGGTCATAGACATTCAAGCATCAGTATAATAATATTTATATATTTATATATATTTATTTTATACATGCATTATATACAAATACTGGAAATCATATTTTACGATAAATAAAAAATGCATAAAGAAATTGGGTAAAGGATTGGAGTAGAACCCTAAAATTTTCTGTAACCTTAATCACTAAACCTCACTAGCCAATAGGCTCATTTAATTCAAAAAAAATTTCCCTTATCATATTTGGCAGTGGAATAGCCTCGAGACACTGAGTCAAAGAAGTTACTGTAATCTCACTATTGGCATAACTGGCCTCAAAACACTGAGTCAACTGAGCTCATGTAGCCACACTTGTAATGTAATGACCCAATATTTTAAATTATTAAAAATTATTTTGAGATATGCAATGTTAATAATATTTTAAATTTTTATATATTATAATTATTTATGAATAGTAATTATTTATTTATTTTAAATATCAATGTTAGTATTATTATTATTGTTGTTGTTATCGTTGTTGTTGTTGTTGTTGTTATTGTTATTACCATTATTATTATTATCATTTCTATTATTATTGTTATTATTATTAGTATTATTATGTATGTGTGTGTTAGTGGAGTGTTATATATATATATATATATATATATATATATATATATATATATACACACACACACACGCACATAAAATTTTGAGACATTTTCTTTCTTCTCCTTTTTTTTTTCTTTCTTCTTCTTGCTTCCTTCTGTCACTGTGTGCCACCCACAACCTTGTCGGAGCCACTAACTGCCACCACCACTCACTGCCATCGCCTCCCCTCTTCCTCTCCTTCATCTCGCCACCAGCAGAGCTCCTGATCGATGTCGAAAACTGCCTGGACAACAATAATAGTAAAGGAGCTCCATTGTCGTTGGTGTTGATTCCAGTGGCCAAAGCTCGTGTTCCTGGACTCTTTGGAATCCTCTAGATCTGGGCAAGCTATTTCCAAGCTCGATTTGAGCTTAAATCCTTCCATTTGTGAGTTATGTTGAATTTTTATTTAGGTCAACTATTAGTTTTTGATTTTTTTAAGCTTGATTTCTCGAGTATTAGGCTAAGTGTCTTTAGAAATGTTGTTAAGAGTAGCTTAATCTATGCAAATATAATTTTTTATTTTTTTGAATTATTTGATTTTTTGGGTTTGAATTTTACGGCGAGTCACTGTTCTGGTGACCCTCGTTGGAAATTTTTTTATTTTTAATAAATAGTATGGATTATTTGGAATATAGTTTGTGAAGGAAGTTTAAATTTTGTGCCGATTATTTATTATGAATTTTCAAAGTTTATGTGAAATTTTGTTTTTTGGAAAAATTATTATAAATTAGTGACTTTGGTGTTTTAGTTGAAATTATTATTAGTTAGTATGTTTTGAATGATTTTAGAATAGTAAATAGAATTGAAATAATTTTTACGAATTATTTACTAGTTTTAACTAATTAATAGTAATTTTTGAAAATATATTCAAATAATAAATGTATTTACTATTTTTGTGATTAATTGAATTTTTAACTATTTTTATTACATATTTGAACTATTTAAATAATTATTTGTGAATTTTACTATTTAATTTTGAACAATTAAAAAATTGAATTTTCTATTAATATTAGATAATTATTGAGATTTTATCAACTAATTTGAAAATAATTAGCTTTAATGTTTTTGTTACATATATATATTGTATTGTGATTTATTATTGATGTTTACAGATTTTAATGATTTTTATTATATTATTATTATTAAATATTAATTTTATTGTGAATTATGAACCTCGGTTGTAAAACTATGTAGTTCAAGGTCTCAACTTGAGGTAGTGAGCATTTGTGGTTTTAGAAGTGTGTTTGCTTGCAGGATCAGTTCTACTTTCAATAGAGAGATGTCTTTTTTATAGAGGAGACTCTGTCAAATTTTTGGTAGAATTCTCGTAAAACATGACATCAGGTCAATCATGAGTTTTGAATTTTGGTCAAGTTGTGTTTTAGATTGAGTCGTCCTTTAGAATTCCTAGAAGTGTAAAGTTAGAGATTTATTTTGATTGTTATTATTATTTATGTTTTTATAGTTTCACCGAAATCGAGGCTTATCAGACCAACCTTGTCGAGTATGTCTAAAGGAATGCAAACTTGTGAGTTATCATTTTATATATGCCTTGCATATAGGATGCATGAATATGAGCTTTCATATTTCCATGATGTATTTAAACCTGAATTATTTCATTAAATGATTTAGTATATTTTTGGTATATTTTGCTACATATGTGTTATATATGCTTAGTATATTTTAGTATATATTTGGTATATTTTTTGTACATACTCATCATATATATTTTTCATATTTTCAATATGCAATTAGTATGTTTCCATTATATGTTTGGGATATGTTTAGTATATATGTGGCATGTTTCTTTATAAATGGATGCTATTATGTTTGAATTATGCATGTAATTATTTTTAATAATCATGCAATTTATTGAAGAATATCACTAAAATGTACTACCTAGTGGGCTGTACTAGGATTGTGTACATACCAGTTTGTTAGACTTTAGGGTCGATATTATGAAATCATTTGAGGTGAAATTTGATTATTTGATTATTGAGAATTTCAATGAGTAAGTAGCGTGATTGTGAGAGCTCAGTTGACCTAGTGTCTTGGGGCCAATCATACTGACAATGAGATTGCGGGAGCTCAGTTGACTTTGTGTCTTGGGGCCAGTTTACTATTCAAAAATAGAATAAGAGAATTACTTTGGAATTAAATAAACATGTATGGCTAGTGAGTTTTATGATTGAGGTTGTGAATATTTTAGGGTTCTATTTGATCCTTCACTTAAATAAACTTTTTTCTACATTTAATATATATATATATATAAAGTGGATTTTAGCATCTATATGAAATACCTATATATAATTATATTTATACTGATGCTTGACTGTATATGACTTTAGGTTATATGTATATATATTATAATAATTCACTCAGTGAGGTTTGACTCCATTTAATATTTTTTTTACATGATCTGCTTCTTCTTCAGATCTCCCCAGTAGTACTTTACACCAGTCTTCTTTAGCCTCGGTTAGACTATGTAAACTTTATAACTGAACTTTTGTTGTAATATAGAAACTACAGTAGTAATGTTATTATGTTAGAAGTGTGTTGTATTGGTTTGGAATTTCTGTATCTAGATATTGTATGGATATTTTTATTATGATATGACATATAAAGATTTTTTTTATATTGATTAAAATTTTAATTTTGGCATATTTTTATATTATTATTTGCATGTGTTTTTATTTTAAGGCTTGTTACAGGTTCCGGATTCGAAAGAATTTCTGTTCCCTAACGCCGATCATGACTCCTGGTTTGGGTCGTTGTAGACGGTGAGGTTTAACATGCATCCAAGATTTTAGCAACTGCAACACTATTTAGGCTCAGGGCCTTAGGGAACACACTACTATGTCACAAAGCCATAGTGTGGAGAAGAGGAGTCGCCACCCAGGGTAATAACTAGGACAATTTGATTGGTGGTACTCGATTCTTTAAAAGAAAATTAGCACAACATTTAGGATATTCTGGGAATGGAATACTAACTTCTTTTAGTCTTGTGTTCATTTAGAATAATTTTATAAATGATTATTTCATCCTCTAATTACATGCAATTTTATTTAAACCTTATTCGACATCAATCTAACCCTAGGCATTTAGTCAATAAAATTACACATAAAAAATGCACTCAAGATCGCATTGTCCCTAAGTCTAAACTATGTTAATTTTATTAAAAAGTTAGCTAGATTTACATTTTATTTACAAGTAAGAAAGGGACTAAAGGTGGGCCTACATTTTTTATTAATTAGTGAGCCTAGATCTATTTATTTTAGTTTATCTAATGAATGGGCTTAAGTCTATTCAATTTTAAATGAAAGTTAAATTAGTGGGCCAAAGTCTAACTTGGTTTTATTTTAAGTGAAATGTAGGCCTAGGTCTATTATTTAAAAAAAAAAAAATTAAGTGGGTTGAGCTAAGTCTAAACAAGTTTTAATTACTAAATGGGCCTAAAATCTAGTTAACCTAATAGGCTTAAATTGAATTTAATTATTTAAAGTCCTAAACCATTTTTAAGCCTATTTAAAGTGAGTTGGACTTAAGCGTGGGCTTGGGGCCCAAAATAATATAAAAATCCAAAAAACACAACCCAAAATAAATAAAATATATAAAAAAAAGATCAAACAAACATTTTAGTGATTTTCTAGAAACCCTAAATCAATTACATGCAAACCTTAAATTAAGCTACTGCTATCATTGATTTTAATTGAATTTTACCCAATTGAACCTAATTATTAATTGATTTTAAACGCAAAAAATTAAATCTTTCACTATTCCCACTAATGGGGCTATTACAAACTACGTATAAAAATTAAAATTAAACAATTATACACCTATGAATTAAAATAACTACACAGAACACATAAATGCAAAATGAAAATTAAAATCCTAAGAACTATTGAAAAACAGTACAGGTTCATCCATGGCATTCCATGGATCTTCTATTCAATTCTTGAACATTAGACTGTTTCCTCCTCAATCCCCGCTCAGATATAAAAAAAATCAGATTAATGAAATTTAATACTCAAATCAATAACAAAAATAAAATAAAAATCATTAAGGAAGAAAAGAATAAAAAAAAGAACACTGTGATGATCTTAGATGTCGTGCAAATACCTTTTTAGCACCTCAGACTAGGATTTTCACTGTTGATATTGAAGTATTGTTGATTCTGGACTGGAACTAAAAATAGTGCTGGACCGTTCTCATTGAAAGAACCATATAAAAAAACTAAGGCTTTAACAGAACAAAAGAAATCAAAGTTTATAGTGTATAAGGTGTTCTCAATGGCGTCTATATTTTAGGGTTTTTTGTTTAGTTAGGTTTTTTTTTTGCACTGTTCTCTTCTTAGTGTCTCCCCGTCTGTGTGAGTCTCTAGCCCCTGCATGCATGCAGACTCTTTGCTTTTTAAAGCAGAGTCTGCATGTACTGACTTCCCAAATTTGTAGGAATAGTCTCATCTCTTCAAAACAAATAGATAGAGTTTTGATTTTTGAAAGCTATGTACGCGTTTTGAATGCGTTGAAATTTTCATTAGATAATAATAATAATAAAATTAAATTTTCATGAAAAAACAAATTTACGAGTTGGCATTGTGCAGCATATGAATCCTTTGATGTAAAATGCAAAAAATGAATTTTGTAATCTTGTTTAGTATTTTGTACTTGACAGAAAATTCGGAATCACAAATTGATTATGTGGTTTTAATAATTCAATGAATTATTAATTTGATGAATGTCATGATTTAATTCGGAACATGTTCTTAATCAGAATGCAATTATGGACCAAATGCAATTATAAAATAATAATTACACTAATGCCGATCCCTAAATTTTTTTTAACTTTTAATTACTAAAAGATCCCTAAAAAATTGACTTCCTTGTAATCAAATCCTAAAAAATATTGCAATTTAGTCCCTAGAGTATAGAAATCAACAATCGAGTTCAATTTTTGAATGAATTTCATCATAGAGGCTTACGTTGCAATTGTGCACAATTGCATCCCGAAATTGGATGCTTACAGTTGTGACATGTAAAGACCTAAACTTTTTTTATTTTTAATATTAAATGTGGATTATTAAGTTTAATTATTATTTTATAATTTGTATTAATTATTATGAGATTAGTAAATGTAATTTTTAATTAATTGTTAAAGAATATATATATATTAATGGGCACTTTCGTACCTTGTACTTATATATATACTAAATTGTACTATGGTACCTTTTTTATTTAAAAAAAAAGTAGCTACTTTTTTCTTTTTCTTTCTTTTCTCTTCTTTTCCTTTTTCTTTTTCTTCTTCACTCTCTTCTTCCTCTCCCTCCTGAAGCCACTATCACCACCACCACCACCGTCAACTTTGGTCAGCCCCAACCATGTCGGATGTCGCCACCAAGTCACCTCGCTGCCCTGAAGCCACCTTCGGCACTACTATTCTCTCTCTCTCCGCCCTCTCACTTTGGTTCAGCCATTTTAGGGGGAGAGCTTATCGGAGCCAATTTCGGCGACAACAATCCTCGTCGATGGGTGCAAAATGATCCTCTCCTCTTGGATAGTCATTCCCCTCAATTAATTTCAAGCTCTATAATTGGTAAGGACATCAATTTTGAGAAATTAATTCTAGGTCTTTTTTATTTAATTTGTGAAATTATGTATAGATGTTTAATTATGAATTTTTGAAAGTCTATGCCAAAATAGAATTTTTGGAAAAATAATTATAAATTGGTAATTTTTGTATTTTAAGTAAATTTATTATTAATTATTATGTTTTAGACAGATTTTGAATAATAATAGTATTAAAATAATTTTCATAATTTATTTCCCATTTTTAGCTAATTAATATTAATTTTTGAAAAATAATAGAATAATAAACTTATTTATTGTTTTTAAGCTTAAATAAGTTATTTGCTAATTTTATAATATATTTAAGTGCTTTGAATAGTTATTTACAATTAAAGTTAAATTAATTGTAAAAATATGAAAATGGATTTTGTTGATAAAATTTTTAACCATAAATTAGAATTCTATTATTTATTTTGGAAATAAATATCTTTTATGTTTTATTATGGAAATAAATTGAATTATGATGGTTAAATGAATTTTTATGATTTATCGATGATTTTAATGAAAATCGTAATATTTTGTTATTGTTGTGAAAAATGTCTCTCGGTTAGGCATAAGTGAGCCAAGTGGCTATTAGAATTTGATGGTATTGGTGTTCTACTAGGTTTTCCATATAAGCAAATATTTATATGATTTTGTATTAAAATTTATGTCAAAGTGAATTGTGATTTTAAAAGGTATTTTATTTATTAAAAATATTTGAGAAAGTAAATGATTAATATTTAGATTTATATTAATTTTAGTATTTTATTTTCTTTTATTAAAAAAAAGGGTTTTAACAAGATGTTTTAAAACCAGCATGCATTTCATAAAATTGATTCACTCAGTGAGGTATGATTCCCCTCAATCTACTTTTTTAGGACCTCATTGTTAGTCTGCCAGTAGTCACCGTCTGTGCCGGGTTTCTTTTTCATCAACTACTTTATATATGTTTAATTGATTTATGTATGATGTAAATGAATTCTAGATACCGTAGTTATTATTTATCAGACTTGTATTATTGGTATTTTTGATTTTTGAGATACTATTATATTGGAAGTATTGATTTATATTACAAGTATTTGATATTCATATTAATGGTTTTATTTATGGTTAACTGTTCTGTAATTTTTTATTAATTCACAACAAAATTCTTAAGGCTTATTATGGGTTTTGGTTGCATTTTTATATTTTCCATTCCTTAGTACCAATCACATACCTTTGGGTTCGGGTTGTGAAAAAGTTGGTATCAGAGCTTATGGTTTATTTAATTGATCTTTGGGTCATTGGAACATGTCTTTCTTGAATTATTGCAGTGATTAGGTGGTAATGTCAATTGTTTTCATCATTGTTTATATAATTTAGTGTGTTTATTGTGCTTTGAATTTTGTTGGTTTTGTCTTTTTTAGAATGAGACAGAGAGCAAGAATGCTCCTACTGCGAATGTAGCTTATGATAATGATGAGTAGTCTATTTAGGATGAAGCTGCTCCTGTCCCATGTAAAATAGAGGAATGGGTAGGCCTAGAGTTGCTGCAGCAAAAAGACAGGTGCAAAAGCAGCAAGTTAAGCTAGAAGAGCCAAAAGTGGATCATACAACTTTTACAGCTGGCATGGTAGGGATTAACCAAGGCTTAACAGCTCTAAATCAAGCTATGCCTTTGGTACAGTAGATGTTACAACAAAGGAATCAGGGGATGTCAGATGTGGATATAGCTTTGTTATATTTAAAAATTGGTAGAGTTTCTTTCAATGGCATGGCTGATGCCCTAGATTTCATTAACATGGGTGAGGCTAGAACTATAACCAGATATACAAATTATCAAAGGATTATGATAGTGGAGTTATCATTTCAGGATGAAACTCAGAACTAGTTCATGTAGACCATTTAGTTGTACATGACTACCATGGCTTGGTTAGAGTTTAAGGAGTGGTTTTTGAGATATTTCTGTTCAACATCTATAAGAGATAACTATAGATGGTAGTTATTGCATATAGTCAGGGATGACAAATTGGTTAAGGAGTACACCCATGAGTTCTTCATACTATCACGTCATGTTGTGGACGTAATGCCGAATGAGTGAAGAGCCATGGACTTATTTGTGACTGGGTTAGGCCTAGCCTATATTGATATTTAGACTAAATATTGAAACTTATAGAGCATCATAAAAGAGGCTAGACAGCTTGAGAGGTGACACATTAGACATGGGACTATCCTTGATCCTTATATGGGTAGAAGTAGTGGATCAACACTAGTTTATAGGACCCAGCAGCCTATGTTCCAAATAGGCAGTTATGGTATTCAGACTATTGGTACCTCTTAGCAGAATAGAGGTTAGAGAGGGACATAAATCAAGTATACATAATCTTAAAATAAACCTTTGAGATTTAGACTAGGAGCCAACATTAGTAGTAGTAGTCAGAGTTATGGGTATGGCAGCACAGGCTCAGGGCCTAGTACATGTCCTACATATGGCCAAGTGCATTAAGGGTCATGTCACTTATTGTCATGAGCTTACTTTAGGTGTGGGCAAATAGGACACCTTGCCAGAGCTTGTCCTAACACCAGTTATCAGCCATCATTTATTCAAGGATCATCATCGTCCTCTGTTGCTCAATTATATCAGTAGATGTATCAGCCTTAACAAGCACCTATATATCCCCAACAAAGACTGACTCAGTTAATGGGCCAACAGGGCTGTGATATAAGAAGTAGGCCACTAAAGAGGCTGAGTGGTAGAGGATATAAATAGGCATTTACTTTTCAGTAGGCTGTCTGTGGTCAAGCTAATGTCTTCACTTTGACTCCTTAGGATGCTTAGGCATCTAATGTGATTATGGCAAGTGCTCTCTCAGTTTATTGTTAGGATGCTAGAGTTTTATTTAATCCTGCTACATCACATTCATTTGTTTCTCTTATGTATGCATCGAGAATAATTGGCAACCATCCAAGTTATTGATTCCATTATTTGTAGCGACTCCACTTAGTGATGAGTTAGAGATAGACATAGTCTTTCCATCTTGTCCAGTATTGGTGAAAGATAGAGATTTGCTAGCAGACTTAGTTTTATTGGACGTGATTGATTTTGATGTAATACTAGGAATGGATTGGTTAGCTTGACATTATGCCAATATGGATTATTGGGCAAAAGAGGTGATTTTCATAATCCTTAATGATGAAGAGTTTTGATTTAGCGGCAATAAGAGTTTGATGCCTCAGAATATAATCTCTATAATGACAACTAGAAAGATGCGTAGAAGGGATTATTAAGGCTATTTAGTTATGGTTAGAGATTTGAAGGTGGATAAGGGGACAGTTAAGAATGTGCTAATGGTGTGCGAGTTTCTTGATGTTTGCCCTAAAGAATTACTAGGATTACCACCAGGTAGAGAGATAAAGTTCTGTATAGATGTTGTACTAGGTATGAATCCTATCTTAATGCTGCCTTGTAGAATAGCACCGACATAATTGAAGGAGCTTAAAGAGCAGTTATAAGAGTTACTTGATAAAGGTTTCATTAAACCCAGTTCATCTCCTTGGGGTGCTCCTATATTGTTTATAAAGAAGAAAGATGGTAATCTTTGACTATGTATCAATTATAGATAGTTGAATAAAGTCACCATCAAGAACAAGTATCCTCTTCTAAAGATAGATGACTTGTTTGATCAACTTCAAGGAGCTCAGTGTTTTTCTAAGATCGGCTTGAGATCTGGGTATCATTAGTTGATGATTACAAGTGGAGATATACCCAAGACTACATTTTAGATGAGATATGGCCACTATGAATTTTTAGTGATGTCTTTTGGGTTGACTAATGCCCTAGTAGCCTCTATGGACTTGATGAATCAGGTGTTTAGGCCATTCTTGGATCAATTTATGATAGTCTTTATCGATGATATTTTGGTGTATTTTAAGAGTGAAGCCAAACATGTCATGGATTTGAGAATGGTGTTTCAAACTTTGAAGGAGTATTAATTGTATGAATGCCAAATTCTCTAAATGTGAATTTTGGTTAAATCAAGTGGCATTCTTAGGCCACGTGGTGTCTAGAGATGGCATAAAAGTAGATTTAAAGAAGATTAAAGTTATTATAGAGTGGTCGAGGCCCATGATAGTGATAGAAGTTAGGAGTTTTTTAGGTTTAACTAGCTACTATAGGAGATTTGTGAAGTACTTCTCTAAGATAGCTACACCATTGGTGAGGCTAACCTAGAAGAATGCTAATTTATGTGGACAGATAGGTGTTAGCAGAATTTCTAGATGCTTAAGGATAAGATGACTTCAGCTCCAATATTGACTCTAACTTTGAGAAGTACGGGTATATTGTGTATTGTGATGCTTTTGGAGTAGGATTAGTGTGTGTTTTGATGTATAATGGTAGGGTAGTTACTTATGCTTTACGTCATTTAAAGAAGCACGAACACAACTATCCTACTCATGATTTGGAAATGGTAGTTGTGATGTTTGCTTTGAAGATTTAAAGGCATTACCTGTACAGTGTGACTTGTGAAATCTACATCAATAATAAGAGTTTGAAGTACATCTTCTAGCAGAGAGACTTGAATTTGAGGCATAGGAGATGGATGGAACTCTTGAAATATTATAATTGCTTCATCTTTTACCATCCAGGTAAGGCTCATGTAGTAGCTGATGCATTGAGTAGGAAATCAGTAGGAAGTCTAACTCACATTAGCTTAAGAAGGAGACCGATTATTAAGGAGTTGAATGAGTTGATTGATCGGGGGTTGTAATTAAAAGTAACTGAGAAATTTCTCTTAGCTCAATTTAGAGTATGTTCTATGTACTTAAATAAAGTTAATGCAGTTCAAAGAAGGGACCCATAATTACAGAAGATAAGGATGGAGGTACATCAAGGTCAGTCCTGAGATTTTATGATTGATAGTGAGGGCATATTATGCTTGGGCACAAGGTTATATATGCCAAGTGTGGATGATTTAAGAAAGGAGATCATGGAAGAAGCTCACTTTTCTATATATAGTGTTCACCCAAGTTCTACAAAGATGTATCATGATTTTAAAGATACATATTAGTAGAACAAGATAAAGAGAGATGTTCCAAAATTTATATCTAAGTGTCTCACTTATTAGTACGTAAAATTAGAACTTTAGAGACTTTTGGGATTACTGTAACAGTTGCCCATTCCATAGTAGAAGTGGGACATGGTTATGATGGATTTTGTTTATGGTTTGCCTTGCACATCAAGTGGATATGATGCCATATGGATGATAGTTGATAGATTGACCAAGATAGCCCATTTCTTGCCAATTAAGAAGACTTACACTATATACAGGTTGGCTAGGCTATACATTAACCGGATTGTGTGTCTAGAGGAGGTGTCAAAAAGTATAGTGTTGGATAGAGAACTAACATTTATTTCAGTCTTTTGGCAAGAATTGTATAAGGTTTTGGGTACCATACTGGATTTTTATATAGCCTTTCATCCTCTAACTGATGGCCAATTAGAAAGGACCATCTAGACCTTTGAGGATATGGTTTGGATGTATGTGATGGATTTTGGTGGTCAATGGGATTCGCACCTTCTATTGATTGAATTTGCATATAAAAATAGTTATCATGCAAGTATTGAGATGGCTCTGTATGAAGTGCTATATGAAAGAAAGTGTAAATCACCCTTGTGTTGGGAAGTTAGCGAGAGACAATTGATGGGTCTAGAATTGGTGCAAGTGACTTCCGAGAAAATTCCCATCATCCAATAGAGATTGAGGACAACTTTTAGCTAATAGAAAAGCTATGCTAATCCTAAAAGGAAGGATGTGTCCTTTTCTATTGAAGATATGGTGTTTCTCAAAGTATCTCTGATGAAGTGATGAGATTTGGCAAGAAGGGTAAGTTAGCTCCAAAGTATATTAGGCCTTTTAAAATTCATTTGAGGGTCAAAGATTTAGCTTATAGATTGGTGCTACCACTAGAGTTGTCACGTATTCATTTAATATTCCACGTGTTGATGTTGCAAAAATACATCTCTAATCCTTTACATATCCTTCAACCTCAGATAGTAGAGCTCAATGAAGATTTAACGTATGAGGAGTACCGAGTGGTGATAGTGGATCGATAGGTTCATTAGCTCACCAAAGAGATCCCTATGGTTAAAGTGTTGTGGAGTAATCATGCAGTGGAAGATTTCACTTGGGAGACCAAGGTAGAGATGCGGGTGGCATACCCTTACATTTTTCCTTAGTAAAACTTTTTATGTTTTTTATTTTGTTAAAATTCAAAGACGAATTTTTTTATAAAGGGAGAGATTGTAAAGACCCAATTTTTTTATTTTTAATATTAAATGTGGATTATTAAATTTAATTATTATTTTAATTAATTAGTGTTAATTATTATGAAATTAGTTAGTATATATATATATATATTATTTATTTTAAATTACACTATGGTACCTTTTTTATTTTAAAAAAAGGCAGCTTCTTTTTTCTTTCTTTTTCTTTCTTTTCTCTTCTCTTATTTTTTTTTCTTCTTCCCATTCTCCCTCTTGAAGCCACTGCTGCCACCACCGCCACCACCATTAACTCTAGCTAGCCCCAGCCACGCCAGACATGGCCACCAAGTTGCCTCGCCACCTTGAAGCTGCCTCCAGCACTGATGTTCTCTCTCTCTCTTTCTACACACACACACACACACACACACACACACACACATATATATATATATATATATATATATATATATATATTTGGTTCGGCCATTTTAGCGGAAGAGCTTGTTGGAGCCGATTCCAACAACGACGGTCCTCGTTGGTGGGTGCAAAATGATCCTCTACTCTCGAGTAGTCATTCCCTTCAATCAATTTCAAGTTCTATAATTGGTAAGGACATCAATTTTGAGAAATTAATTCTAGGTCTTTCTTATGTAATTTGTGAAATTATGCATAGATTTTTAATTATGAATGAAAGTCTATGCCAAAATAGAATTCTTGGAAAAATAATTATAAATTGGTAATTTTTGTATTTTATGTAAATTTATTGTTAATTATTATGTTTTAGACAAATTTTGAATAATAATAGTATTAAAATAATTTTCATAATTTATTTCCTATTTTTAGCTAATTAATATTGATTTTTGAAAAACAATAGAATAATAAACTTATTTATTTTTTTAAGCTTAAATAAGTTATTTGCTAATTTTATGATATATTTAAGTGCTTTGAATAGTTATTTGCAATTAATGTTAAATTAATTGTAAAAATATGAAAATAGATTTTGTTGATGAAATTTCAATCATAAATTATAATTCTATTATTTATTTTGGAAATAAATATCTTTTATGTTTTATTATGGAAATAAATTGAATTATGATAGTTAAATGAATTTTTATGATTTATCAATAATTTTAATGAAAATCATAATATTTTGTTATTGTTCTGAAAATTGGTTCTCGATTGGGCATAAGTACAGTGTGGGGCCCCAACTCAAGTTGTTGAGCTATGAGACTGTTAGAAGTATCATTTTCGTGCAGGATTATCTCTACTTAGGTAGAGAGATGTTCATTTTACAAAAAAGACTTTACCAAATTTTTGGTAGGTTTCTCGTAAAATGTGACAACGGTATTATTAAATTCCAAGTTTGTATAACATTGAGTCTTAGATCGAGTCAACCTCATCATCTCATGATTTTATTAAATTTTGAGAATTTTATGAATTTATTTATATGAGCATATTTTAAATAAATATTATTTATTTTAGAGAACTCCAGGACCATAGCTGTAACTTTTGGGCAGCAAAGGACACATCGTCCAACATGCTTGACCTGTGCGTTGATTTTATGATATGTTTGTTGTGGAATTTTAAATTATATTTTCATATGATTAACCTAATGAATAATTGATTATAAGAATTTATTTATGAATTTATCGATATTGTCATATGCATGATTTATATTGTCATATGTATGATTATTCCTTTATTTTCATGAACATATATTAAAAAGATGCTTCATGGAATTTATTTCACTATGCTTTAATTAATTAATTAATTATTTATTTATTTATATAAATAATTTGGAGAAAATAATAGAACATGCCACCTGGTGGGTGTCACCAGGACTGCTGTACACTACTAATGATTATGTATGGCCATTGATTGATATTGGAAGCCTTGTTTGAGCTTTGCTCTCTGGGCAAGAGTTATGATATTGTGGGTCCTGGTTAACCTTACTCTATGGGCAGAGGGATGATACTAGTTGGACCCTAGTGGAGCATGCTCTCTGGGCTCCAGTAATTATTAAGAATAAGAAATTGACTGTGGCTGGACCCTGATCAAGCTTGCTCTCTAGGACAGACAGTCAATTAGATTGAGTGAGTCAAGTTGCTATTAGAATTTGATATTTCAAGTGTTCAACTAGGTTTTCCAACTAAATATATATCTATATGATTTCGTATTAAAATTTATATTAAAATGAATTGTGATTTTAAAAGGTATTTTATTTATTAAAAATATTTAAGAAAAGTAAATGTCTGGTTCCCCTTAATCTATTTTTTCCTAACCTCATTGTCAGTTTACCAGTAGTCATTGTTTGTGTCAGGTTTCATCTTCACCGGCTGCTTTATATATGTTTAATTGATTTGTGTGTGATGTAAACGAATTCTAGATACTGCAGTAGTATGGATGCGATAGAGGACTTCAATGATGAAAATATTATAAATAAGTCTTCAATATATGAAGTTTGAAACCTTAAAAGTCTAAATGCGTTTTCGAAAGAATTTAATTGGTTTTTTAAAGGAAAATTGTGATATTTTCTTTAAGGACCTAATTAAAAGGTGTAAATCCTTTCAAGAGTCTTTTTATAATTAAAAGTAAAAAAAGAGGATCAAAAGTTTAGAATTCTAATCAGAATTACATAATTTTGATTGGAATTACATAAAACTTATTGGAATTATATAATTGTAATATCCCGTGTTTTTAAATATTTTAATATTGCATCAGGATATGCAGTGTTAATAATTTTTGTATATATTTATGATTATTTCATGAGTTTCTATTTAATTAAAATTGATTTTTAATTGTTTTATATTATTTTAAGCACTTTACGTAAAATTTTCCCGGGACTTGTATTTTCAGAAAAATTGACACGTAAATTATTTATTATTAATTATTTTAAACAATTTTACGGACTTGCATGAACTCATATATATTTTTAAAGTACTAATTAACGTATATATGTGTATTTATTTATTTAACTAGGGTTTAATTAATTACCCAAATATTTTATTATTTATTAATTAGTTTTAATATTATTTAATTATTTTTAGTGTATAAATTATTAAAAATATCAAATTATATGTGTGTGGTGTATATTTAATGTGTGTGAGTTTATATTATTTTAATATATAGTGTAAAAGTATATATATATACATATACATTTAATATTAAACAAAAAAATAAAGTTTGATTTATTTACGTTTTTACCCTTGTCTCTTTCTTCTTCCCCGACGCACGCCCGATCACCCAACCACCGCCTGCCATCCCATTTTCTCATAGTCATTGTGCCTCCCGGCGTGCCACCTCCTTCCTCCAGCTGTTCCATAGCCAGCAGAGTCCATTTCCGGCGTCGGGAAGCTCATTTTGGTCGGAGAAGCTGAAACTCTTCTCACCGTCATTCACAGCGTTTTCGACCACCATTTTCGACACTGCCAGTCTCTTTCTTCTCCTTGAGCTTCGGTGAGTGTGATTCCAAGCTTTGTTTCACTTAAAATGGTCTTGATTTGCTTAGGTTTTGATTTTTGCAATTCGGCCATTTTAGGATTCTTGATTTTTTTGAACTTTGAATTAATTGATTCATGAGAAATTCCTTCACAAATGTTGTTTCCCTTAGCTTAATCTACAAGTGTGAATTTTTGTAGAATTTTTGGAAATTATTTTGATTTTTGGGTATTTTTGAATATTTTATTATTATTTTCTAATTTTCGAAAATTAATTAAATAAATTATGAAATTGTGTTCTATGATAAATATAGGTGTTGAAATGAATTAGATAAATTTATTTGGAATATTTGTGAATTTTTATGTATTTATTTTGAATTTATTTAGTTTATGTAATTTTGGAAAAATAGGGCTAATTGTGTTTTTAATTGAAATTAATTAGTTAATTGAGTTTATTTATTGATATTATTGATAAATATGTTGAGAAAATTAATTTTTTGCAATTATATTATTTTTGGTGAATTTGTGGAGTAATTTTAGTATATTTATATATATAGGGGTGTTTTGGTAATTTTACCCTAAATTGGCTAAAAATGTAATTAAATTGCTTTAAATAGTTATTTAGGGTATAAAAATGATTTCTACAAATTATTTAGTATTTTTAACTAATTAAAACTATTTTTCGTAAATTATTTTCAATTATATATATATTATACAATTTTTCTAAATAAATGAGTTTTATTGGTTTTTACTGTGTTTTAGGGTTAATTACGTAATTTCTACTTATAAAATGTATTTCTGTGATATAAGGGTAGTTTCGGTATTTTTATATTATTCTGTGAATTGTGGACCCTAGTCGGTAAACTGTAGTTTGGAGTTCGACCGAAGGGTTGTGGTTGTGTTTTGTGTCTATTTTTTGAAGTGTGTTTCTTTGCAGGGCCGGCTCTACTCTTTGAGTAGAGAGATGTCCGTTTTATAGGGGAGGTTCTGTTGGATTTTCGATAGAATTCTCGTAAAATGTGATGTCCGGTCAAACCCTAATTCTGATTCTATGTCTAATATTCTAGATCGAGTTTCTAGGATTTTCTATTAGGTTTATTCTGATGTCTGTTATTTTTATATGTTTAGTTGCGCCGAGACCAAGGCCTAGTGGATCAGGCCCATTGGACCCATCTCGAGGAGCGCACTAAGTGTGAGTTACTATTATATATATATATATATATGTTTAGGGTGCATGATTTAGAAAATGTATGTGTTATTTTGATTAAATATGCATAAATAATTTAATTGGTATTTAAGTTTATTTTTGGTTTATCTTTGGTTATTTTGGTATATCTTAAATTATATGCATGCTTTATTAAACAATTATATTTAAAATGTTTTTTTAAACATATATTTAGATTATTTTATGATTTAATTGGATTTATTTGACGTATATATACTCGAAATATACCTGGTTTATTTTTGGTATATTTCTAGTATATATATAGTTTATGTTGTTTTGTTACTCAATTCATGCATCATTTACTTTTATGAATGTATGCTCTATATTTTAATGAAGGATATCAATAGAACGTGCTACCTAGTGGGCAGCACTAGGACCGAGTACGTACCAGTACGCTTATAGCATTTAGGCTATATTACTAACCAATTGTGGATATTGATTGGATATGATTATTTGATGTGTGATATGATTTGGGAGTGTGATTGCTGGAGCTCAGTTGACCAAGTGTCTCGGGGCCAATCACACTGACAGTCAGACTGTTGGAGCTCAGTTAACTTAGTGTCTCAGGGCCAGTCTACTGTCTAAATGGAATAAGTGAGACTGTATGGCTAGAGTGTTGTTTAACACTGTTTTGAGGTTGCGATATTCGAGGGTTCTAATTGATCCTTCATAAACTGTGATTTTCAATAAAAATATATAAAATTATTGCATCTGTGTGTATTTGCTTGTATATATACATATTATATATATACTTTTGACTGTGTGCATTGGCATTTAGTATGCATGTATATATATTATAGTAATTCACTCAGTGAGGTTTGACTCCCCTCTGTTGACTATTTTTTAGGAGAGTCATCTTCCTCATACCTCAGTAGCAGGCCTGTACGCCGAATTTCTTTCGCCCCGACTTTATTATGTAAACTGCTCACTTGAGTTTTATTTTATGATCTAGACACTGCAGTAGTCGTAAAATTGTTAAAAGATATTGTATTATATTTGTATGATATATGTACTTTAAATATTTGAACTGGATTTGTATTAAAAGAGTTTATTTATATATATGAGATGAAGATTTGATTTAATTTCATTTGGTGGATTATTATTTTGACATTTATGATTTTATTCCGCTGCACTAAATTATGTTATTATTATTATTTTTGCATGTTTTATTTTATTTTTAGGCTTGCTACGAGTTTCGGATTCGAAAGAATTCCCATTCCCTAGCGCCGGTCATGGTCCCTGTTTTGGGTTATGATAATAATTCTGATCATAACTACATATTACATAATTCTTGTCAGAATTGAACATTTTTTGTCTATTTTTTTATTTTATAGTAAATCAAAATTTTATTTTACAGTAAATCAAAATTTTATTTTTTAAATTTTGATTGGTCAAATAATTTGATAAATCCATTTTCTAGGATTTATCTAAATTTTTTAGGAAGTCAAAAGTCCTTTTAAAATAAAAACTCTATCATTGTGAAGAGAGAAAGTCATAGTATGATATGTCTTTTAGCTAGGGTTCTCTATATAAACCCAACTCAAACTCTCTTACGGGGGGCCTTTTTTTAAAACATTTTTGGAGGCTCGCACAGTGTTCAAAGATTTTCTTGTGAAGTATTTGTTCTTTGATGAAGAAGCAGTAGACTTTTGGAAAGGAGAACACCAAACATTGAAGACCTATTTAAAAAGCAACAATGACTTATACCACTCTGAGGAGCAAATCAATGGCGCATCCATACAATCATCTCCTCTCCTACCCTCCTCTATTTTTTATTTGATTATCTTATTTCTATCTAATTTTAATTTTATTTAGTTTTTATTGTTATTTTGTTTAATTACTAATCATTGTTTATTTTTGTGTTTGTGTTGATGATGATGGAGAGAGTTACATAATGAATTCACTTAAAAAACAAAATCCATGAAGATCCATGGAATGCTATAGATTGAATTTTGTAGTTGAATATAGTTTCTAGGTTTATTTATTTATTTATTATTTTTTTGGTTATTTTATTTTGTATTTTTTGTTTATTTAGTTTTTTGGGGTTATGTTAATTTTTATTTTTTTATTATTTTTAGTAGATCATTGTAATAGCCCAAATAGTGGGAATTGTGGAATCTTGTGTGTGGTTGTGTGTTTTATTTATTAATTGATTAGAAAATAGGTTTATTTGGTAACTTTAATTAAAATTAATGGTGGTTGTAGTAAATTTAAGTTGCATGTAATTAAAATAGGGTTACATGTCATTGAATGCATGATTAATGTAGTTTATTCATTACATAATTTATTTTATTATGTTTTCTTATTTCTGATTTATGTATCTTGATTAATTATTTGTTTGATTATTTTTTATTTGTTAATTTTATGATTTATAATAGGCTTTTATTGTGTTTTCTTTAAGCTCGTGATTTTAGATTTTTTAGGTTTAATAATTAGATTCACCTTTTCTTTAATGGGTTTACTAATTTAATTAGGATTAGGTTTAATTAATCAAATTTGATTTTAGGCCAATAATTAATTATATTTTAGTTTAGGGGTAATTTAGGCCCATTTAGTTAATTTAAACATAGGCCCACTTAGGATAATTAAAATTATTTAGACTTAGCCTATTAAATTGAAGCCCTTTCCATAACTTATAGATTTAAAATCACCTTAGAATTAAAACTGAGTAGGAATTAGGCCCATTAGTTTTTAGGATCACTTATAATTTAAAATATGTATATGTGGCCCATTTAATTAAAATCAATATAGATTAGACTAACTTAGGGATTATAAACTTAAATGAATACATTGTTTACATGTACTTTTCATAACTAGTTTGCATGGAGTTAATTGTTTAAATAAGGGTTTATATGAAATTGCATGTAAATAGAGGATAAGATAGTAATTTACAAAAGTAATTCCAAATGAACTCAAGACTAAAAGAAGTTAGTATTTCATATCAAGAATCTCCTAGTTATGGTGCTAGCTTTTTTTTAGAGAATCGAGTACCACCATTTTTCAATTTGTCCCAACTATTACCTTGGGTGGTGACTCTTTATCTCCACGCCGTGTCTTTGTGATAGTGGTTAGTGTGTTCTTTAGAGCCCTGAGCTCAAATAATGTCATGGTTGCTAAAATCTTAGACGTGCACTAAACTCCACCATCTACAGTGATGACTGCACTAGGGATAAGAGATGCTGATTCTACTTGTGTTTTTTAGAATTATTTTATTAATTATTATTTTATTCTTGTTTTCATTTTGCATGTCCCTATTAACCGATGGCATTGGTTTATGGTTCCATGATTCGACTAACTTCATGGGATTATAGATCAGCTAACCATCACTCTTAGCCTCAACTCATTTTAAGAGAGATTACCGGGCTTATCTGACTAGAGTTTGTAACCCAAGTCCTAAAGGGGGTAGTCTTCTCTCGACTTTGTAAAGGATATTGAGCCCCTCTAACTTTGGCTTGTAACTCAAGTCTTAAAGGAGGGCATCTTGCCAAGGGAACCTTGAACTTTTTACTAAACTTAGCTCATGTAATGGTTTAGTAACTTCCTTTAGGATTACCTAAATTGCTTGCATTTGTTACTGTGAGGTATTTGTATCTATAAAGGCTTAAGCCTATAATTTAGAATCCTATTTAAGCTAATAAAGATTGGGCTATCCTTTTATACTTAAAAGTGTTGTTTCTATGCTTTTACTTCTTTAAGAGATATGACATGTGCATCGGTTCTTATATCCCCTGTTAATATTAAGGCCAAGACCAAAAATCCTAGGAAAAGAGACTCACCATTAAATATGTGTGTAGGAGGAATAAAGTTAAAAGGATATTGGACATTTGATTGCTACTTATTGCATATCACGTGCATCATGCATCATACTAACACTTTCTTTTACAACCATCATATATTCATTTAGGTCTTCCTGTGTTTGGAAATGGAGTAGTGGCAGATTAGTGAGAACTAATTTTAGTCCAAAATCAATAGCTAAAGAGCTCCTTCATAGTTTGGAAAAGAGCCTTATCAACCTGCTTTACTTAGAAGCTACACTAACTCAAATAGATGAACTTTGATGGAACAACAATATGGAGGAAACTGGACACTAGAAGACATTAAGGAGCTTTGATGGATGACATGAGAGCAATGATGCAAGATGAACTAAGATAAGCTTTAGCTAGATTAATGCCACCACTTACTATTGCACCTCCTATTGTGACCAATCCACCTGTTATTGGTGCACCACCTACTAACAATGACAATGCTAGGGGCAGCCTTTAAATGCTACTAAGAATGTACCTATTATAGAAATAGAACTAGAGGATGTTTATAACTATATGGTTGAAAAGGAAATAAGGGAATTAATTGAGCAAGTTCAAAAGTTAGAATCTAAGTAGATGAAAGCACTGACTCAGAAAATGTCTAAAATGGAAGAATTAATGAGAAGGCAGGGCAACAGATATTCATTTAAATTTGATGATGTGATGCAATTTGAAAAGATAAGCTGTCTAATAAGTTCAAGATGCCATAACTATAGAAGTTTGAAGGTACTGGAGACCTAAGGATTTACCTTTGTCAATATACTACTACTATGAGCACCACTAAGGCTCCTTTGTCTATTTGTCTATAGTTACCAAGTTATTTATACTATCCTTAGAGGATATGGTTGTTAATTAGTATAATGGATTAAAGAAGTCTATCCGAGTGGAATGGAGAGAATTGAGTACTACTTTTATGAAACAATATGACTATAATACTAGACTGGAAGTGTCTATCAAGGATTTAGAACTGACCAAGCAAAAGCCTAATGAATCATTTTTAGATTTTCTAACTAGATTCATGAATAAGGCAGGATTAATGAAAAATAAGCTGGCTGAAAAGGATCAGGTTAGGATGATTGTTCAAAATGTGTCACCTAATTTAGTTGAGAGGTTACATATGATGAATCCTAAGACATTTGTAGACCTTTATAATGATGGGTTGCAAGCTAAGGAGATCAAAAGTGAGAGAAAGAAGATTGCTAGAAACACAGGTGTAAGAAACTACCCAATTGGTGGCATACAACAAGGAAGCACTAGTCGGATTGTGGAAGTGCATGCTCTTCAACAACCAAGGAGATTCTTCAATTTTAACCAACCTTTATTAAAAGTCCTAAAGCACCTAATGTAAAAAGATTTACTTAAACCTTTACCTAATCCAAACCTACCAAACCAAGACACCCCAGGCTATAACCCAAACAAGCATTGAAAATTCCATCAAACCTCCAACACCCCATAGATAACTGCATCCACCTAAAACATGAAATCTAAAAACTTATAGACTCTAAAAAGATCATAAACCCTAAAAACGCGAGCACTAGAAATAATCCTTTCCTAAACTAACAAAATGTACCACCCTTAACTATTATAATGATCAACTCAAGAGTAAGTGAGAAAGAAGTGCTAAACTCCTTTGAGGACCTAAACCTTAAAACTAACAAGAAATCTCCTATTGTCCTTAAATATATGGAAAAAATAAAAGCCGTATTGGGTTAGCTTTCAAGCAAGTTTGACTATAAGGTGTTTTACACTAAACCACCTTATTTTGACATACCCTTTAAGTCGATTGTGCCTACAGGAGAGGATGATGAGTTTAATGATGAGAAACTGCTAGACAAGAAATAAAAATGCATATTTGAGGTACAGAAAGATGAAGTCATGGAGACAATTGGCACTAAGATGCAATAATAGTTGTTATATCAACCACCTGAAGGATAACCACTATGAGACTCAACATCCCTAGCATCTTAAGAAATAAATTTTCTTATTGTCTTCTTTGAATAAAATTTTAGTTTCTATAGAATTTGTTTTGTTATAGTGATCAATGATATGAATTTTGATCATGCTTACTTATGTATTGTTATCCTAAGGGAATTGTGCATTGTGATATTGATCTGCATGTTTAACATAAATTCAATTTAATTAGATTCATTCAGCATGGGCACAAATGCAAATTTAAAGAACATTCATATATCACATGATGTAACTTCTTTGGATAGGAAATATGAGAGAAAGGAAAAGTGAAAACAAAAAGAGAAAAAAAAGAGAAAGAAAAAATGACAATTAGGTAAAAATGAGAAAAAATATTATGTTAGAAAATCTAAAAGGACTAATTAGTAATAAGAGTTGTATCATGTGATATAATGAATGTTCTTATTTTTGCCCTAATGAATGAGTAAAATTGAATTTGAAATTTTTGTTCAAATATAGCATATTCATTTTTATCATACTACATAAGTATCTAAAAATAATAAATAATAAGAGATAAAATCAGAGCTATAATATTACTATTCTAATTATGTTTTATCTTTTATCGCCTTTTATGATTTTACTTGTAAGTCTAGTATCCCATTGTACCTAGGAAATTCAAGTGGCTCAATGACTCGTGTTGTAACCCATACCTTATAACTATCATCAATCATTACATCAGCATCAAGCCTCATATTCAGCTTAAGAGTTCTTCAAAGAGTAAGTCCAGTTGATTTTAGCTTCAAGAACTCTGTTCAGTCAGTTCGCCTATTCCTCTACATCTTTAATGCATGAGATTGCAACTAATAGAGTTAGTAATTCAAACTGGAACAACAGTGAACTAACTGGGTCTCTTGCATATTGTCACGACCCAAAACAGGGGCCATGACCGGCGCTAGGGAACGGGAATTCTTTCGAATCCGGAACCCGTAGCAAGCCTAAAAATAAAATAAATCATGCCATAATAACAGTAACAATATAATATGCAGCGAAAATAAAAATCATAATATCATAATATTATCCATATCAACTGGATTTAATTCAAAACTCATCTCATCACATATATAAAATCTTTAATACAAATCCAGTTTCAATATAATACATCTCTTTAAAATAAAGTACATAAAATCCCATACTTTAATTCACAACTACTGCAGTGTCTAGATAAAATAAATAAGACTCAAGTAGACAATTTACATAAAGAAGCCGGGGCGGAAGAAATCCAGCGTATCGACCTGCTACTGAGGTCTGAGGAAGTTGACTCTCCTAAAAAATAGTCAACGGAGGGGAGTCAGACCTCACTGAGTGAATTACTATAATATATATACATACACACTAAGTGATAATGCATACACTCAACAGTATATATATAATATGTATATATACAGACAAATTCATACAGATGCAGAAAAATCATTTTTATATATTTTACTGAAAAATCCCAATTTATGAAGGATCACATAGAACCCTAGAATATCGCAACCTCAGAAAATAGTGTTAAACAACACTCAAGCCACACAGGCTCACTTAATCCAAAATATATCCACTTAATCCATTTGGACAGTAGACTGGCCCCGAGACACTAAGTCAACCGAGCTCCAGCAGTCTAACTGCCAGTGTGATTGGCCCCAAGACACTTGGTCAACCGAGCTCCAGCAATCACACCCACAACCACATCTCACATATAACAATAATCATATCAACTCAATATCCACAAATACTTAGTAATATAGCCTAAAGCTATAGGCGTACCGGTACGTACTCGGTCCTAGTGCTGCCCACTAGGTAGCACGTTCTAGTGATATCCTTCATTATTAAATATAAACATTCATTCACAATTAATGATGCATGAATTTAAATAAAACAACAATATAAACCATATATATACCGGAAATATACCAAAAGTAAACCAGGTATATTTCGAGTATATATATATCAAATACATTCAATCAAATTATAAATTAAGCTGGAAATATATTTAAAAACATTTTAAATATATTTTATTTACAAAACATGCATACAATTTAATATATACCAAAAATAAACCGAAAATATACTTAATATAAACTTAAGAAATAATCGAATTATTTATGCATATTTAACCAACATAAAACATGCATTTCTAAATCATGCATCCTAAGCATATATATATAATATAGTAACTCACCTAATGCGCTCCACGAGACAGGTCCGACGGGCCTGGTCCACTAGCCCTCGGTCTCGGCGCAACTAAACAAGCAATAAATAATCGACATTAGAATAAACCTAATAGAAATCCTAGAATTCAATCTAGAGTACTTAACACAGAATCGAAAATTAGGGTTCGACTGGATATCACGTTTTACGAGAATTCTACCGAAAATCCGGCAGAACCTCCCCTGTAAAACGGACATCTCTCTACACAAAAGAGTAGAGCCGACCCTGCAAAGAAACACACTTCGAAAAATGAGCTCAACACAAACAAAATCCCACGGTCGGACTCCATACTACAATCTACCGACCGGGGTCCACAAACACAGAATGATTCCAGATATACCAAAAATATCCTTAAATCACAGAAATACATTTTCATAGGTAGAAATTACATAATTGACCTTAAAACACTATAAAAACTGATTAAAACTCATTTTATTAGAAAAACCGTATATTATATATATAATTGAAAATAATTCACGAAAAATAGTTTTAATTAGTTAAAAATACCAAATATTTTGTAGAAATTATTTTTATACCTTAAATAAATATTAAAACCAATTAAATTACATTTTAGACAATTTAGGGTAAAATTACCAATATACCCCTATATATATAAATATACTTAAATTACTTCAAAAATTCACCAAAAATCATACACTTATTAAAAATTAATTTTCTCAACATATTTATCAATAATATTAATAATTAAACTCAATTAACCAATTAATTTCCATTAAAAACACATTTAACCTAATTTTTCCAAAATTCCATAAACTTCAATAATTCAAAATAAATACTTAGAAATTCATAAAAATTCCAAATAAATTCCTATAATTCATTTCAACACCTAATTTAACCATAAACCCCAATTTCATAATTTAAATAATTAATTTCCGAAAATTAGAAAATAATATTAAAATATTCAAAAATACCCAAAAATCCAAACAATCTCCAAAAATTCTAAAAAAATTCATACATGAAGATTAAGCTACTAGTAGCAACATTTGTGAAGGAAGTTTTCATGAATCATCCAATTCGAAAACCCTAATAGGCCGAAATTGACAAATCGAAAACTAAGCAATTCTAGACCATTTTAGCTCAAACCAAAGCTAGAATCACACTCACCGGAGCTCAAGGAGAAGAAAGATACCGGCGGTGTCGAAAACGGTGGCTGGAATCGACGTGATCGACGGTGGATCGATTTTCGGCTTCTTCGACCAAAATCGATCTCCCGACGCCGGAAACGGCCTCCTCAGGTGGCGAAACTGGTCGGGGAAGACGGTGGCACACCGGACGGCACACCCACGGTGAAGGAACGGCGTGATAGACGCCCGGACGGCAAGGGGAAGGATCGGGAGGAAGAAGGAGATGTCGGGGGCAAAAGTGTAATTTTCCAAATTCTTTTGATTTTTGACAAATATATGTATATATATATATATACTTTATACTATATATTAAAATAATATTAAATTACACACATCAAATATACACCACACACATAAAAATATTAATATTTTAATAATTTATACCAAATAAAATTAATTAAATAGCAATTAAACAAATAAATACTTAATAAAATATTAGGGTAATAATAAACCCTAATTAAATAAATATATCCACACAGGCTTTATTTAATAATTTAAAAATATGTATGAGTTCATGCAAGTCCGTAAATACATTTAAAATAATTAATAATACATTGTTTACGTGAAAATTTCCCCGAAAATGCAAGTCCTGGGAAAATTTTACGTGAAACACTGAAAATAATATACAGTAATTAAAATAGGTTTAAAATACATATTAACTCGTAAAAATATCATATAAAATACAGAAATTATTAACACTGCATATCCCGGTACAGTGTAAAAATATTTTAAAAACACGGGATATTACAGTCTCCCCCCCTTACAAGAATTCGTCCCCGAATTCCAGAAAACAATATCAAGAAGGAAAGAGATACGGGTAAGAAGCTCGCATCTCGGCTTCAGTCTCCCACGTATGCTCTTCAACTCTGTCGCTACGCCATAGAACCTTGACCATCGGAATCTGCTTCGATCGCAACTGTCGAACTTGAAAATCAACGATCGCCACAGGTTCTTCCACAAACGTCAAATCTTCACTTACTTCTACACTGTCGGGCTCCAACACATGTGAAGGGTCTGAGATATACTTCCTCAACATCGAGATATGAAATACTGGATGCACCTGTGACATACTCGGAGGCAAATCCAACCGATATGCAACAGTGCCAACTCTCTCCAGAATCTCAAACGGTCCAATGTATCTCGGTGCTAACTTACCCTTCCTGCCAAATCTCATCACACCCTTCATCGGAGATACTTTCAGAAAAATGAAATGTCCAACCTGAAACTCCACATCTCTACGCCTAGGATCCGCATAACTCTTCTGCCTGCTAACTGTGGTCTCTAATCTTCCCTTGATCACGGCGACTTTCTCTGTAGCATCCTGAACCATCTCTGGTCCAGTCAAAACTCTCTCACCAATCTCATCCCAACTCAACGGGGATCTACACTTCCTTCCATACAACGCCTCGTATGGTGCCATACCAATACTGCTATGGTAGCTGTTATTATATGCAAACTCAACAAGTGGCAAATGATCATCCCAGCTACCTCCCAAATCCAGGACACACATCCTCAACATATCTTCCAGTGTCTCGATCGTCCTCTCAGACTGACCATCTGTCTGAGGATGAAAAGCAGTACTGAAATCCAACCTAGTGCCCATCGCTTCCTGCAACTTCTGCCAAAAACGAGAAGTAAACACCGAACCTCTATCTGACACAATGGACACAGGTACTCCATGAAGGCATACAATATACTTCACATACAACTTCGCCAATCTAGCAACTGAATATGTGGCTTTCACCGGCAAGAAATGTGCAGACTTCGTCAATCTGTCTACGATCACCCAAATGGAATCGTATCCATCCTTCGAACGAGGTAAACCGACTATAAAATCCATAGCTATCCTTTCCCACTTCCACTCGGGAATAGGAAGAGGCTGAAGCTTCCCAGAAGGCTTCTGATGTTCGGCTTTCACTTGCTGACACGTCAAGCACTTAGCAACATAATCAGCGACATCCTTCTTCAATCCATCCCACCAGTATAAATCTCTGATACTGTGGTACATCTTAGTAACACCTGGATGAACGCTGTAGGCTGTAGAATGTGCTTCCTCTAAAATCTCTTCTCTCAAATCATCCACATCAGGAACACACAATCTACCACTGATCCACAACACACCATCATCATCGAGTGTGAAATCAGTGAACTTCCCTGATCTGACATTCTCTGCAAGCTCTTCTAGAATAGGATCTCGGCTCTGAGCTGCTTTAATCCTATCCCTTAGTACAGATCGTACTTTAAACTGAGCTAACAGTCCACCTGATCTACTAATCTTCATCATCAGACCTTGATCCACCAACAAATGCAACTCCTGGATCAATGGTCTCCTCTCAACACCGATGTGAGCAAGACTACCTGAGGACTTCCTACTCAAGGCATCTGCTACAACATTAGCTTTACCCGGATGGTAAAGAATCTCACAATCATAATCCTTCAACAATTCCAACCATCGTCTCTGCCTCAAATTCAAATCTCGCTGCTGAAAAATGTACTTAAGGCTCTTGTGATCAGTAAATATCTCACAAGTCACCCCGTACAAATAATGTCTCCAAATCTTCAAAGCAAAGATCACTGCAGCCATCTCAAGATCATGTGTAGGATAGTTCTGCTCATGCTTCTTCAACTGCCTCGAAGCATAGGCTATCACCCTTCCATTCTGCATCAACACACAACCAAGACCAATTCTAGAGGCATCACAGTAAACTGTGAACTTATCCACACTATTAGGCAAAGCTAATACTGGCGCTGTGGTCAACTTCTCCTTCAACAACTGAAAAGTATTCTCACAAGCTTCTGACCACTCGAATCTAACATTCTTCTGAGTCAAGCGAGTCATAGGGGCTGCTATCCTGGAAAAATCCTGCACAAACCACCTATAATACCCGGCTAAACCCAGAAAACTCCGAATCTCGGTAACAGAAGTAGGTCTAGGCCACTCAGATACTGCCTCAACCTTCTGTGGATCAACCTGAATACCTTCTTTAGACACTACGTGTCTAAGAAAAGAAACACTCTCCATCCAGAAATCACACTTCGAGAATTTAGCATAAAGCTGATGATCTCTCAGTGTCTGTAGTACAATCCTCAAGTGATATACATGCTCTTCCATACTCCTCGAATATACTAGTATATCATCAATGAAGACTACCACAAACTGATCCACATACAGTCTGAATACTTTGTTCATCAGGTCCATAAAAGCTGCTGGTGCATTAGTCAAACCAAAAGACATCACCAGAAACTTATAATGGCCATATCGAGTGCGGAACGCTGTCTTAGGAATATCGGATTCACTGATCCGCAGCTGATGATAACCCGACCTCAAGTCAACCTTAGAAAAGAACTGTGCACCCTGTAGCTGATCAAATAAATCATCTATCCTCGGGAGAGGATACTTGTTCTTCACTGTCACCTTGTTAAGCTCTCTGTAGTCAATGCACAGTCTCAGGGTACCATCCTTCTTCTTCACAAACAGGACTGGTGCACCCCAAGGAGAAACACTAGGTCTGATGAAACCTTTATCCAATAACTCTTGCAACTGCTCCTTCAACTCTCTCAACTCTGTAGGAGCCATACGATAGGGTGGCATAGATATAGGAGTAGTACCTGGTACCACATCTATACAGAACTCAATCTCTCTATGAGGTGGTAAACCTGGTAACTCCTCGGGAAAAACATCAGGAAACTCACAAGCAACAGGAACATCTGTGAGTGACAACTTCTCCACTGACGTATCCCTGACCAATGCCAAAAACCCCTGACAACCTTTCCTCAACAACTTCCTAACTGCAATAGCCGAAATAAGATTCTGAGGTGCTGAACTCCTATCACCAACAAACTTAAATTCTACTTCATCAGGAATTCTGAAAATTACCTCTTTATTCCTGCAATCTACCACGGCAAAGTGCTGAGATAGCCAATCCATTCCCAAAATAACATCGAACTCCATCACATCCAACAAAATCAAATCAGCGGGTAATTCTCTATCTCCCACGAGAACTGGACAACCAGAAAGAACAATATCGGCGTCCAAAGAATCGCTCAGAGGAGTGGCAACAGACAAAGGAAAAGCCATCCTCGAAGCTTGCCAACAAGATTTAGAAGCAAAAATAGGAGAAATAAACGAATGCGTGGCACCCGGATCAAACAAAACCCAAGCATCCAGGTAACAAACAGAAAGAATACCTGCCACGACTGCATTAGATGCCTGAGCATCCTGCTGAGTCAGATGAAAAACTCTGGCCTGACCTCGACCTCCCTGCTGACTGGTAGAAGCCTGGCCAACACCTCTAGCACCTCCTCTAGTACCTCTACCACGACTCTGCTATGGAACAAACTGAGTGGAACTCTGATGCTGGGCTGGTGGTAACTGAAATGGCACGAGTGCTGCACTAGCAATCGACTGCTGTGGGAATCGCGGAATCTACTACTGCTGATACCCGGAATAAGGACACGATCTGGCAAAATGTCCTATCTGCCCACATCTGAAACATGTCAGTGGTGTCAGATAACACGGTCCCTGATGGACTCTACCATAAGTCTGACAAACACTGGCCGCTGATCCAGAACTACGACCACTGCTACTGCTCGAAGCACCTGACCCAAATCTGAACGATCTACGCTGACCTCCACGGCCATGTCTACTGCTCCGATGCACTCGCTGCTGCTGTCTCTGACTCTGCTGAGTCGAACCTCGCTGCTGACTACTCGATCCAACATGAAAACTCGAATACGGAGTAGCCTGCGATCCACTTGACTGAACTCCTAGCTGGTAATAATCAGGCATCGCTCCCTGCCTAACTAACCTCAGCTCAATCTCCTTAGCTAGCTCAATCACAGACTCCAGAGTAAGGCCTGCTGTAGGCATACCAGTAAAAGCTGAGCCCAAACCAGTAACATACGTAGTAACAGCGAAATACTGATCTCGCATCAGATCCTCAGCATATCTACCCAAACAAAGAAACTCTCGGGTATACTCCTCTACAGATCGATCTCCACGAGAAATACTAGTCAACCGGAGATGATAACTCAAACGAAGAGGCTCTGGACAAAATCTCCTCATAAACCGCTCTCGAAACTGAGCCCAGGTCATCGTCATCATATAAGGCTGGATCATCTGAATGAACCAATCTAAAGCTAGTCCCTCGACAGACAACTCAATAATCATGATCCGCTGGTACTCGGTATGAGCAGTCCGAGTCCTAGTCTCAATCGCATGCAGAAAATCTAAAGGATCAGAAGTCCCATCAAAAGCAATCCTGCCAACTCGGGCATAGAACAAAGCTGCCTCAGGGTCAGACATACCCTGCTGATAGGCAGGCTGAACAGGCTGAACAACTGGAGGAACAGGAACATCAAACTCAGGCTCAACAGGCTCCTCGTCCTGTAACTCTCTCTGCCTACGGCGACCTGCCGCTCCTCGAGGTCTACCTCTGCCACGACCTCTACGTCTAACTGGCTGCTCAGGAGGTAAAACCTCGTCCTGAAAAGACTCATCATCCTCGGCCTCAACGACCGGTGGAGCGACACGCGCTCGCCTCCTCATACTGAAAAGACAAACGAAAAGATTCAGACAAAACAGACAACGGAGGAATAACGCTGAAAACTACAGCAAGGAATACTTATCATGACATACTTGAACCTAATACACTGCAGTAGTCCAACAGAAATCACAACTTTAAAACTAGGGCCACAACTCACATAACTAAGCCCTGACACAGAACTCCGCTCTGATACCAACTTTGCCACGACCCAAAATAGGGGCCATGACCGGCGCTAGGGAACGGGAATTCTTTCGAATCCGGAACCCGTAGCAAGCCTAAAAATAAAATAAATCATGCCATAATAACAGTAACAATATAATATGCAGCGGAAATAAAAATCATAATATCATAATATTATCCATATCAACTGGATTTAATTCAAAACTCATCTCATCACATATATAAAATCTTTAATACAAATCCAGTTTCAATATAATACATCTCTTTAAAATAAAGTACATAAAATCCCATACTTTAATTCACAACTACTGCAGTGTCTAGATAAAATAAATAAGACTCAAGTAGACAATTTACATAAAGAAGCCGGGGCGGAAGAAATCCGGCGTATCGACCTGCTACTGAGGTCTGAGGAAGTTGACTCTCCTAAAAAATAGTCAACGGAGGGGAGTCAGACCTCACTGAGTGAATTACTATAATATATATACATACACACTAAGTGATAATGCATACACTCAACAGTATATATATAATATGTATATATACAGGCAAATTCATACAGATGCAGAAAAATCATTTTTATATATTTTACTGAAAAATCCCAATTTATGAAGGATCACTTAGAACCCTAGAATATCGCAACCTCAGAAAATAGTGTTAAACAACACTCAAGCCACACAGGCTCACTTAATCCAAAATATATCCACTTAATCCATTTGGACAGTAGACTGGCCCCGAGACACTAAGTCAACCGAGCTCCAGCAGTCTGACTGCCAATGTGATTGGCCCCGAGACACTTGGTTAACCGAGCTCCAGCAATCACACCCACAACCACATCTCACATATAACAATAATCATATCAACTAAATATCCACAAATAGTTAGTAATATAGCCTAAAGCTATAGGCGTACCGGTACATACTCGGTCCTAGTGCTGCCCACTAGGTAGCACGTTCTAGTGATATCCTTCATTATTAAATATAAACATTCATTCACAATTAATGATGCATGAATTTAAATAAAACAACAATATAAACCATATATATACCGGAAATATACCAAAAGTAAACCAGGTATATTTCGAGTATATATATATCAAATACATTCAATCAAATTATAAATTAAGCTGGAAATATATTTAAAAACATTTTAAATATATTTTATTTACAAAACATGCATACAATTTAATATATACCAAAAATAAACCGAAAATATACTTAATATAAACTTAAGAAATAATCGAATTATTTATGCATATTTAACCAACATAAAACATGCATTTCTAAATCATGCATTTCTAAATCATGCATCCTAAGCATATATATATAATATAGTAACTCACCTAATGCGCTCCATGAGACAGGTCCGACGGGCCTGGTCCACTAGCCCTCGGTCTCGGCGCAACCAAACAAGCAATAAATAATCGACATTAGAATAAACCTAATAGAAATCCTAGAATTCAATCTAGAGTACTTAACACAGAATCGAAAATTAGGGTTCGACTGGATATCACGTTTTACGAGAATTCTACCGAAAATCCGGCAGAACCTCCCCTGTAAAACGGACATCTCTCTACACAAAAGAGTAGAGCCGACCCTGCAAAGAAACACACTTCGAAAAATGAGCTCAACACAAACAAAATCCCACGGTCGGACTCCATACTACAATCTACCGACCGGGGTCCACAAACACAGAATGATTCCAGATATACCAAAAATATCCTTAAATCACAGAAATACATTTTCATAGGTAGAAATTACATAATTGACCTTAAAACACTATAAAAACTGATTAAAACTCATTTTATTAGAAAAACCGTATATTATATATATAATTGAAAATAATTCACGAAAAATAGTTTTAATTAGTTAAAAATACCAAATATTTTGTAGAAATTATTTTTATACCTTAAATAAATATTAAAACCAATTAAATTACATTTTAGACAATTTAGGGTAAAATTACCAATATACCCCTATATATATAAATATACTTAAATTACTTCAAAAATTCACCAAAAATCATACACTTATTAAAAATTAATTTTCTCAACATATTTATCAATAATATTAATAATTAAACTCAATTAACCAATTAATTTCCATTAAAAACACATTTAACCTAATTTTTCCAAAATTCCATAAACTTCAATAATTCAAAATAAATACTTAGAAATTCATAAAAATTCCAAATAAATTCCTATAATTCATTTCAACACCTAATTTAACCATAAACTCCAATTTCATAATTTAAATAATTAATTTCCGAAAATTAGAAAATAATATTAAAATATTCAAAAATACCCAAAAATCCAAACAATCTCCAAAAATTCTAAAAAAATTCATACATGAAGATTAAGCTACTAGTAACAACATTTGTGAAGGAAGTTTTCATGAATCATCCAATTCAAAAACCGTAATAGGCCGAAATTGACAAATCGAAAACTAAGCAATTCTAGACCATTTTAGCTCAAACCAAAGCTAGAATCACACTCACCGGAGCTCAAGGAGAAGAAAGAGACCGACGGTGTCGAAAATGGTGGCCGGAATCGGCGTGATCGACGGTGGATCGATTTTCGGCTTCTCCGGCCAAAATCGATCTCCCGACGTCGGAAACGGCCTCCTCAGGTGGCGAAACTGGTCGGGGAAGACGGTGGCACACCGGACGGCACACCCACGGTGAAGGAACGGCGTGACAGACGCCCGGACGGCAAGGGGAAGGATCGGGAGGAAGAAGGAGATGTCGGGGGCAAAAGTGTAATTTTCCAAATTCTTTTGATTTTTGATAAATATATGTATATATATATACTTTATACTATATATTAAAATAATATTAAATTACACACATCAAATATACACCACACACATAAAAATATTAATATTTTAATAATTTATACCAAATAAAATTAATTAAATAACAATTAAACAAATAAATACTTAATAAAATATTAGGGTAATAATAAACCCTAATTAAATAAATATACCTACACAGGCTTTATTTAATAATTTAAAAATATGTATGAGTTCATGCAAGTCCGTAAATACATTTAAAATAATTAATAATACATTGTTTACGTGAAAATTTCCCCGGAAATGCAAGTGCCGGGAAAATTTTACGTGAAACACTGAAAATAATATACAGTAATTAAAATAGGTTTAAAATACATATTAACTCGTAAAAATATCATATAAAATACAGAAATTATTAACACTGCATATCCCTGTACAGTGTAAAAATATTTTAAAAACACGGGATATTACACATATGAAAATGAAAAAAAATACTGCTAGAATAATGTGAATGAATCCAGAATGAAGCTGGTGACAAAATGTAACTCTGAGGGCAACTTAGGAGCAAAATAGTAAATACAATATTGGAGCTTCAAAGTTAGTGAAAGAGATCTTGGGACAAAATGAAGTAAACTACAAGCACACAGATACATCAAAAGCAGTAACAAAAATAAAAGTTCAACAGTGCATCGGTCAATCACAAACTCTAGTGTAAAGCCATGGAACCCACTTGCTAGCCTAGTCATCAGTCTGATGAACTATATCAGAAGCTCTAACATTAGAAGTACCAAAATAAAGGATTCAATACTTAAACCTATAGGCTATTGATAAGGCACCTTGTTCTTACACTCCAGGCTGTGAACATAGCCCTATTCCAAACAGAAGACCTATTAGGATCATGTATGTCATATATAACATGTATACACTTACATATGTTTATTGTAAAATACTTACTTTACATAAAAAGTCTCAAAGCCCAAGCAAGATTGTGCCAATAGTTTGCTACTAACATTCAAAAATAGTGTTGTAAAAGTGCAAAAAGGTAATTAAAATGTTCATATCTGAGGGAAAAGGATAACACTATCAAGGTGAACCTAATACTTAATGAGACTTTAGACTTTAAGAGCCTAATAAATCATGGGCCCATCTAGTAAGGGAGCATCACTAACAATGATACTTGCAAAAGCATTATCCTAGCGACCTCAATAAGCTAGATAGGACATTTTAGCTCCTCAGATTCAATCATCCATCTCTATAGACTTATTTGGAGCATCATTTAGAATATCTCTCCATGATAGTTAGACTAGTGTAGGGTATGGAATATGGTGATAAAAAGGTCCAACATGTTAGCAATATATTTGTTTGCCCTATAAAAGGGAAGAACACACTCAAAACTTAAAATGAATGCACTTTGGAAAATTATTTGATTATAAAGTAAGATCTCTAACTTTTGAACCCTTTTCATAGGAGATCAAGAAGAGGAATGAAGTCGTCTACTATAGCATTAATTGAATGGCAAAAATACAAACATAGCCCAAAGCCACAACTTCAATGGTGGAGTATCATGACTTTTGTGATTAGAGACATCATTATCACAATCAAAAGGGAAGAATGCAAAAAAGAAAAAAAGACATTGAATTTTGACAAAATCTCTTCAACTACAAATAGAACATACTAATTTATGATATCTTATATAGGAAAAATAAAAGAGAATGAAGAAGGGGAAAGGAACCGATACATCAATAAGAATGGGCTAGATAGCAAATGCCAAACACTCATCAAGATAATAAAGGGAAGTAACAGAACTCTGTTTCCTTTAATTCTATAATAAAGTACCATCTCAATCATGAAATTTATAAATTAAAAGTAAATTCATCCACCTCATGAGATCATGTGCAAAAAGCCTATATTATGACCTTTGATCATAATGGTTTTTTTTATTAGCCTCACAGAATTCAGATGTTTAACTAATAGTTTATGTTGAGAGGTTATAAACTCTAATTAATCTAATGCTTTCTTTGCACCGAAATAAGGGGAAGAATATACAAAAAAAAAACTATAGACATGCAGTGTAAATTACTTGAACTTTAAAGTATAATTTTGGTCTTTTGTGAATGATAAATGCGCATATAATATACTCCAATGCTTAGAAATGAGTACGAGTACAAAATCCCTTGATGGTATCCACATTGAGTAATATGAAAAAGGTAAGGGAATATTAAGAGGAGAATTGAAGTAAGAGCAAGCATAATTTACTCTAAGGCTCAGAAATGAGTAAGAGTACTAACATGAACATTTGGCGGTATCCATGTTGAGTAATATAAGAAAGGTAGGGCAATACTAAAAGAGGACCATATCTAAAAAGCTGCTCTAGTTACTCTAATGTTCAATAAGAGTATGAGTATCCAAAGGACCTTTCCAACGGTATCCACGATGAGTATGAGAAAAGTGGGGGAATACTTGGATAAGGAAGAAAAGCACAAAAATAATTCAAAGGCTATTTTGATACTCAAAATTTAATCAGTTTATGCTCAATTTCCATAAGTTTTGTGTAGCAAATTCTCCTTAAAATTAGGTATGGAAGTAATCTCTTCACTTGGTAAAATATATACTCTCAGCATAAAATGGTTAATGATGCCTCTGACCTTTGTAAATGGCAAATAAATAATAGTCATGAAAATTAAAAAATAGTGAGATTCATTGAGTGTACGCTATCTCATGAAAAAGTGATAAATTTTCTCATAAATTTTCAACATTATAATGTACTTTTGCACATTCATCATGGTTGAAACTAACTTTAACAAGTCTATAGGAATTGCAAATCTAGAAGGAAGTGCACCCAACTTGTAGAGTTGGTTAACACATCAAATCAAAATTAGTTAGTAGAGAAATTCTAATCAGTTAACACAATAAAATTCAAAGTTAGTTAGTAAAAATTCTAATTAGTTAGCATAAAGAATTCAAAGCATTCGACTCAAACATCCAAATATAAAAATTGTGAGTAGTTATGGACTACAGTAATAAGGGCAAGTAATGAAAGAGTTGTAATTAATCAAAATTATTAGCAAGCAATGAAAGAACTATAGCTAATTGCGAGTAGTTATGGATTGTAGCATTATAAAAGCAAGCAATGAAAGGATTATAGTCAATTTACAAGTAATTATGGATTGCAGCATCAAAGGTGAGCAACAAAAGGGTTGTAATTAATTAAAATCAACCAAAAATTATGGACTATAGCATCAAAGGCGAGCAATGAAAGGGTCGTAGTTAATTAAAATCATCCAATAGTTATAGACTATAGCATCAAAGGTGAGCAATGGAAAGGTTGCATCTAATCGCGAGCAGTTATGGATTGTAGCATCAAAGGTGAGCAATGAAAGGGTTGTAGCTAATCAAGAGCAATTATAGATTGCAACATTATCGATGAGTAATGGGAAGGTTGTAGCTAATCATAAGCAATTATGGATTATAGCATCAATGGTGAGCAATAAAAGGGTTGTAACTAATCGCAAGCAATTATAGATTGCAACATCATCGATAAGCAACGAAAGGGTTATAGCTAAACTATGAAAAGTTATGGATTATAGCATCAAGGGCTAGCAATGAAAGGGTTGCAACTAATCAAAATTGTGAGCAATTATGGATTGCAGCATTAAGAGTGAGCAACGAAAGGGTTGCAGTTAATTGAAATCATCAGTGACCAAGGAAGAGATTGCAGCTCATTGAAAGCCTTAAGCAGTTATGGACTGCAGAATCAAAAAGGGAGCAATAAGAGGGTTCTAGTTGATTAAAGCCAACAAGCAATGAAAGGTTGCAGCTGATCAAAATCATCGATAAGCAATGAAAGAATTTCAATTAAATCAAAAGTCATGAGTAGTTACGGACTACAGAATTAAAGGTAGACAATGAAAGTATTATAGCTATTCAAAACTTACCAGCAATTAAAGATTGCAGCAGCATGAAGCATACATTAAGGAATGACAAAAGCAACATTATGCAATTTAGTGTTATAGATAAAAGCTCTGTATCATGACTGGTAAGTATACTAACTCTTTAGTTAGAAATTATGTGCTTATTTGCTCTACCGCAATTTGTCAAGCAAACAGCAATAAAGGGGGCAACTGTAAGCACCCAATTTCAGGATGATGAAGTGTGAACGCGATAGAGCACTCCAATGATAAAAAAATTATAAATAAGTCTTCAATACTTGAAGTTGGAAATCTCAAAAGTCTAAATGCATTTTTAAAATAGTTTAATTAGTTTCTTAAAGGATTTAATTGTGATGTTTTCTTTAAGGACCTAATTGAAACGTGTAAATCATTTCAAGGGTCTTTTTATAATTAAAAGTTAAAAAAATAAAAGAGGATCACAATTTTGAAATTTTGATCGGAATTCTATAAAACTTACCGAAATTATGTAATTTTAATCGAAACTATATAATTCCAGTTGGAATTGAATGCTTTTTATTTATTTTTTATTTTCCAGTAAATAAAAAATTTTATTTTCTAAATTTTGATTGATCAAATAATTTGATAAATCCCTTTTCTAGAATTTATCTATATTTATTAGGAAATCAAAAGTTCTTTTAAAATAAAAACTCTATCACTATGAAGAGAGAAAGTCATAGTGTGATACGTCTTTTAGCTAGGGTTCTCTATATAAACCCAGCTCAAACTCTCTTATGGGGGGCTCTTTTTCTAACCCTTTTTAGGAGGCTCACACAGTGTGCAAAGATTTTCTTATGAAGTATTTGTTCTTTAAGGAAGAAGATGTAGACTTTTAGAAAGGAGAACACCAAATATTAAAGACCTATTTAAAATGGAATGATAATTTATACCACTCTGAGTAGCAAATTAATACTGCATCCATACAATCATCTCCTCTCTTACCCTCCTCTATTTTTTATTTGATTATCTTGTTTTTAGTTAATTTTAACTTTATTTAGTTTTTATCGTTATTTAGTTTAATCACTAATCACTGTTTATTTTTGTGTTTGTGTTAATGATAATGGAGAGCGCTACATGACGAATTCACTTAGAGAATAAAATCCATAAAGATCCATGGAATGCCATGGATTCATTTTTATAGCCAAATATAGTTTCTAGGGTTTATTTATTTATTATTATTTTGTTGGTTGTTTTATTTTTTAATTTTTGTTTATTTAGTTTTTTGGGGTTGTGTTAATTTTTATTTTTTATTATTTTCAATAGATCATTGTAATAGCCCTAATAGTAGGAATAGTGGAATCCTGTGTGTGTGTGTTATGTGTTTTATTTATTAATTAATTAGTAAATTAGGTTTATTTGATAAGCTTTAATTAAAATTAATGGTGGTTGTAGTATTCATTACATAATTTATTTTATTTTGTTTTTTATTTCTAATTTATGTATCTTAATTAATTAATTTATGTATCTAATTTGATTATTTTTTTTTTTGTTAATTTTATGATTTATATTAGGCTTTTGTTGTGTTTACTTTAAGCTCATGATTTTAGATTTTTTAGGTTTGATAATTATATTCACCTTTTCTTTAATGGGTTTACTAATTTAATTAGGATTATATTTAATTAATCAAATTTGATTTTAGGCTCATAAATAATTAAATTTTAGTTTAGAGGTAACTTAGGCCCATTTAGTTAATTTAGACATAGGCCCATTGAGGATAATTAAAATTATTTAGACTTAACCCATTAAATTTAAGCCCTTTCCATAATCTATAGATTTAAGATCACCTTAGAATTAAAACTGAGTAGGAATTAGGCCATTAGTTTTTTGGATTACTTGTAAATTAAAACATATAGATTTAGCCCATTTAATTAAAATCAATGTAGATTAGACCAACTTAGGGATTGTGAACTTAAATGAATGCATTGTTTATATGTACTTTTCATGACTATTTTGCTTGGAGTTAATTGTTTAAATAAAGGTTTATATGAAATTGCATGTAAAAAGAGGATAAAATAGTAATTCACAAAGTAATTCTAAATCAACATAAGACTGAAAGAAGTTAGTTTTCTGTATCCAGAATCTCCTGGTTATCATGCTGGATTTCTTTTAGAGAATTAAGTACCACCATTTTTTGATTTGTCCCAGTTATTATCCTGGGTGGTGACTCCTCGTCTCCATGCCATGTCTTTGTGACAATGGTTAGTGTGTTCTTTAAAGCCCTGAGCTCAAACAATGGCGGTTGTTAAAATCTTAGATGCACGTTAAACCTCGCCATCTACAAGCACTCGAATCAATCAAAACTCTAGCATCAATAAAACATACCAATAGTGTACTTGCTACCACTGCATTGGATGCCTGAGCATCTTGCTACATGAGAGTGAAGACTCTGGCTTGTCCTTTACCTCCCTCCAGCTAGTAAAAGCTTGTCCAAATCCTCTTGCATTACCTATACCCCTTTTACCTCACCCATACTGGGCTACAAACTGAGAAATTCTTGAGTATTGAAATGGTAGCAGTTAAAACTAAGTTAGAGCTACACTATTTAAAGATGATTGGGGAAACTACTACTGAAAAATAGAATAAGGAAATGATCTAGCAAAATGTCCCACTTGTCCATATAAAAAACATCTCCTTAGAGCCATAAAACATGATTTCTAATAGACTCTTCCACAGGTCTAGTAGGCATTGGTTACAAATCCTATACTACTGTATCTAGAACTCTACTCGCTACAATTGCTAGTATCACCTGAACCGAATTTGATAGGTCTGCAGGTCATACTATGGCCATGTTTACTGTCTTATGGACTCTTTGCTAAGTTCTCTAGCCCTATTAAATAAATCCTCTAGGCTGACTATTAGAGCCTATTTAAAGTGTCGAATATAGAGTATCCTAATATCCTCCCACTCTAGTACCTCCCATATGGTAGAAATCAAGCATTACTCCTTACGTGGTGAGCCTAAGCTCAATCTTTTTAGCTAGCTCAGTGATTGACTTAAGAGTTAAGCCCACAACAGGCATCCCAGCCAATGCAGAACCCAATCTAGTAGCATATGTGGTGATGGTAAGATACTGGTATCTTATAATGTCTTTAGCATATATGGATAACAAAAGAAACTCTCTAGTGTATTTCTCTATTGACCTATCATCTCCGGAAATATTTATCAATCAGAGCCTATAACTCATCCGCAACGGCTCTGGGTAGAATCATCTCATGAACTATTCTATGAACTAAACCTACATTAGTGTAATCATATAGGCCTGGATCACCTAAATAAAACTAATCTAATGTTGGCCCCTCAATTGATAGCTCAATAATTAAAATCCTCTAATACTGAGAGTATGCAGTTTGAGTCTTTAACTCAATTATGTGAAGAAAATTAAGCAGGTTTATAGTCCTATCAAAGGAAATTCTGCTAACTCTAGAGTAGAACAAAGCTACCTCTAAGTCTAACATACCCATAACTCCTTATTGATATAGAGGCTACATAGGCGGCATAGCCTGGGGTATAGCTATTGCACCCTACTAAACTCTTAATGCAAAAGTAGCTTCCTCAAAATCTTGGCCTGCAGGATCCTCATCTTATAGCTCTCTTTATCTATGGTGACCTACTGCTCTTCTAGGTTTACCTCTACCTCTACCTCTACCCCTATGCCTAATCGGTGGCTTAGGGTGTAGAGTCTTATATCGATAGGACTCCTCATCCTTAGCCCTAATGATTGGTGGAGTGACTCGTGCTCTCCTCCTCATTCTAAAAAGAATATAGATAAACACAATTTAGACAAAATAGACAAGCTAATGGTTATGTGGAATTCTAAAGCAAGGAAGACTTTTAAAGACATAATAAAACCTAATTGTTGTAGTAGTTTCAAAGAAAACTCAAACTTTAGTAGCCAACATCCAACCATACTAAACCTAGGCTCTAATACTAACTTTGTCGTGATCCAAACCCAGGAGTTATGACTGGTGCTAGGGAATGGGAATTCGCAAGAATCAATAATCTGTAGCAAGCCTAAAATATAAGAACTTAACAATCATAAACATAAGTATGCCTTAGAATTAAAAATTTTTAAATCAAAATAACTTTCATATCATATCATAATAAAATATATTCATACAAATATTCAAATACAAAACCTTAATCAATAACAATATAAAATTCTACAAAAGACATACTACTACTACAACATGTAATAAATGCAAGAAGTGATAATTCAAAATTTACATAAGTTAGCCAGTGAGGAAGGGGTCTGATGAAGAGAACTACTATGGGAGGTATGATGAAAAGGATCCTGAAAAAAAGAATTGAGGGGTCAAACCTCACTAAATGAATCATTGTTATATATATGCATGCAACCTAAGGACACAAACATTCAAGCATTAGTATAATAACATTTATACATCTATATTTATTTATTTTATACATGCATTTTATACGAATGCTCAAAATCACATTTTATGATAAACATATAAATGCATATAAATTTTGGGTTGAGGATCATAGCAGAATCCTAAAATTTTTTGCAACCTCAATCATTGAACCTTACTAGCCAATAAGCTCATTTAATTCCAAAAATATTTCCCTTCTCAAATTTAACAGTAGACTGGCCCTGAGATACTGAGTCAACTAAGCTCCTATGGTCTCACTGCTGACATGACTAGGCTCGAAACACTGAGTCAACTGAGCTCCTATAGCCACTCCACTCTGTATTCATAATCTTAATAATCATCTTAACCATATCTCATTTAAATAAAAAATTTATAGCATACATCTAGTGTACTGGTACGCAATAATCCTAGTATAGCCCACTAAATAGCATGTTTTATAGCTATCTTCAAAAATAACATTTCATAAATAAAATCATAAAATCATATTAAATATGAGCACTATCCAAATTACACATATAAATATTCACCTTTATATATATGCAAACATATATATAATAGCAATAATAATTAACATTTAATGCACTATAGCACAACTAAATTCATATCTACTAAAATATATGGATGCCAATAATATTTTCCACATGCAATGCATACATATAACAATAACTCATAAGTGGAATGCACTCCTCTATAATGACTCGATTGGCCTGTAGGCCTCAGTCTCAACACGACTATAAAAAATAATAATTAATTAATTAGGATAAAAATTCTAATATTATATATTCTAGATTACTAAAAATAATAATTAATTAATTAATTAAGATAAAAATTCTAATCTTATATATTCTAGATTTCTAAGGAAATACTTGATCTAAAACACTTCTCCTTTGTAAAATCAACATCTTTTTACTAAAAGTAAAGTCATTCTTGCGCAAAAACACACTTCAAATTATTCTAAAACTCAACATCTCAAGTTGGACCCCTCAAACTACAATTCACGCCCAACCAAGAACCAACATCATACCACAATATAAAAACAATATAATTTATTCAAATCACAAAATGTCATATAAATATTAAAGAAATTTATTTTCAAATAAATAATAAATTTCTAGTTCACAAATAATAATTGCCAATAAAATTTATTAATAGGATAAAATTTCCATTTACAATTAAATTAGCATAAATTGTAAATAATTGTTAAAATCACTCAATTATATCATAAAAATAATAAAAGATTCATTTAGGCTCAAAAACAATAAATAAATTTATTTTTCATATATTTCCCAAAATAACTACTAAATAATTAATAATTGAAAAAATAATTATAAAAATTATTTTTTTACTTTTATTATTTAAAAATGGTCTAAAACAGTATAATTATCAATAATTTTAATTAAAATTAAACAATTCACCAATTTATAATAATTTTTCAAAAACACATATTTATACATAACCTTAAAAAAGTATATCTCATATTCTATATATAATTTCATAAAATTTTCTTCACAAAGTTTAATTTACATAATATATAGAATTTATTAAAAATATAAATTTTTTTGGGCCGGAACAGTAATGTGAACAGTATCCCGAACCTGAAAAATTTTTAAATTTCAAAAAAATAAATAAAAATCATATTCAACAAGATCAAGACTTCAATTACATTTAATCTCAAAGCAACTATATCTAATAAAATCTAATTCAAGCTCAATTAAACAAAATAACCTAAAATCAAATTACCAAAAATTAACGTTGCTCCCAGCACGAATCAAAGCAATTGATGGAAGGGTTTAGAAGCCCAGAGGGAGGGGAGTTAATCAAGAATAGCGACATCATCAAATGTGGTTGGAATTATTGCCGGTGAGGCTCTCACTCTTCTAGTAGCAAAGGAAACCGAGAGGGAAGAGGAAAGGAGGAGGAAGCCGGGGAGGAGGAGCAATTAGGCTACTTTAGGAAACATTGACAGCATTGGGTTGGTGACCTGCAGTGGTGGGTCATGGCTGGCAGTGAAGGTTGATCGATGAAGAAAGAAAGAAGAAAGAAAAGAAATAGAAAGGAAAAGAAAGAAGAAGAAAAAAAAGAAGGAGAGGTTCTGACACGTTTTTACTTACTTTTTTTTAAAACTTTAACTTTAACTTTTATTATTAATATATATATAATATACATATGCATATAAATATAAATATAAATATAAATATAAATATATATATATATATATATATATATATATATATCCTTAAAAATTTATAAAATTTACAAAAATATTCACCCAATAAAATTTTTTTAATGAAATATTAATTAATACATTAAAATTCATAATTTAATTTAATAGTCAAAATATGGGTTATTACATGGCTGGTAAAAGTCTGTCCAAATCCTCTAGTGTTGCCTCTACCTCCTTTACCTCGCCTCTACTGGGCTACAAATTGAGAAATGCTTGAGTACTGAAATGGCAGTGGCTAGAACTAAGCTCAAGCTACTCTAGCTAAAGATAATTAAGGAAATTGCTGCTGAAAACTAAAATAAGGACTTGATCTAGCAAAATGTCCTATCTGTCCATATCAAAAACATGTCCCCGAAACTATATAACATGGTCCTTGATGCACTCTCCCACATGTCTGGCAGGCACTGGCTGCAGATCTTATGCTATTGTATCCAGAACTCTGCCCGCTACTACTGGTAACACTTGAACTGAATCTAACAGGTCTGTAAGTCCCATTACAGCCATGTTTACTGCTTTTGTAGACTCTCTATTGAGGTCTCTAGCCCCACTGAATATATCCTTTTGGTTGACTACTGGAGTCTATATGAAATGTTAAATATGGAGTATCTTGATATCCCTCTACCCTGGTACCTCCCTTCTGGTAGAAATCAAGCATAACTCCTTGCCTGATGAACCTAAGCTCAATCTCCTTATCTAGCTCAGTCACTAACTCGAGAGTCAAGCCTACAATAGGCATCCTAGCAAATGCAGAACCTAATCCAGTAATATATGTGGTGATGGTAAAATATTAGTCCCTCATAAAGTCTTTGGCTTATCTAGAAACTATCTAGTGTACTCCTTTACTGACCTGTTGCCTCTAGAAATATTCATCAATTGAAGTCTATAACTCATCTGCATTGACTCTGGGCATAATCATCTCTTGAACTGCTCTCTGAACTAAGCCCACGTAAGTGTAGTCATATGGGGCTGGATCACTTAAACAAACCAATATAACACTGGCCCTTTAACTGACAACTTGACAATCAGAATCTGTTAATACTCGGTGTATGTAGTATGAGTCTTTAACTTAATCATTTGAAGAAAATCAAGCAGGTCTGAAGTCCCATCAAAGGATATCCTACGGACTCTAACATAAAACAAAGTTGCCTTTAAGTCTAACATATCCTGAACTCTCTACTAATATAAAGGTTGTATAGGCGGCATAGTTTAGGGTGTAGCTGTTGCACCTTGCTGAACTCTTGGTGTAAAAATAGCTTCCTTAAAATCCTAGCCTGTAGTTTCATCATCCTGCAGCTCTCTTTATCTACGGTGACCTGCCACTCCTTTAGGACTACCTCTAGCTCTACCCTTATGCTTAATTGGCGGCTCAAGTGGTAAAACCTTATCCTGGTAGGACTCCTTATCCTCAGCCTCAATGACTGATGGAGCAACTTGTGCTCTCTTCCTCATTCAAAAAATAACATAAATAAAATAGACAATTCAAACAACAATAGATATCCCACAAGTTAAGCAAAAAACTATAAGCAAAGAAGAATATTCAAGGACATAATCAAACCTAATCGTTATAGTAGTTTTAAAGATAACTCAAACTTTAGCAACCTAGGTCCAACTATACTAAACATAGGCTCTAATACTAACTTTGTTACAAGCCAAACCTAGCAGTTATGACCGATGCTAGGGAACAAAAATTTACAAGATGCCTAAAATATAAAACTCAACAAAACATAAGCATAAATATACCTCAGTATTAAAACCTTTAATACAAAAAGAAATCTCTATATCATATCATAATAAGATATGTTCACACAAATATTCAAATACAAAACCTTAGTCAATAATAATATAAAATAATACAATAAGACATACTACTTCTTCAATATCTAATAAATATAAGAAGTAATAGTTCAAAATTTACATAAATTGGTCGATGAAGAAAGGGTCTAATGAAGAGGATTAATAGGGGAGACCTTAAGTAAAGAGTCCTAAAAAATAATTAATGCGGTCAGACATCACTGAGTGAATCATTGTCATATATATATATATATACATACAACCTAAGGTCATAGACATTCAAGCATCAATATAATAATATCCATATATTTACATTTATTTATTTTATACATGCATTTCATACAAATGCTCGAAATCATATTTTACGAGAAAGAAAGAATTTGGGTGGAGGACCGAAGCAAAACCCTAAGATTTTCTACACCCTCAATCACTGAACCTCATTAGCCAACAGGCTTACTTAAATCCAAAAATATTTCCTTTCTCAAATTTGACAGTGGACCGGCCCCTAGACACTGAGTCAACTGAGCTTCCATAGTCTCACTGCCGACATAATTGGCCCCAAGACATTAAGTCAACCAACCTCCCGCCGTCACACCACTCTCTATTCACAATCTTAATAATCATCTTAACCACATCTCATATCAATAAAAATATCATAACCTAGCATTTAGTGTACCACTACATAATAGTCTTAGTATAGCCCATTAGGTAGCACCTTCTACAGCCATCCTTCAAAATATCATATCAAAAATAAAATAATAAAATAATATTAAATAATGAGTAGCATCCAAATTAGACAAATAATTATTCACCTTTATATATATGCAAACATATATATATATATATATATATATATATATATATATATATAACAATAATAACAATTAACATTTAATGCATCATAATATAATAAAATTCATATTTATTAAAAATATGGATGCCAATAATATTTTTTACATGCAATGCATACATATAATAATAACTCATAGATGAAATGTGCTCCTCTATGATGACTTGACTGACCCTATCCTGTAGACCTCGGTCTTGGCGCGACTATAGAAAATAATAATAAATTAATTAGGATGAAAATCCTAATTTTATATATTCTAGATTTCTAGAGAAAACTCAATCTAAAACTTGGCTCTATAAACACTCAAAACTTAATATAGACCCGATATCACATTTTACGAGAAATCTACCAAAAATTCGATAGAGTCTCCTTTGTAAAACGGACATCTCTCTACTAAATGTAGAGTCAATCCTACACAAAAATACACTTCAAAATATTTCAAGACTCAACATCTCGGGATGGCCCCCGAACTACATTTCATGCCCAACTGAGAACCAATCATTACAAAATATATAAAAATAATATAATTTTCTCAAATCACCAAAATATAACATAAAAATATTAAAGAAATTATTTTCTAAATAAATAATAAAATTCTAGTTCTCAAATAATAATTGCCAATAAAATCCATTAATGGAATAAAATTTCCATTTTATAAATAAATTAGCATAAATTGTAAATAAATATTAAAATCATTTATTAATATCATAAAAATAATAAAATGCTCATTTAGGCTCAAAAGATAATAAATAAATTTATTATTCATTTAATTTCCCAAAATTACTATTAATTAGTTAAAATTTGGAATTAACTATAAAAATTATTTTGCATACTTTTATTAATCAAAATGGTCTAAATGGAATAATTAACAACAATTTTAATTAAAATTAAATAATTTATTAATATCCAACAATTTCTCAAAAATACATATTTATACATAACCTTGAAAATTTATATCTCAAATTCTATACATGATTTCACAATACTTTCTTCAGAAAGTTTAATCTACATAATATATAGAATTTATTAAAAATATAAAAAATTTTCCACCCAGAGACTGTTCGGAATAATAATGTGAATAATACCCAATGCCCAAAAAATTAAAAAAATTATGCAAAATATATTAAAAGAAAGATCTCAACCACAATTTCAATAACATATTAACGATTAAACCTAAGAAAATCAAATTCAAACTCAATATAACCAAATTAACTAAAAATAACCTAAAATCAAATTACCAAAATTGGAATTGTTATCACTTTTTTCTGGTCAAACTGACTTGGGGGAATTGAAGCCCAAAGGGAAAGCTTTTGATCAAGACTGGTGGTGTCATTAGTGGTGGTCGGAATTGTCATAGGTGAGCCTCTTTGCAATCCAACAACTAACCAAAACCAAAAGAGAGAGAGAAAGAAAATGAATGCGGGGCTGTCGGACGTGTTGGCGTGTTGGCAGCGACATGGGATGTCCAACATGATGAGGGAGTGGCAGTGGCAGGTGGGTGGTGGTAGCTCTGTTAGTGGGGGGAAGAAGAAATAAGAAATGAAAATAAGGTGAAGAAAAAAAAAATATATATATATACTAAAATACTCTTAATAATAAATTTTATTAAAAATACTCATTTAACACTAATTGAATAAATAAATATTTAAAACTCAATCATTCCTCTTTTTAATTTAATAAATAAAAAATACAGTCATAACAAAAATGAAAGAAGAGTTCACTTACCTTTATTGGAACTCCATTAACCCTTTCTCTCAATTTGTTTTGTTTTGTTTTTTTTAAGTGATAAGCATAAAATGAAGATAATCTTCTCCATGGATAAGGATTACTTTAACCTCTAAGAATGTGACACCTATATTCTTTTTTTTAATTTAATTCTCTATTTAATTTAATTTAATTAATAATAATTTTTTTCTTTATATATATATATATATATAGTTATCATAACATTTATTAAATTTATTTTATTTTTAAATATGTAATTTTAATGTTAATCCCAAGTATGGATGTGACAAATAGGATTGGTGGTGGGAGGTGGTGCTATGACAAGGTGGCAATTGTGGGGAGGGAGGGAGGAAATGAGGAGAAAATAAAAAAGAAAAGTATGGCTGGCAACATAAAATTTAGTGATAGAAAACTAGTTATTGATGAGAGTCAAATATTGCATATTTTTAGCTCATTTATATTTACTTTAAAGATGTATTTTAAGAAAATATGAGCTGATTAGTTGATTTTTGTAAATTAGTAATAGATTGGAGCTTAAAGAGCAATTTTAGAGTTTGGCTAATTCAACCTCTAAGATTATGTGAAGATTTTTAAATCCTTAGAGTTTAAGAATGAGAAATTTATCTTCTATACATTTGAAATAGACAACTTAAGCTTTTTGAATTGAGCTTATTGTCAAAATTCAAGTTCATTTAAGTTCTCATATCTTGAGTCGAAGTCAGCATATATAACTTTCATTTTAGGTTGCACAGTTCTCGATATTTCAACAATATACTAAGCTATAGAGGTCCAATTAAGGTGATTCAAAGTGCAATGAAAAGCCTAGACAAAAAGTTACAACTTTTATGCAAATTTCTTAGGCTGATTCAACTGTCTTCAAGGGATTCATTCTATGCATGGAGTAGGTCACATGATTATGTCCTAAATCATACATAGCCATGTGCAGTGGCTAGAACATTTAAGGGTTTTTTAGAAGGAATGCTATATTTAATTAGGTTTTGCCTCTTTGAAAGGGAGAATTCAAGGGAGAAGGAGAATATCACTGAAAAACACATAAAAAACCCTAAAAGATCAAATAGACTATAAGAAAGTGAAGAGTGAAGATTGAATTAAAGATTCAAGATTAATCATAACTATTTTCTTGTTCTTCTTCTTCTTCTTTTTATACTTTTTATTATGGGTTTTTCTTGTGAATTTTTAGAGATTAATAATAATTAGTTAGTTTAAATTTTTCTTTGTTAGGGATTTATAGTCTGAACATGATCGAAGTTTTCAATTTAACATAGTCATTAGTTATTGTATATTATGCTTATTATTCTTGATGCTTGGTATTACTTGACCACCAACAACATGATTTTAATTGGAATTATGTATTGAGAGATGGTAATTCTAATAGACCAGTAAACACAAGTTTAATTTAACTCAAAATTAGAGATAAATTGGGTTGATTAAATTCCATTTTGAGTTGTGCTTCAAAATTCACAAATTTTGATGTTTAAGCATTTAGATTGCAATGAGAATTGAGACTTTATTACCTTGATTGATAATTTTGAATTTAAATCTATCACGACCCAAACCTGGAGTCATGACTAACGTTAAGGAATAAGAATTCTTTCAAATTTGGAACTCGTAGCAGGCCTTAAAAATAAAAACACATGCAATAAAATAAATAAAAATACATTAGGATTAAAACTGTAATCAATATGTAAAAATAAATACTTAAATTTCATATCATAATAAAAATATTTATACAATATTCAGATAAAAGTCTCAAAGCCAAAACAACACTCTACTGATACAATAACATTACTACTGCAGTCTCTAGAAAATAATAAGAGTTTAGATAATAAAATCACATAATCTAGTAGGGGTTGAAGAAGACCAGCGAAGAGGTCTACTATTAAGGTCTGAAGAAGAATCACCTGTAAAAAAAATATTGGGGGGAATCAAACCTCACTGACTGAATTATTATAACATATATACATGTAGTCTAAATTTATATACATTCAATCATTTGTGTGTGTGTGTGTGTGTGTATATATATATATATATATATATATATATATACATTTCACACAGATGCTAAAATTCATTTTTATATATAATAAATGCATAAAATTATTTTAGTTGAAGGACCGGAGCAGAACCCTAACAGTTTGCAATCTCGATCATAAAAATCAATAGCCAACTAACTTATCCAAAACTCCAAGTATTCATTTATCCAACTTAATGTAGTAGACTAGCCCTGAGTACACTAGGTCATATATGTAGACATATATATATATATATATATATATATATATATATATATATATATATATATATACATTTCACACAGATGCTAAAATTCATTTTTATATATAATAAATGCATAAAATTATTTTAGTTGAAGGACCGGAGCAGAACCCTAACAGTTTGCAACCTCGATCATAAAAATCAATAGCCAACTGACTTATCCAAAACTCAAAGTATTCATTTATCCAACTTAAGGTAGTAGACTAGCCCTGAGTACACTAGGTCAACCGAGGTGAAAAGAGTCCTAGAGGGGGGGTGAATAGGACTATTAAATAAAAAATGAGAAATTAAAAGAATTCTTTGCAAGAATTGAATGGAAGTTGAGAAGGAAGAATGAAGAACACAAAGATTTAAGGAGTTCAGATTCAAAAATAATCCTACATCTCCACCTAACTTATTTCCATGTTAGGATTTTTAATCACCCATAATCTTATTCACAAGATTGAGATTACAAAAGAGTTTTATGGCTCACTCTTATAACCTTATAACATGAGTTTTCAAGGCTCACTCAAAAAAAAAAAAAAAAAACCAAAACCTAAGTGTTTCAATGGACAACACTTAAACCAATTCCTTTAGAAAAAATCTCACTTTCCTTCTAATTTAACCCAATATTTAAAATAAAGAGAATTTTTATTTCTAATACACAACCAAATCTCATAAGATTTATACAAACAAAGAATTGTTTAAGAGAATTTGAGAGCTCAATGAATGTTTAAGAAAGAATGAATGATGAACAAGTTTCTTAACTTCCATTCAGCTCTAGAGGTATTTATACTTAAAAATATAGTTATTGAAGGTGTAAATGATGTATCCAACATCTATATTTTGAATCACTGAAAGTGATGCTGTCAATACTGGATTGAAATCATTAGAATTACCATCCAACATCTATATTCATGGATTGAAATCATGATTGGCTACTTAAGATATTTGAATTTACTCATACTTTCTTTATAGAACTGTAGATATTTAAATTGTATTTCTATATCATTTTGAATCATCCAAATTGGACTTTTATAGCTCAAGATATGTCCAAAATACTAAAAGATATGCAATCTGAAATGCAGAATACTGTTAGACAGCTATATCCAAGTTGAACCCATAATTTTTTATTGAATAAATTTGAATTTTCCCATACTTTCTTTATGAAAGTTATAGATATTTAACTTATATTTCTATATCATTTTTCATCACCTAAATTAGACTTCTTTAGCTTAGGATATGTCCAAATTACTAAGAGCTATGCAATCCAAAATGTAGAATAGTGTTAGACAGCTATATACAAGTTGAAGCTGTGATTTTGTCTTGAATAAATTTTCATTTGCCTATAATTTCTTCATTAAAGTTGTATATATTTGACTTATCTTTGTATATCATTTTGAATCAGCTTAATTGGACTTCTGTAACTAAAGATATGTCCAAAATACTAAGAGATGTGTTATCTGAGATGATAGACGTATACATTGATTTCAACTCAAAATTTTCATACCCAAATGAACTCAGATTTTGATAAATAAGACCAATTCATAAAGCTCAAGATATTTAATTCAATATCAAGAAGATAAATTTCTCAGTATAAAGCTCTAAAGATTCCAAAAGTCTCATTAAATCTCAAAGGTCCAATCAGCCCAAGATAATCATACTTCATTTTAACTTCCAATAAAGTCCTAACTTATACACACTTAAATAAACAAATTAAATTATCAAAATTAAGTTTATTAAGATCAAAATTAATATTGATTATTGCTAAGGTCAAGAATCTCCACCTTTTTTATTTTAACAAACTTATTTTGTGTTTAATTAAAAATTAATACAAAGTAAAGTGTGTGATAATATTTGTGATAATAATGATACCAAATGTACTAAAATATATTTCTTTATTTCTCCTTCTACGAATATGGGAATGATAAGAAATATAAATTTATAGATTATTCCTCTTGAAAAAAAAATATAAACAACATAAAATATAGTTAGAGGGATAAAAACATGGCATTCTTATGACAAATGTATTAAAAACATAAAATATGATAACATAATAATTTAAATAAATGTTAGGCAATGTGAGAAAATAATTTTAAACATATATGCATATAGTGCTAGTAAAATGCATCACTTCCTATGGGAATATAGCAAAGATACACCAAATCTTTGTAAAAATATTCATGCCTTATCAAAGATCAAAATAATTCCTAAGAAGATATTCATGCCTTATCAAAAATAAAAATTATTTCTAAGAACAAAGTATACATGAATTATGCATGTATAAACACAATAATAAAATATTATACACATGTATAGTAATGCATGTCTTATCAATGATAAAAATAATTCCTAAGAAGATTTCATGCCTTATCAAAGATAAAAACCATTCCTAAAAAGAAATTATACATGAATTATGCATGTATAAACACAATATCAAAATATTATACACATATATAGTAATGAATAACAAACTTAAATATATTTCTCCCCCTTTGTCAAAAGCAAAAAGAAAAGAGAGTGATATAAAGGGAAAATGAAAAACAAAGATACTCAAAATCTTTATAAAATCTATGTCATACATAAAGTAAGCAAAATAATACATTTTGTAACATATGATGTACGGAAAAATTAATCATAATGTTATTATGCATGCAAAAATTTAAACAAATTTTCTCCCCCTATATCAAATAAAAATATAATATGTCACTAACATAAACATATTTTTAAGGGAGTTTTAAAATTAAAAAACAAACTAAGTACACATGTTAAAAAAAATTAACTAGGTACACATGCAAACTCAAATTATTTCTCCTCCTTTGACAAAATGCAAAAGGAAATTTAAAAAGATAAGTCAAATATAAGTTGACGACTAAAAAAATTTTAAGATCAAAATCAAAATATTTATCAATCAAAGTAATCAATAAGCATGACATGATTTCACATGAAAATAGTTCAACCATTAATTAAACATAAAATTAAAATAAATTAGAACCATCAATCATGCCCAGTTCATGCTTACTAAAATTTAATCTCTCTTCATTAAGAGGTTTGGTAAAGATATCTGCAAGTTGAATATTTGTATCAATAAATTCAAGTGAGATATCACCAATTTAAATATGATCAATCAAGAAATGATGTCTAATGTCTATATGATTCGTTCTAGAATGCTGAATGGGATTTTTGCTAAGGTTGATAGCACTTGTATTATCACATTTGATTGGAAAATGATTAAGTTTTACACTATAGTCTAATAACTATTGTTTTGCCATAAAACTTGTGAACAACAAAGACTTGCTACAATATATTTAGCTTCAACAATGGACAAGGCAACTGAAACTTGTTTCTTGCTAAACCAAGAAACTAAACATTGTCCTAAAACTTGACAAGTTTCAAAAGTGCTTTTTCTATCTAGTAAACTACCAGCAAAGTTTGCATCAGAATAACTAATCAAGTCAAAGGATGAACTGTTAGGATACTATAGTCCTAAATGCATTGTACCACAAAGATATTTCAAAATTCTTTTGATATCATTCAAATGAGACTCTCTAGGACTTGATTGAAATCTAGCACATAAGTAAGTAGCAAACATAATATCGGATCTACTAGCAATTAAATAAAGAAGAGATCCAATCATACCTCTAAATCGTTTTTCATCAGCCGGTTTGCCATTCTCATATTTGTGAAGTTTGGTTATGGTCCTCATTGGAGTTTTACTTATCTTAGGTCCATCCATGACAAATTTCTTGAGAACATCTCTTGCATACTTGGTTTGATTGATAAAAATTCAATTTTGCAATTGCTTAATCTGTAGTCTAAGAAAGAATTTAAGTTCATCCATCATACTCATCTCAAATTCTCCTTACATTAAATTAGAGAATTCCTCACACAAGAAATGGTTAGTAGCACTGAATATAATGTCATCAACATATATTTGAACAATTAATAAATCATGTTTGGATTTCTTTATGAAAATAGTTGTATAAACTTTTTCTTTAGAGAAACCTTTCTCTAATAAGAAGTTGCTCAATCTTTCATACCAAGCTCTAGGAGCTTGATTCAATCCATATAATGCTTTGGAAAGTTTGAATACATGATTTGGAAAATCAAAGCTTTTAAAACCTGGAGGTTATTCAACATACACCTCTTCTTCAATAAAACCATTTAAAAATGCACTTCTAACATCCTTTTGATAAATTTTGAAATCCATGAATGATGAAAATACAAGTAGCATCCTAATAGCTTCTAACCTTGCAAGGGAGGAAAACGTTTCATCATAATCAATGCCTTTCTCTTTACTATAACTTTTGGCTACTAGTCTAGCTTTGTTCTTAGTTATGACACCTTGTTCATTCATTTTATTTCTCAACACCCATTTGGTGCCTATAATAGGATGATGTTTAGGTTTAGGAACCAAGGTCCAAACCTTGTTTCTATCAAATTGATTTAGCTCTTCTTGCATAGCAAGGACCCAAAATTCATCACACAAAGCATCATCAATATTTTTGGGTTCAATTTCAGAAATGAAGGCTAAATTAACAATAAAATTTAATTGAGATCTAGTAGTTACCCTTTTTGTAGTGTCACCTATAATGAGGCCTTGAGGGCGAGATTTCTTGAATTGCTAATCCTTTGGAAGTTCATCCTTTAAGGTAGGTTGAGATGCCTTCTCATTTTCCTCCTTGCTTGGATCTTTAAGTTGCAAAGGCTTACTAGCATTTTCTTCTTGTGTTTCCACAATCTCATTGTCACCTAAAAGATCATTAACACTACAAACATCCTTTCTAGGATCAAGTGAGTTTGATTCATCAAATACCACATGCATTGACTCTTCAACTACTAAAGTTCTCTTATTAAAGACCTTATATGCTTTACTAGAAATAGAATAGCCTAGGAAAATTTCTTCATTGGCTTTAGAATCAAATTTCCTAAGATTATCCTTGGTGTTCAATATAAAGCACTTGCATCCAAATACTCTTAGATATGAGATTTTAGGTTTTCTATTGTTCTATAGCTCATAAGATGTTTTATTTAAAATTGGTCTTTTGAAAACTCGATTTGAAATATAATAAGATGTGTTAATGGCTTTTGCCCAAAAGTATAAAAGCAAATTATACTCATGAAGCATTGTTCTAGCCATTTCCACAAGAGTTCTATTTTTCTTTTCAACTACCCCATTTTGTTGAGGAGTTCTAGGAGATGAAAATGTATAAGAAATACCATTTTTATTACAATAGTTTTTGAAAAATTCATTTTCAAATCTGGTTCCATGATTACTTCTAATAGAAGAAATATAAAAGCCTTTTTCTTTTTTAACTCTTTCTGCAAACTTTTCAAAAGCTTTAAATCCATCATTCTTATAAGCAAGGAAATATACCTATGTAAATCTAGAGTAATCATCAACTAATACATATGCATAGTGCATTCCACCGAGACTAGCATCTCTAGTTGGTTAAAATAAATCCATATGTATAAGTTCAAGTGGCCTAGAGGTGGAAATTAAATTTTTTAGCTTAAATGAGGACTTGAATTGTTTTTCCTTTTGGCAAGTATCATAAAGTTTATCCTTAATGAATTCAAGCTTAGGCAAACTAATCATAAATTTATATTTACAAAGATCATTCAAAAGCTCAAAATTTGCATGTCCTAACCTTCTATGTCAAGTCCATATGTCATGGGACACTAAGCATTTTATGTCTTTGTTATCAATTTTATTCAAATCAATGACATAAACGCTGTCTACTCTTTCACCATTAAAAATAACTTTGTTTTCATTAAAACTACTAACAAAACAATTTTTAGGATATAAAGTTACCTTATTTCCCATGTCATATAATTGACTTATACTAAGAAAATTATGTTTAAGACCATCACAAAAAACACATGATGTATAGATAAGGATTGAGGATTACCTATTTCTCCAATGCCAATAATTTTTCCCTTTGCATTATCTTTAAAAGTAATGTGTCCTCCATCCTTAGCATCAAGTTTGTTGAATTGCTCTTTGTCTCCTATTATGTGCCTTGAACATCCACTATTAAGATACCACTTACTTTTTGTTCTTATGGATTTCAAGCACATCTTCACAATAAAATTTAAGTGTTCTTTTGGACTCAAACCTTTCTTGGTCTAGGTTAGTTATTTTCAAGATAATCCGTAGGAAGTAAATTCATATGCAGTCTTCTATAGAAGCACACATAGTTAGTATATCCTTTGATCATGCAAAAAAAACATACAATATTTTTGAATTTATTCCTCCTAGAATGAAATGCTTTTCTAGTGTGTGCAACATGCCTTTAGTGTTGTGTATATCTCTTATTGTTTTATGTCATTAAGTAAGACATGCATTAGCAATGGTGATATGAATTTTGATAATTTTGTGTAACATGTTTATGTATATTGTATTGTGTAGCATGTCTATTATAATTGTGTCTAATGTACATATAAGCATGTTTAGGTTTAGGTGCTCTAGTTTGAGCCTTACCTCTTTGTGTTAATGAAAGATAAATCTTATAAGACTTTCCCTTGCTATTTAACATATGAGATCTTTTAGCTTTGAAAGCTTGAGTCTTATTTGATTTGGAGGTTGAAGGATTGGAATCATGTGAAGCTTTTACAAAATTAATATGTGATAAAGATGATGAAGACATTCCATTCTTATATCTAATTCCATAGGTGTCTCCATGAAATTTTTAAGAGTCAAGAAGACTATCTAAAGTTGCTTTCCCTCTCTTAAATTTAGAAATGGAATTCTTTAATTCTAAGACCTCCTTAAAAAGCTTATAATTTTCATCATTTGCTTTCTTAAGTTGATCATCCAAAGAATTAGAAGATTTTACATCAATAACAAGTTTTTTATTTGATTCAACAAGTTTAGCAAAATTAATTTTTAAAATTTCTAATACTCTATTTAAGTTACCTAACTCATGCTTATAATGTTTCTTATTAGATACTAAACTTTTGTATTTAACAAGTAATTTGCTCACAATAGAAATCTCATCATCATTATCATAATAATTATCACAATCATCAAAGGAAGAATAAGAAGTAGATGTTACCTTATTTTCATTTTTAAGTGCCATGAAACAAAGATTGGCCACCTCTTATTATTCCTCTTTCTCTTCAAATTCGGAGGAATCATCCCAAGTAGCTTTGAATGCCTTTTTCTTATCTTGTTCTCCCTTGTTCTTGAATTTGAGTTTGGGATACTCACTTCTAATATGTCCTAATTTCTTACATTCATAGTAAGTAACCTCCTTAGCTTTCTTCTTCCCATCTTCTTCGAACTTCTTATTGAAGTCCCTTTTTCTTGAGAAGTTTTTCTTTCTTAAAAACTTCTTGAAGTTCCTAGTGAGCATGACAGTGTCACCATCTTCATCACTAGAATCTTTAATGCTTTCCTTTTCACTATCTTCTTGAAGAGCTTTTAAAGCAGTGCTCTTTTTCTTTTCTTCTTTCACTTCTTGTTCTTCACCTCTTTACTTGATAGTGAGCTCATGTGTTAAGAGCTTACCAATGAGCACATTAGTTGATGGGGTAGAGAGGTTTTGAGAATCCTCAATTGAAGTAACACGAGATTCCTAATCCTTCTTAGGTAGGATTCTTAGAATCTTATTGTTTACTTCTTCCTTGGAGAAATGTTTTCCAAGTTTCTTGAGGGTTGTGAGGAGAGCATTGATATGATTTGTCATCTCCGTGAATGATTCATGAGGCTTCATTTTGAATAGTTCATATTCATACATATGAAGCTGAACCTTCTTACTTCTTACTTGAATGTTGCCTTTGTAGTTATTTTCTATGGTCTCCCACATTTCATTGGCTGATATATAATGTTGAAACTTGCCTCTTTCTTCTCTTGTCATTGAAAAGACTAGAGTAATAATAACTTTTTTTATTTTTATGATTTTCTTCCTTTTGATTAGTACTCCATTAGTTTCTTGCAAGAGTAGTTGCCACACCATCAATAATAGTTGTAGGTGGTTCCCCATATTTTAGGAAAGTTTCCCAAAGTTTAATGGAATCACAATTAAGATATAATTCCATTTTGAATTTCTAATGTGGATAGTCACTACCATAAAAAAAGGGTCTAAGAGAAGAGATATTTTGTGATTCACTCCCCATGATCTTGTATTCTAGCAATAAAGTACATAGAATTCAAGCTCTGATACCAAATGAAAAGAGTCATAGAGGGGGGTGAATATGACTATCAAATAAAAATGAGAAATTAAAAGAATTCTTTACACGAATTGAATGGAAGTTGAGAAGGAAGAATGAAGAACATAAAGATTTAAGGAGTTCAGATTCAACAACAATCCTACGTCTCCACGTAACTTATCACCAAGTTAGGATTTTCAATCACCCACAATCTTCTTCATAAGATTAAGATTACACAAGAGTTTTATAGCTCATTCTTATAACCTTATAACATGAGTTTTCAACATGTGGTACCCAGACCTCAATGAAAACAATATAAAAGGTTTTTTTTTCCTTGATTATCCCCTACTTTCTATTTTCTTTAAAATAATTTTTTACCTTTTATCTTTTGTCAATTGATTTTTATTAACTTTCTTTATTTATCTTGCAGTCACCGATGACATCGGTGATTTAATGGTTTGTATATAGTGACTGCCATACAATAGAAATCAATAAGTGGATATGATACATTAAAAGTATGAAACCCTCTTCCCCCTTTTCCACATGCCTCTAGAATTCATGAATTAAATTTGCAGATATTTCTGCTAAGCTTGGCTTGCTTTAATTTTTAACCTATTAGCCTAAAAGAAACACGCTCTTATTGATTTTTTATAATTTCTAGCTCATGTGTATTGAGTGATTTGCATGCAAATTTTTAGATTGATAAAAGTTAGCATGAATTTATTCTCCTAGCTCTTCTTCCATTTATCTGCCACTATTTGATTGAACTGTTTTATTACTTCGGCTTATTGAAATCAACAATGCATATTTGGTGTTTATTACACCTTGACTTGTATTTTTTTAGGGAAAAAAATGTTGTTGCACCCTTACTTGGTTCCACTGTTTTCAATCTTTCATCTTGCTATTTTTCATTTTTTTTACTATTACCAGTTTTTTGCTTTGAAAAAAAAATGCTACTTCCTATTTTCATGCATCATTTTGAACTAAATTAGCAGTTTGGTGTTCCTGTTTATTGGTTTTGGTTGGTTTAGCTCCATCCCTCATGATCATTGAATTAGTTGTTTGCATGTTGTTTTTCTTTTCCATTATACTATAGTTGATGATTTCTTTTGCTTATTTTTTTGCCCATTATTTCCTAGGTACTAATATTTTCTAATTGATGCTTGCAACCTTCTGAATGCTAAGTTGTTACTCAAATTATTATTTGACTTCAATTCTAATTAATGCGAGGTAAAGAAGGTTTTTTGTTCTATGTCCCTGTGGAATTTTTTTTTCTTTTTTTTGTTGAGTTAAATGTGTTCTTCTATTGTTCTTGCTTTTTTCAAAAAAAAAAAAACCATAAATGATTGATTTATTTTGTTTCAATGCAGCGGTTATAACATTAGTTGTATGGGATGTTGTTTTGTTGGTTTTGCGACAATTATGCTTTTAATGAAACCCTACTTTCCCCTTGCCTTCCTTTTCCTCTTCACATCCTCTTCATACTGCCACTGCATATTCTCTTCTTCTTCCTTTATAAATCTCTCAAATACTTTTACTCTTTACTTTTTTTTATTTCATTTTTTCCCCTCAAAACTTTTCCTACGTTGCATGTTGAGATAGAGATGTTTTTTTCATCTTCAAACAATTTGTGGCGTTATATTTTCTTTTTTAGCTTTGTTTTGATTTCTACCCATAAAAAATCACTATATCCTTTTTTGGTGTGTTATGTTGTTTTGCAAATGAGATTCATAGTATTTAGGGAGATCTGATAATACTTTTATTGGTTTTGTAGGCTGCTAATCATTTTTTCTTAGTTGCTTTTTCTTTTAAATATACTCTGTAAGTGAAAAATGTGGTCTTTTATTGGACTTATATTTAAATTTGCGATGTTTATTTTGATTGGAATTGTATTTTGATTGGTGGATTTAGGCTAATAGTTATTTTGATAATGCTAATTGAGATTTGGTGCCGTTCTAATTCTTTTTATGTTAAGTATTTTAAATTATTTATCTTATTATTCAATTTAACCCAATGTATTTTATAATTACTTAGATGCAATATATATATATATATATATATATATAAGATGATATTTGTTTGCGTTTTTAGTTGTACAAGGCTGAAACTGTGCATAAAATGTGATATGATAAAGGTTTTGTGACCAATTGATTAAGTTTTGATATTCATCAAATTGAGTCATGCAATTGGAGAAAGTTGTTTGCTGAAATTGGTCCACACCCTCTAGCCAGGTAACGTTATTGTTTCTTTATCTCTTGGTACATGTCAAAATTTAGTTATACATCCAAATTAAAATTAAAAAAAAGATCTTTTTTATTACATGTTTAGAGATATGAATATGAAATGACTTAAACAGTCAAATGACCGTGAGTATTTCTTGATTCCTTGCATCTCCCTTTCTCCTCCTTTTTTAAAAAAAAAAAACCAGATGTGGAGAGGTAAAAGCCATGAAAATCTTCCTTGCTTCTCTTTTTTTTAAAAAAAGCTTTAGGTTGTTGTCTCTATTTGTGATCATTGATCAGACTCTACTTGCTAATAAAAGGAAAAAAAATTTCGCAGGGATCAGAATCTCAGATGCTATTTTTTTAACAACAAAAGTGGAGTGGGAGCTGGAGAATGGCAGATGATGAAGGTTCAAGCTTTGCCGTTTGCAATTTAAAAAAGAAATATAATTTTGTTGATTTCATCTTTTAAAAGCTTGATTTTTGTTATGTGCCTAGTTATATGTGATGGGTTTTTTTTTAGTTTAATTTGAGATCAGTTGTTTTTTGCTTTCCATGTGAAGACCTGGGAGTTTTCATGGTTACTTCGTGTTTATTTTTTTTATTTTTTTATGATGGAAAACAAGTAAAATTTTTTGCTGCAGTTACTACTTTTTCTTGGATCCATTGCCTGTGTTTAAAATTAGAGAATGAAATTTAAATTTTTTTTAAGCGCAAAAGTTATACATATTATTAAGAGTTAGGACAATTAATTAGATTGTGGAGTTTATAGTATAAAAAATTCAGGAAATATAATTAAAAAAAATATACATATATATATATTAAAATTTAATCGTTCAGCACCAGCCTATCTCTTGGTCCCAAAGGACTATATGGTACATTCTAAAACATTTGGTGTTTCATGTTGTGATTCGTTATGAATCTCCAATATTATTTATAAGGCATTATAAAAAAATAACTAAGGGAATTATAAATCATGATATGGCCAGGTAGATGTTTGTAGTTCTATTGCTGTAAGTTTGAGCAAATGATGAACGATTTTCTTACAAGAATAAAGGTGTCATAAAATTTTTTATTGTAAATTTCACAATTATTTATGTCACTATATATGTACGATTTTATTTTTTCCATGATTAATGATAAATACCTTTTACCATTGCTAATTTCTGTAGCAATATTAATTTTCCTTTGAAACAATCACAAAAATTTTTCATTGTTATTTTATGTAGCTGTATTGCTGTTTTTCTTTGCATTGGTGCTAGGCCAATGTTTTTCTTTGTTCTTTCAATATAATATTTATGTACTTTTTGATTAATAGTTTTCAAGTACAATTTAGGATTACACAGGTTGTTGAACTTGCTGAAGAGAGTGCATATAAGAATTGTGATATTGGAAGTGCACTAAACTCTTTGAACACTGACAGTAATGTAGAACTGAACAAAGCACACAACATTACTTTGCTCGTGGCACTTAGGCCATCTTGACCTAGGCATGAAGGCAGGAACTACACCCTTAAGTCAGACTCATTATCAACTTCACTTGCCTCAGCTTTCATTCATGGCTTCTCTTACCAGCTCAGCCAGCCCTTTTGTTTCTTAGTTACCACTTTGTTATACATTATGTTTTGAACATATAGAGGAATAAATAATTTTTTATGCTTATTTTTGTGAGTTAATCAATTAATTTTTTTTTTGGAGAGATTCAATTACATTGTTTTGGTGTGGAGGATTTGTTAGTAGGTTGAAAAAAAAAAGGTATTCATTTGTTGGATTGTTACTTGGAGATGATTACAATAAAGATAGAAATTATAGATTTATCCTTGGGTTAATTCATTTGTTTTATGAATTGATCAACCATTAACTAGTGAATGGATAATTATAAATTAAGAGAGACAATATATAAATTTTAATGTATAAAATTATAATTTTTAAATAAAAACTGAAAAGTCAAATAACAAAATTCTTCATGTAAAAAATGAGAAGATTCATGTTCAAAAAAAAAAAGTTTTGAGAAGATTATGAATTTAATTTATGATCATCACATATTGTTTATAATATATATTCCTCCTTTGAATTTCTATTTATTTTTATGAAATATATATAATAAAAATATAATTTTTTACTTTTCTTATTTTCTCTAAAAAAAAAAATTATTCACTTATTTTTTCAGGAACATGATCAGAATAAATAATTGTTGATGGTTGTGCGTTCACTTATAAAAATTATAACTTTGATTTTTCATTTGCAAAGGACAAGTATTTTTGAATTAAAAGAAATATGAACAATGCTCTTTTGGATTACTGAATTTTTTTCTATAGCATAGCGCGGGTTCACTTACTAACACACACACACACACATATATATATATATATATACGTGTTAAATTCAGGCTTCGATTTCATACTTATTACGTGATTGCCACCGCGTTTCTCTTTCAGTTGCTGCCCTTGAATTTTGTCTTATTTGCATCTTTACCACTCACTCTTTGTTTTATGTGGTGCAGCCCCAATGAAGAAAATGACACCATTTTCTTTTGCTATGGAGGAAATTTTACTGCAATTCCCATTCTACCCTCGGTTTCTCTCTTAAATGGCAGCGTTAAATGGGTATTAAAGTAACTGACCTCTTTTGGCTTTTAATAGCCCTGCATTTCTCTTCCAGGATAACTTCCATTGTCGCCCTCCTCTATTCACTTTCTTCTCCTTGTCTATTGGGTTATGCCTTCATTTTTGCTTTGCTCCTTCATTTCTCTTCCATTTTTCTTCTTTCTTGGTTTCTTTTTTCTTTTTTCTGCTTCCTTTTCATGTTACTCTCCTCCTTCTTCTTCGCACATTGGTTCTGTTAAGATGAATAGAGCAAGATCCTATTTTGTGTTTTCTCCATTTTGCTACACCATTTCTAGAAAGATCTCCAAGGGAAATCGCTATTGATATTCAAATATGATTAAAAAAAATTAAAATGATGGATGTGGGAATCCCACATTAGTTAGAAGAGAAGGAAGGAGGGAGTTAGGTGGTTATAAAAGGACTCATCCCTCTCCTTTGTTAAATGTGACAATCACCACTTGTATTTGGTGTACCATTGAAAGCTATTAGCTATATTAGTAGAAAATTTATGGGAAATTTTCTTAGGTATACTTGATCTTTTAGGTGTAAGTGAGAGTTAAATATTTTTTAGTGTGGTTGTAATAATTTTTCACATAGTGAATATTTTTCTCTTGGTTCTCTCTTGACAACACTCATGGTTTTTCTCCATTTAGGAGTTTTCCACGTTAAATTATTGTGTGTTTTTCTCTTTTAATTTCTTAAGTATTTTTGTTCATATTGTGATCTAAAAGGGTAAAGGTAATTGTTGGATTGTAAGGGGTTTATTTTTCTCCAACGATTGGTATTAAAGCCGATGGTTCGGTAAGAGATGAGCTTGAAGGCGGTGTAGGAATTTCTTTAAAATTCTTAATATGCTCTGTGGTTGTAGTTTTCTTCGATCTTCCACATCAAAAAATATTTTTTAGAAATTTTTGTCATCCAACTGGAAGTCTTTTGTATTGTGTTTATTGAGTGTGGTATTGTGAAAGTAAGTGCAGCCAATAAAGTTTTATCATAAAAGCTATAATTGCCTAAGGAGGTTGGGACTTAAGTGGTACGATTTGTGTCCCCCCAATCTTTCTTGAAAACTTTCTTAGTGTATTTTGTAGACACAATTGTTCACTTATTAATTATGAGGTCATTGTAGCAGGAAGTACTGTTTAAGTATACGAAGATATTGTGCATTGTTAAGAAAAAAATAAGCTTGAGTTTGAGGTGGAGAATTATGATAAGTGTATTGATAGGTGTGGGTAATCTTGGCACCTAAAGAAGAATTACCGGTGGAGCGAGGTTCGGCAAATTCCTCCAAAATCAGTAAATGGAGATGTTGATATTATCGCCAACAATGGGTCTCTTTTCTCCATAAGAGACTGAATTATCTTTTTGGCATGTTATTAATCTCCAATGTTTGCCATGGAAGAGGACATGTTACTGCTAGCGAGTCCACAAGTTTGCACACATGCATTAGTTGATAGTTGATGTAAGGTGTGTGATGGAATTGATGTCGATGACTAATGAACTTCCTAGAAAAGTCAAACATTGAAAGTTGCACCATAACTTATTAGCAGTCTTTCGACATGAACTAGTCGAGGTGAAAATTCTTGGAGTTGGTGAATTCCAAGTGTGTATACTTTTACGGTGGAGTATGACAATTCTTATTTTTAAAAATTGTAAGTGTAATAGCTAATGGTGAGGTAGCTATTGTTCTTTTATTTTTTTTAATCATGGTGGAGATTATTAAAATATGATTAAAAAAATTAAAATGATGGATGTGTGAATCCCACATTGGTTAGAAGAGAAGGAAGGAGGGAGTTATATAGTTATAAAAGGACTCCTCCCTCTCCTTTGTTAAGTGTGTCAATCACCACTTGTATTTGGTGTACCATTGAAAGCTATTAGCTATACTAGTAGAAAATTTATGGGAAATTTTCTTGGGTATACTTGAATTTTTGGGTGTGAGTGAGAGTTAAATATTTTGTAGTGTGGTTGTAATAATTTTTCACATAATTAATATTTTTCTCTTGGTTGTCTCTTGACAACACTCGTGGTTTTTCTCCATATGGGAGTTTTTCATGTTAAATTATTATGTGTTTTTCTCTTTTAATTTCTCAAGTATTTTTGTTCATATTATGATCTAAAAGGGTGAAGGTAATTGTTGGATTGTAAGTGTAATATCCCGAGTTTTTAAATATTTTTAAACTGCATCGGGATATGCACTATTAATAATTTTTGTATATACATTTATGATATTTTATGAGTTTGATACTTATTAAAGCTAATTTTAATTATTTTTAACTATTTTAAGAGATTTACGTAAAATTTTCTCGGGAATGTTATTTTTGGGGAAATTAAAATATAAATAATTTAATATTAAATATTCTAAATAGTTTTGTGAATTTGCATGAGTATATTTTTATATTAACATATATAAATACATGCATATAGATATATATATACAATTAACATTTTAGGGTTTCTATCTTCTTCTTGAGCTCTGGTGAGTGTGATTCCAAGCTTTGTTTCACTTAAAATGGTCTAAATTTTCCTAGGTTTTGATTTTACAATTTCAGCCATTTAGGGTTTCAAATTTTTTAAACTTCAATTTGATTGATTCAAGCAAACTCCCTTCACAAACTTTGATCCTTATAGCTCAGTCTACATGTGGTAATTTTTGTGGAATTTTTGGAATTTATTTTGATTTTTGGGTATTTTTTATTATTTTATTAATATTTTCTAATTTTTGGAAATTAATTAATTAAATTATGAAATTGTGTTTTATGGCAATTATAGGTGTTGAAATGCATTTTAGAAATTTATTTGTAATTTTTGTGAATTTTATATATTTATTTTGGAATTAATTAAGTTTATGTAATTTTGAAAAATTAGGTTAATTATGTGTTTAATTGAAATTAATTGGTAATATCCTGTGTTTTTTTTTAAAATATTTTTACACTGTACCGGGATATACAGTGTTAATAATTTGTGTATATATATTACGACATTTTCATGAGTTGATATGTATTTAAAACCTATTTTTAATATTGTGCATTATTTACAGTGTTTTACGTAAAATTTTCCCGGGACTTGCATTTTCGGGGAAATTTTCACGTAAACAATATATTATTAATTATTTTAAATGTATTTTCGGATTTGCATGAACTCATACGTATTTTTAAAATACTAAATAAAGCCTATGTGTGTGTATATTTATTTAATTAGGGTTTAATGTATTACCCTAATATTTTATTATTTATTTATTAATTTATTATTATTTAATTATTTTATTTATTATTAAATTATTAAAATTATTTTATTATTATTTGATTATTTTATTTTTTCTTTTTCTTTTTTCTTTTTTTTTTCTTTTCTTTTTTCTTTTTTTTTCTTTCTTTTTCTTTTTTTTTCTTCTTCTTCTTTTTCTTTCTTTCCCTCCCACGCCCGACCACCACCCACCCTTCCCCTCACCGTCTGCAACTCCGATCACCTACCGTCGGTGTGCCTCCCGGCTTGCCACCAGCCGTTCCCAGCCGTCCCCCGCCGCCAGCAGCTCCCTTCCCCGGCGCCGGTAGCCCCATTTTCCTCTTTTGGCCAAAAATCATCCCTTTGCCGTTTCTCCCATTTTCGGCCACCGTTTTTGACACCGCCCGGTCTCTTTCTTCTCCTTGAGCTCCGGTGAGTGTGATTCTAGCTTTGGTTTGAGCTAAAATGGTTTAGATTTGCTTAGGTTTCGAATTTTCAATTTCGATCACATTAGGGTTTTTGATTTTTTTGAGGGAATTGGTTGATTCATGGAAACTCCCTTCACAAATGTTGTTCCTAGTAGCTTAATTTACATGTATGAATTTTTTTGGAATTTTTGGAGATTTTTTGGATTTTTGGTTATTTTTGAATATTTTAATATTATTTTCTAATTTTCGGAAATTAATTATTTAAATTATGAAATTGGGATTTATGGTTAAATTAGGTGTTTAAATGAATTATAGGAATTTATTTGGAATTTTTATGAATTTCTAAGTATTTATTTTGAATTATTGAAGTTTATGTAAATTTGAAAAATTAGGTTAAATGTGTTTTTAATTGAATTTAATTGGTTAATTGAGTTTAATTATTAATATTATTGATAAATATGTGAGAAAATTAATTTTGGATAATTGTATAATTTTTGGTGAATTTTTGAAGTAATTTAAGTATATTTATATATATATGGGTATTTTGGTAATTTCACCCTAAATTGTCTAAAAATGTAATTTAATCGGTTTTAATAGTTATTTAAGGTATAAAAATGATTTCTACAAATTATTTAGTATTTTTAACTAATTAAAACTATTTTTCGTGAATTATTATCAATTATATATATAATATACGGTTTTACTAATAAAATGAGTTTTTATCGGTTTTTACAGTGTTTTAAGGTTAATTATGTAATTTCCACTTATAAAATGAATTTCTATATTGTAGGGATATTTTTGGTATTTTCAGAATTATTTTGTGTTTGTGGACCTCCGGTCGGTAGATTGTAGTCTGGAGTCCGATCGTGGGGTTATGGATTTGTGTTGAGCCTATTTTTCGAAGTGTATTTCTTTACAGGGTCGGCTCTACTCTTTTGAGTAGAGAGATGTCCGTTTTACAGGGGAGGTTCTGTCGGATTTTCGGTAGAATTATCGTAAAACGTGATATCCGGTCGAACCCTAATTCCTGATTCTATGTTTAATACTCTAGATCGAATTCTAGGATTTCTGTTAGGGTTTATTCTGATGTCTATTATTTATTGCTTGTTTAGTTGCGCCAAGACCGAGGGCTAGTGGACCAGGCCCGTCGGACCCATCTCGTGGAGCGCACTAGGTGAGTTACTATACTATATATATATGCTTAGGATGCATGATTTAGAAATGCATGTTTTATGTTGATTAAATATGCATAAATAATTTGATTATTTCTTAAGTTTATATTAAGTATATTTTTGGTTTATTTTTGGTATATAATAAATTATATACATGTTTTGTTAATAAAATATATTTAAAATGTTTTTAAATATATTTTTAGTTTAATTTATGATTTGACTGGATTTATTTGACGTATATATACTCGAAATATACCTGGTTTACTTTTGGTATATTTCTGGTATATATATGGATTATATTGTTATTTCATTTACGTTCATGCATCATTTATTTTTGTGAATGAATCTTTTATATTATTAATGATGAAGGATATCAATAGAACGTGCTACCTAGTGGGCAGCACTAGGACCGAGTACGTATCGGTACGCCTATAGCTTTAGGCTATATTACTAACTATTTGTGGATATTGATTTGATATGATTATTGATATGTGTGAGATATGGTTTGGAGGTGTGATTGCTGGAGCTTGGTTGGCCAAGTGTCTCGGGGCCAATCACACTGGCAGTCAGACTGCTGGAGCTCGGTTGACTTAGTGTCTCGGGGCCAGTCTACTATCTAAATGGACTAAGTGGATATATTGGAATAAGTGAGCCTGTATGGCTAGAGTGTTGTCTAACACTATTTATGAGGTTGCGATATTCTAGGGTTCTATGTGATCCTTCATAAAAGATGCTTTTTAATAAAATATATATAAAATGATTTTTCTGCATCTGTGTGAATTTGCATGTATATATTTATATATTACATATATACTGTTGACTGTATGCTTTCTCACTTAGTGTGTATGTATATATATTATAGTAATTCACTCAGTAAGGTCTGACTTCCCCTCCGTTGACTATTTTTCAGGAGAGTCAACTTCTTCATACCTCAGTATCAGGTCGATACGCCGGATTTCTTCCAACCTGGCTTTTTTGTGTAAATTATCTACTTGAGTCTTATTTATTTTATACTAGACACTGCAGTAGTTGTAAATTAAAGTATTGGATTTCATGAATTTTATTTTAAAGAGATGTATTATATTGAAACTGGATTTGTATTAAAAGATTATATATATATATGCGATGAGATGAGATTTGATTTAAATCCAATGATGAAAATGATATTATTATATTTATGATTTTTATTTCCACTGCATATATATATTACTGTTATTGTTATTATTGCATGTTTATTTTATTTTTTTTAGGCTTGCTACGGGTTCCGGATTCGAAAGAATTCCCATTCCCTAGCGCCAGTCATGGCCCCTGTTTTGGGTCGTGACAGGTAAATTGAGTATATTTATTGATATTATTGAATTATATGTTGAGAAAATTAATGTTTTAGTAATTATAATTATTTTTGGTGAATTTTTTATTAATTTTAGTAAATTTATATGTATAGGGGTATTTTGGTAATTTGACACTAAATTGGTTAAAAATGTAATTAAATTGGTTTTAATAGTTATTTAGGGTATAAAAATGATTTCTATAAATTATTTAGTATTTTTTAACTAATTAAAACTATTTTTCGTAAATTATTATCAAATTATATATATAATATACGTTTTTTTCTAAATAAATGAGTTTTTATCAATTTTTAACATGCTTTAGAGTTAATTATGTAATTTGGATTTATAAAATGTATTTTATTATTTAAGGGCATTTTCGGTATTTTGTAATTGTTTGTGAATTGTGGACCTCGGTCGGTAAATTGTAGTTAGAGTCCAACCAAGGGATTGTGGTTGTGAATTTTGTGTTTATTTCGAAGTGTGTTTCTTGCAGGACCAGCTCTACTCTTTGAGTAGAAAGATGTCCGTTTTACAGGGGAGGTTCTGTCGGATTTTTGATAGAATCTCGTAAAACGTGATGTCCGATCGAATTCTGATTCTAATTCCTATGTCTAGTATTTTAGATCGAGTCTTTAGAACTTCCGTTAGATTTATTCTGATTTTCTGTTGTCGTTTGTTTGTTTAGTTACGCCGAGACCCGAGGCCAAGTGGACCAAGCCCGTCGAACCCATCTCGAGGAGAACAATAATTGTGAGTTGTTATTTTATATAGTATATATATATGTGTTAGGGTGCATGTTTTAGAAATGCATGGTTTATTTTGGTAAATATGCATAAATGATTTAATTAGTACTTAGGTTTATTTTTGGTATATTTTAAATTATATGCATATTTTATTAAACATTTATACTTAAAATGTTTTTTAATATATTTTTAGTTTATTTTGCAATTATATTGGATTTATTTGACGTATATATACTCGAAATATATCTGGTTTATTTTTGGTATATTTCTAGTATATATATGGTTTATGTTGTTATTTATATTCAAATTCATGCTCATTTATTTTTATGAATGTATGTTTTTATATATTAATGAAGATATCAATAGAACGTGCTATCTAGTGGGCAGCACTAGGACCGAGTACGTACCGGTACACCGATAGCATTTAGGCTATATTACTAACCTATTTGTGGATTATGATCAGATTGATTGATTTGATGTGTGATATGATTTGGGGGTGTGATTGCTGGAGCTCGGTTGACTAAGTGTCTCAGGGTCAATCACACTGACAGTCAGACTGTTGGAGCTCGGTTGACTTAGTGTCTCGGGGCCAATTCTACTGTCCAAATGGAACAAGTGAATATATTTGGAATAAGCAAGCCTGTATAGCTAGAGTGTTGTCTAACACTATTTGAGGTTGCGATTTTCTAGGGTTCTATTTGATCCTTCATAAACAGTGATTTTTAGTAAAATATATATAAAATGATTTGTTGCATCTGTGTGTATTTGCTTGTATATATATTTATTATATATACTATTGACTGTATGCATTGTCATTTAGTTATGCATGTATATATATATTATAACAATTCACTCAGTGAGGTATGACTCCCCTCCGTTGACTATTTTTCAGGAGAGTCATCGTCTTCAGACCTCAGTAGTAGACCCATACGCCGGATTTCTTCCGCCCCGGCTTCACTATGTAAACTGCTTATCTGAGCTTTATTTTATATTCTAGACACTACAGTAGTTGTAGATAGTTATGGAGTTTATGTATTATATTTGTGTGAGTTATGTATTTTCAAAGATTTAAACTGTATTTGTATTAAAAGATTATTTATATATGAGATGAGGATGTTTGATTTAATTACATCAGTGGATTATTATTTTAATATTTATGATTTTATTTCCACTGCAAAATATTTTAAATTATATTATTATTATTATTATTGCATTTTTTTTATTTTTAGGCTTTGCTACGTATTCCGGATTCAAAAGAATTTCCCGTTCCCTAGTGCCGGTCATGGCCCCTGTTTTGGGTTGTGACAAAGTTGGTATCAAAGCGGAGTTCTGTGTCAGGGCTTTAGTTATGTGAGTTGTGGCCCTAGTTTTCAGTGTTGTGTTTTTTGTTAAACTACTGCAGTGAATTAGGTTCGAGTATGTCTTGATAAGTAACTCCTTGCTTTAGTTTTCTATGTTATTCCTCCGTTGTCTATTTTGTCTAAACTCTTCTGTTTGTCTTTTTAGAATGAGGAGGCAAGCGCATGTTGCTCAACCGGTCATTGAGGTTGAGGATGATGAGTCCTTTCAGGATGAGGTTTTACCTCATGTGCCGCCAGTTAGACACATAGGTTATGGCAGAGGTAGACCTTGAGGAGTGGCAAGTCACCGTAGGCAAGAGAGAGATACAGGACGAGGAGCTTGTTGAAGCTGAGTATGAGGATGTTCCTGTACCTCCGGTCGTTCAGCCTGTTTAGCCTGCCTATCAGTAGGGTATGTCTGACCTTAAGGCAGCTCTATTCTATGCCAGAGTTGGCAAGATTGCTTTTGATGGGACTTCTGATCTGTTAGACTTTCTGCATGAGATCGAGACTAGGACTCGGACTGCTCACAATCGAGTACCAACGGATTATGATCGTCGAGCTTTCTGTTGAGGGACTAGCCCTAGACCGGTTCATTCAGATGATCCAGCCTTATATGATGATGATGACCTAGGCTCAGTTCAGAGAGCGATTTATGAGGAGATTTTTTCCAGAGCCACTCCATATGAGTTATCATCTCAAATTGACCAACATTTCTCGTGGTGATCGATCAGTAGAGGAGTACACCTGAGAGTTCCTCCGGTTGGGTAGGTATACAGAGGATCTGATGCGAGATTAGTATTTTGCAACCACTACCTACATCACTGGATTGGGTTTAGCATTTGCTGGTATGCCTATAGGCGGGCCTTACTCTGGAATCTGTGATTGAGTTGGCCAAGGAGATTGAGCTGAGGCTAGTCAGGCAGGGAGCTATGCCTGATTATTACCAACTGGGTGTTCAATCAAGTGGATTGCAGGCTACTCCATATTCAAGTTTTCATGTTGGATCGAGTAGTCAACAGAGAGGTCTGACTTAGTAGAGTCAGCGGCAGCAATAATGAGTGCATTAGAGCAGTAGATTTGGCCATGGAGGTCAACGTAGACCATTCAGACTTGGGTCAGGGTGCTTCGAGCAACAACAGTGGTTATAGTTCTGGATCAGCTGCCAGTGTTTTCCAAACCTATGGTAGAGGCCATCAGGGACCCGTGTTACCTAACACCACTGACATGCTTCAGATGTGGGCAGATAGGACATTATGCCAGATCATGTCCTTACTACGGGTATCAGCAACCGTAGATTCCATGATTTCCACAGCAGTCGATTGCTAGTGCTGCACCCGTACCATTTTAGTTGCCTCCAGCCCAGCATTAGAGTTCCACTCAGCTTGTTCCGCAGTAGGGTCGTGGTAGAGGTGCTAGAGGAGGTGTCAGAGGTGTTGGCCAGGCTTCTACTATAGTCAGCAGGGAGGTCGAGGACAGGCCAGAGTTTTCCATCTCACTCAATAGGATGCTTAGGCATGTAATGTAGTCATGGCAGGTATTGTTTCTATTTGTTACCTGGATGCATGGTTTTTGTTTGATCCGGGTGCCACGCATTCATTCGTTTCTCCCGTTTTTTCTTCCAAGTCTTGTTTGCAAGCTTTGAGGATGGCTTTTCTTTTGTCTGTTTCCACTCCTATAAGTGATTCTTTGGACACTGATATTGTTCTTTCTGGTTGTCCAGTTCTCATGGGAGATAGAGAATTATCCGCTGATTTGATTTTGTTGGATGTGATGGAGTTTGATGTTATTATCGGTATGGATTGGTTTTCTCAACACTATACCGTAGTGGATCATTAAAAAAAAGAGGTGATTTTCAGAATTCCTGGTGAAGAAGAATTTAAGTTTGTGGGTGATAAGAGTTTAGCACCTCAAAATCTTATTTATGCTATTACGGCTAGGAAGTTACTGAGGAAAGGATGTCAGGGATATTTGGCATTAGTCAGGGATACTTCAGTGGAGAAGTTATTCACTCACAGATGTTCTTGTTACCTGTGAGTTTCTTGTTGTTTTTCCTGAGGAGTTGCTAGGTTTACCACCCTCACAGAGAGATTGAGTTATGTATATATGTGGTTCCAAGTACTACTCCTATATCTATGCCACCCTACAGTATGGCTCATATAGAGTTGAAAGAGTTAAAGGAGCAGTTGCAAGATTTATTGGATAAGGGTTTTATCAGACCCAGTGTTTTCTCCTTGGGGTGCACCAATCCTGTTTGTGAAGAAAAAGGATGGTACCCTGAGACTGTGCATTGATTATAGAGAGCTGAACAAGGTGACGGTGAAGAATAAGTATCCTCTTCTGAGGATAGATGACTTGTTTGATCAGCTACAGGGTGCACAAGTTCTTTTCTAAGATTGATCTGAGGTCAGGTTATCATCAGCTGCGGATCAATGAAGCCGATGTTCCTAAAATGGCACTCCGCACTCGATATAGCCATTATGAGTTTCTGGTGATGTCTTTTGGTTTGACTAATGCACTAACAACTTTTATGGACCCTGATGAATAGGGTATTCAGACCATATATGGATCAATTTGTGGTAGTCTTCATCGATGATATACTGGTTTATTCGAGGAGTATGGAGGAGCATGTATATCACTTGAGGACTGTACTGCAAACACTAAGAGATCAGCAGCTTTATGCTAAATTCTCGAAGTGTGATTTCTGGATGGAGAGTGTTTCTTTTCTTAGACATGTGGTGTCTAAAGACGGTATCCAGGTTGATCCATAGAAGATTAAAGCGGTGTCTGAGTGGCCTAGACCGACTTCTGTTACTGAGATTTGGAGTTTTTCTGGGTTTAGCCGGGTATTATAGGTAGTTTGTGCAGGATTTTTCTAGAATTGCAGCCCCTATGACTCACTTGACTCAGAAGAATGTTAGATTCGAGTGGTCAGAAGCTTATGAGAATAGTTTTCAATTATTGAAGGAGAAATTAACCCACAACCTTAGTGCTAGCTTTGCCTAATAGTGTGGACAAGTTCACAGTTTATTGTGATGCCTCTAGAGTTGGTCTTGGTTGTGTGTTGATGCAGAATGGTAGGGTGATAGCTTATGCTTTGAGGCAGTTGAAGAAGCATGAGCAGAACTATCCTACACATGACCTTGAAATGGCTACAGTGATTTTTGCTCTCAAGATCTGGAGACACTATCTGTACGGGGTGACTTATGAGATTTTTACTGATCACAAGAGCCTTAAGTACATTTTCCAGTAGAGAGATTTGAATCTGAGGCAGAGGAGATAGTTAGAATTATTAAAAGATTATGATTGTGAGATTTTATATCATCTAGGAAGGCTAATGTAGTAGCAGATGCCTTGAGTAGGAAGTCCTCAGGCAGTTTTGCTCATATTAGTGTTGAGAGGAGACCGTTGATCTAGGAGTTGCATCTGTCGGTGGATCAAGGTCTAATGATGAAGATTAGTAGAACAGGTGGACTGCTAGCTCAGTTTAAGGTGCAATATGAACTGAGGGATAGGATTAAAGCAGCTCAGAGCCGAGATCCTATTCTAGAAGAGCTTGCAGAGAATGTTCAAGCATGGAAGTTCACTGATTTCACACTTGATGATGATGGTGTGTTGTGGATCAGTGGTAGATTGTGTGTTCCTGATGTGGATGATTTAAGAGAAGAGATCCTAGAGGAAGCACATTTTATACCCTATAGCGTACATCCGGGTGTCACTAAGATGTACCACACAGTATCAGAGATTTGTACTGGTGGGACGGATTGATGAAGGATGTCGTTGATTATGTTGCTAAGTGCTTGACATGTCAGCAAGTGAAAGCTAAACATCATAAGCCTTCTGGGAAGCTTCAGCCTCTTCCTATTCCCGAATGGAAGTGGAAAGGATAGCTATGGATTTTGTGGTTGGTTTAACCTCGTTCTAAGGATGGATACGATTCCATCTGGGTGATTCTGGACAAGTTGATGAAGTTTACACATTTCTTACCTATGAAAGCCACCTATTCTGTAGCTAGATTAGCAAAGCTGTATGTGAAGCATATTGTGTGCCTTCATGGAGTACTTATGTCCATTGTGTCAGATAGAGGTTCAATGTTTACCTCACATTTTTTATAGAAGTTGTAGGAAGCGATGGGCACTAGGTTAGATTTTAGAACTACTTTTCATCCTCAGACAGATGGTCAGTCTGAGAGGACGATCCAGACACTAAAGGATATATTAAGGGTGTGTGTCCTGGATTTGGGAGGTAGCTGGGATGATCATTTGCCTCTTGTGAGTTTGCATATAATAATAGCTACCATAGTAGTATTTGCATGGCACTATATGAGGCATTGTATAGAAGGAAGTGTAGATCCCCTCTGAGTTGGGATAAGATTTTGAGAGAGCTTTGACTAGACCTGAGATGGTTCCAATGCTGCAGAGAAAGTCACCATGATTAAGCACAGATTGATGACCGCAGTTAGCAGGCAGAAGAGTTATACAGATCCTAGGCATAGAGATGTGGAGTTTCAGGTTAGAGACTTTGTTTTCCTGAAGGTGTCTCCGATGAAGGGTGTTATGAGATTTGGCAGGAATGGTAAGTTGGCACCCGAGATATATCGGACCGTTCGAGATTCTAGAGAGAATTGGCACTGTTGCATATCGGTTGGCTTTGCCCCCGAGTATGTCACAGGTGCATTCGGTGTTTCATATCTTGATGCTAAGGAAGTATATCTCAGACCCTTCACACGTGTTGCAAGCCCGACATCGTAGAAGTGAATGAAGATCTGACATTTGTGGAAGACCCTGTGGCGATCGTTGATTATCAAGTTCGACAGTTGCGTTCGAAGCAGATTCCGATGGTCAACGTTATGTGGCGCAACAACAGAGTTGAGGGGCATACGTGGGAGACTGAAGCTGAGATGCGAGCTTCTTACCATTATCTCTTTCCTCCTTGATTTTGTAACTATTCTTTTCTGGAATTCAGGGATGAATTCTTGTAAGGGGGAAAGATTGTAATATCCCGAGTTTTTAAATATTTTTAAACTGCATCGGGATATGCAGTGTTAATAATTTTTGTATATAAATTTATGATATTTTATGAGTTTGACACTTATTAAAGCTAATTTTAATTATTTTTAACTATTTTAAGAGATTTACCGTAAAATTTTCCCCGAAAATGCTATTTTCGAGGAAATTAAAATGTAAATAATTTAATATTAAAATATTCTAAATAGTTTTGTGAATTTGCTTGAGTTCATGCATGAGTATATTTTTTATATTAACATATATACATATGCATGCATATATATATTATATTAATATATATATATATATATATATACAATTAACATTTTAGGGTTTATT
>CANTUR010001093.1:0-82500 GCA_947683625.1 Mallotus nudiflorus
GCACCGCCGGTCTCTATCGACTCCCTGAGCTTTGGTGGTCCTTATTCCAAGCTTCATTCAAGCTCTAACCTGATTGTTTGTGAGTTTTCTCAATTTTTTCGGTTTTGAGCTATTTTTTTTTATTTTTTTGAGTTGATTTTTGGTTGATTCATGCAAACTTCCTTTACAAATGTTGATTCTAGTAGCTCATTCTTCATGAAAATATTTTTATTTTAATTTTTGGAATTTATTTTAATTTTGGTAAATTTTTGAATATTTTATTATTATTTATTGAATTTTCGTAAATTAATTTAATTAATTATAAAATTGGTTGATTTAGTTTTATTATATATTTTTATTAATTTTAGTGTTAAGAAAATAATTTTTTTGATTTTTATGTAATTTTTAGAATTATTTTTAGTTTATGTAAATATTGGATTATTAAGTTAAATATGTATTTTTGTTAAAATTATTAGTTAAATATAATTTTTTAGGTGATATTAGTATAATATATGTTATTAAAATAATTTTAATGAATTTATATGATTTTTGTAGAATTTTTAAGGAATATTATTTAGTATTGTGGATATTTTGAATTATTGGGGTAATTGTGTGATTTTGTTAAAATTATAGTTAAATATTACGTTTTAATTCATTTTAGAATTAACTAAGGTAATAAAATGATTTTTATAAATTATTTACTATTTTTAACTAATTAATACTAATTTTTAAAAATTTGTTTTCAAATAATATATTATTTACTAAATTGGTGATTAAATAGGTTTTTAATTACTTTTAATATGTATTTAGGTTATTTGAATATATATAGTGAATTTTTACTAATTAATATTGAATTATTGAGAAATTTGATTTTTAATAATATTATATTATTATTTTGGGATTTTTACTTAATTATTCTGAAAATGATTATATTTAATGTTTTAATGTTTAATATGCTATATTTTGATATTTTGAGGATATTTGTGGAATTATTGGTTTTTAATATATTTATTATATTATTTGTATTTTTGGTGAATTGTGGACTTCGGTTGGGAGTATTGTGTAGTTCGGGGTCCCAACCAAAGATGTGAATATTCTGTTGTTTAGAAGTGTGTTTCCTTACAAGACCCGGCTCTACTTTTTAGTAGAGAGATATCCGTTTTACAGAGGAGGTTCTGTCGAATTTACGGTAGAATTCTTGTAAAATGTAACATCGAGTCAATCCTGAAATTCTGTGTCTGTCTGTGTTCTGTATTCTTAGATTGAGTTTCTCTAGAAGCTTAAGTTAGATTTATTCTAATTTCGTTGTTATATTATTGTCTAGTTGCACTGAGACCGAGGCCTAATGGATCAAGTCAGTTGAACCAGTCTCGAGAAGCGTAAACTTGTGAGTTGTTATTTTATATATACATTGCACTTAGGTTGCATGTTTTAGAAAATACATGTTTTGATTTGTAATTATTCATAAAATGTTTCATTAAATGCTTAAGTATATTTTAGGTATATTTTTGATATATTTCAAAATAAATGCATGTTTTATCTTCGATGTATACTTAGCATGCTTTTAGTATATTATTGGTTTATATTTGGCATATTTTATGATTGATTTGAATTTATTTGACATATATATACTCGAAATATAATTAGTTTATTTTAGGTATATTTCTGGTATATATATGGTTTATTTTGTTATTAAATGATGTTATTCTACATTATTTAATTCTTATATGAATGTTTTATTTTAAATGAAAGATATCGATAGAACGTATTACCTAGTGGGCAGTATTAGGACCGTGTACGTACCAATGCGATAGATTTAGGGTTGAGGGAGAATTACTTGTGGAATTATGTTATGATTGAAATTGACTGATTGATTGATTTGATATATTGATATAATTGATAGTGTGGTTGTTGGAGCTCAATTGATCTAGTGTCTCGAGGCCAATCACATTGACAGTCAGACTGCTCGAACTCAGTTGACTTAGTGTCTCGGGGCCAGTCTACTGTCCGTAATGGAATAAGTGAATTTATTTGGAATTAAGCGAGCCTATATGGCTAGAGAGTTATTGCTGATCGAGGTTGTGGTCTTAAATAAGGTTCTATTTGATCTTTCAATAAAACTATGATTTTCAGCATTGTTATATAAATGATTTTAGCATTTATGTGAAATGCTTGTATATATACATTTATTATATAAAGATGATTGAGTGCATATGACATTGGAGATGCATGTATATATATTATAACAATTCACTCAGTGAGGTTTGACTCCCCTCAGTTGATTTTTCAGGAGATTCTTCTTCTTCAGACATCAGTAGTAGACTCATCCGTCGGATTTCTTCAGCCCCAACTTGTTTATGTAAATTACTTATCTAAATTCATTTGTACTCTAGAAAACTGTAGTAGTGAGTTGTATTTTGTATTTACTGTATGTTGACGGTAATTCAGAGGCCTTTCTCTGAATGTTGTATTAATATATTTGATTTTATGATATGACAGAGTTTATTTTCATTATATTGATTTGCAATTTTAATTATGATGCATATTTTATTTTAATTATTGCATACTTTTATTTTTAAGGTTTGCTACGGGTTTCGGATTTGAAAGAATTCTCATTCTCTGGCACCGGTCATAACTCCCGATTTGGGTCATGACAGAGAGAGAAAGAGAGAGAGAGAAACTTATGCATGGTTTATTCCCAGTATTATGCAACAATTTTTTTTTTAAAGTAAAGAAATCAAAATACCATCTACGAGAGAAAATTAAAAAAAATACTATTTTCTTCACTAAACTTACAACTACAAAACTAGATAATTAATAAAATTGCAAAACTAATAATTTAGCAAAGAGTAAGAAAAAAGAAACATCAAAAATGTACAAATGTAAAATTTTATTGTTAAGAAACTATAATTTAACATGTAGAATCATTTCATTTATGTCAAACTAACCATTGAGGTTTCATAAGAATGCATGCTAAACTTAACATAGCAATTAAAAAAATTAGCATTGATTAATTTCAAATTCTCCAAATTCAGAAAAAAAAAAATCAGATGTTATTTAAAGAAAAAAATGTAGGAATATCAGAAAAATAAAACACAGAATAAATGTTAAAGTAATATGACAAAATAATAAATAATTAAAATAAAAATCAGAATTCTGACCTAGCTTAGCCTTGCACAATTGTTTATCCCCAATATTATGCAGTAATTTTAAAAGAACAGAAAGAAATCAAAACACCATCCAATACAAAAATTTATTATTATTATTTTTACTAAACTTACAACCATAAAATCTGACAATTAATAAAATTGCAAAAATAATCATTTAGAAAAGAGCAATAAAAATAAACATCATATTGTAAAAATATAAAATTTTGTTATTAAGAAACCATAATTTAACAAGCAGAATCATCTTATTCATGCCAGTCTAACAACTAAACTTTTATAGGAATGCATATTATACCTAACAGAGCAATTAAAAAAAAATTTATTGCTAAAAGAATAATATTGACTAATTTTGAATTCTCAAAATTTTTTTAGAAAAAACATCAGAATGCTATCTAAGAAAAAAATGCAGGAATATTAGAAAAATAAAACACAAAATAAATCAAATATCATCCAAGAAAAAAAAAAAAAGCAGGAGTGAAACATTCCACCAACTTAGATGGAGAGAATTAATTGAAAACTTTAATTAGCGGAAATGGGAGAAATGTATTGCACCAAAATTAGTTCAAAAACTAATTAATTGGTTTGATTAAAAAATTAATTAATTGCTTCAACAAATAAAGATTGGTTAGTTTCAGAGATTACTGATAGCACAGATGTCAATTACTACAGGGCTCTACTCATTATCATAATATATGAATAAACTGCAACCTCAACATATTTATTTTGTTTTATGCATTATAATTTGTAATGAGAAAGTAAATTTTCATGTCAACGTAATAGTTGAATCTCTTATCACAAAGATATATGCTTAATCAAAGTTAAGAACTGAATTCAATATCTTAAGCGTAATCAATTTTATTTGAGTAAAATATAATATAGACTTATTCTTATATACTTAAGAATGAAAAGTTTGCATATTAGGAAAAAAAAAAAAAGCAAAGCCCACAATTTTAATATCGCTAGCAAGTACTCTAGTCTTTTGTAACAAAATATTTGAAGAATTGATATTCATGCATAAAAACTAAAATTCAAATGCAATGATGCAGGTGCCATACTAATCACTTGAAAAAGCAATAGCAACTTGATCAATTTATGTGTGGATTTGATCAAATCATCTCTTATATATTATGTACTGAATACATAATATTGTAAAACAGAATAAAAAAAATCTCATATATATTATTAAAAAAAAAAGAAAACTAAAATCAGAAAAAATGAATCAAAAATCAAAATTAACTGAATGATACAAAAAAAAAAAAAAAGAATCAAAAACCAAAAATAAACTAAAAGGATACAAAAAATGAATATTTGTGATTGTTACCTATTTAATTTAAGTTGATAAATTCATATGGGGATTTGACCCTATCATGTCTTATATATTAAGTATTGAATACATAATATTACAAGACAGAACCAAAAATCTCATATACATTCTTCAAAAAAATAAAATAAAATAATTAATTAAAAGCCAAAAATTAACCAAAAAGATACAAAAAATGAATCAGAAACTAAAAATAAACCAAAAAGGATACAAAAAATCAATCAGAAGACAAAAATAAAAAAATAAAACCAACATAAATTAATATAATTAAAAAGTCAAATTAGAATCTTTCATCACCGTCAACACCATCTTTAACAGAAGTATCTTTAATATTGGAATTAAAACCAACATCCTAAGATAATTTCCTATCATCCTTGAAACAAAAACACAAAAAAAAGTATCAGAAACCAAAATGATAAAAAATAAATAAATAAATAAAACATACCCCAACAAATCGTTTAACTCATCATTACCACTCACAATTTCAACAAACTCTAAATCATAAGCACCCTTTTCACAATCAGCAACATCTCCTAAATTAGAACCTAAAACACTAAAAGTACATCCATCTTTCCCTGTAATTTTAAAACTAGATCAGAAACTAAAAGCAAGCCAAAAAGAAAAAAAATTAATACATGCTACCTAATACAAGAAATCCTTTAACTCATCGCCACCACCAATAGTATCAATAAACCTTGAATCATGGGCACTCTCTTCACAACCAGCAACATCTCATAAATCAAAACTAGAAGCACCAAAAGCACATTCATCTTTCCTTAAACTTTTAAAACAAGATTAGAAACTAAAAGTAAATCAAAAAGCAATAAATTAAATACATGCTACCTAATAAAAGAATGGAGATGTGGGGTATCAATTCTTATACCTCTCGTATGCTAAGCAAGTGTTTTACCATTTGAGCTGCACTCATCTTCATCTTTCATTTACTGACATATTATTAAATTATATTATGATCTATTTTGGGATTGGTTATTCAATTTGAAGTTATAAGGAATTATTTTGTATTTTACAGACACATTAGACTACTTGAAATCTTAAAAATTTAAACTTATATTTTTTGTGCTTGAAATATACTAATAAAATTGATTCTATTTCATAATCATTAGAAATTTAAATTATGACTTCATTTTCCATACCTAAAGTTCTATTATTGCTTTTTGGAAATAATCATGTTGATTCAATGTCACGACCCAAAACAGGAGTCATGACCGGCGCTAGGGAACGGGAATTCTTTCGAATCCGGAACCCGTAGCAAGCCTAAAAATAAAATAAATATGCAATAATAACCATAAAAAATATAATATGCAGCGGAAAATAAAATCATAAATATTACAATATCATCCATAACAACTGGATATAATTCAAAACTCATCACATCGCATATATAATCTCATAAATGTATAATCTTTATACAAATCCAGTTTTAACATAATACATCTCTTTAAAATAAAGTACATAAAATCCAATACTGTAATTTACAGCTACTGCAGTGTCTAGATAAATAAATAAGACTCAAGTAGACAATTTACGTAAAGAAGCCGGGGCGAAAGAAATCCGGCGTATCGACCTGCTACTGAGGTCTGAGGAAGTTGACTCTCCTGAAAAATAGTCAACGGAGGGGAGTCAGACCTCACTGAGTGAATTACTATAGTATATATACATACACTCTAAGTGATAATGCATACAGTCAACAGTATATGAATAATATGTATATATACAGGCAAGTTCATACAGATGCAGAAAAATCATTTTATATATTTTGTCTGAAAATCAACTTTTATGAAGGATCACATAGAACCCTAGAATATCGCAACCTCAGAAAAATAGTGTTAAACAACACTCTAGCCATACAGGCTCACTAATTCCAAATATATCCACTTAATCCATATGGACAGTAGACTGGCCCCGAGACACTAAGTCAACCGAGCTCCAGCAGTCTGACTGCCAGTGTGATTGGCCCCGAGACACTTGGTCAACCGAGCTCCAGCAATCACACCCACAAACCACATCTCACACATCAATAATCATAATCAAATCAATATCCACAAATAGTTAGTAATAAAGCCTAAATACTATAGGCGTACCGGTACGTACTCGGTCCTAGTGCTGCCCACTAGGTAGCACGTTCTATTGATATCCTTCAGTAATAAATAATAAAACATTCATTCACAAATACATGATGCATGAATTTAAATAAATCAACAATATAAACCATATATATACGAAAAATATACCAAACATAAACCAGGTATATTTTGAGTATATATACGTCAAATAAATTCAATCAAATCATGAATTAAACTAAAAATATATTTAAAAACATTTAAATATATTTTATTAATAAAACATGTATATAATTTATTATATACCAAAAATATACCAAAAATATACTTGAATATAAATCATGTTATTTATGCATATTCAGTCAAAATAAAACATGCATTTTCTAAATCATGCGTCCTAAGCATATATATATAATATAGTAACTCACCTAATGCGCTCCACGAGACAGGTCCGACGGGCCTGGTCCACTAACCCTCGGTCTCGGCGCAACTAAACAAGAAATAATTAATCGACATCAGAATAACCCTAACAGAAATCCTAGAATTCAATCTAGAGTATTAAAATACAGAATTGGAAATTAGGGTTCGACTGGATATCACGTTTTACGAGAATTCTACCGGAAATCCGGCAGAACCTCCCCTGTAAAACGGACATCTCTCTACTCAAAAGAGTAGAGCCGACCCTGCAAAGAAAATACACTTCAAAAATAACACCATAAACAATCACAACCCCTCGGTCAGACTCCAGACTACAATCTGTCGACCGGGGTCCACAAACACAGAAAATATATTCAAATATACCAAAAATATCCTTAAATCATAAAAATACATTTCATACGTAGAAATTACATAATTAACCTTGAAACACTGTAAAAATCGATTAAAACTCATTTTATTTGAAAAACCGTATATTATATATATAATTGAAAATAATTCACGAAAAATAGTTTTTAATTAGTTAAAAATACCAAATATTTTGTAGAAATCATTTTTATACCTTAAATAAATATTAAAACCAATTAAATTACATTTTTAGACAATTTAGGGTAAAATTACCAAAATACCCCTATATATACATATATACCTAATTTACTTCAAAAATTCACCAAAAATCATACAATTATCCAAAATTAATTTTCTCAACATATTTATCAATAATATCAATATTTAAACTCAATTAACCAATTAAATTCAATTTAAAACACAATTAACTTAATTTTACAAAATCACATAAACTTCAATAATTAACAATAAATACTTAGAATTCATAAAAATTCCAAATAAATTCCTATAATTCATTTCAACACCTAATTCAACCATAAACTCCAATTTCATAATTTAAATAATTAATTTCCGAAAATTCGAAAATAATATTAAAATATTCAAAAATACCCAAAAATCCAAACAATCTCCAAAAATTCTACAAAAATTCATACATGAAGATTAAGCTACAGGAACAACATTTGTGAAGGAAGTTTCCATGAATCATCCAAATTGAAGCTCAAAAAAATCGAAACCAAAAGTGGCCGAAATATTCAACTCAAAACCTAAGCAATTCTAGACTGTTTTAGCTCAAACAAAAGCTAGAATAACACTCACCGGAGCTCAAGGAGAAGATAGAGACCGGCGGTGTCGAAAACGGTGGCCGGAGGAGGGAGAAACCACGGTGACAAAATGTAGTGGTCCGGCGGCACCCACGGAGAAGAAAGAAGAAGAAGAAGAAAAAGAAAAAGAAAGAAAAGGAAAGAGAAAAGAAAAGAAAAAGAAAGAAAAAGGAAAAGAAAAAGAAAAAAAAAAAGAAAAAAGAAAAAAAATAAATTTTAATAATTTAATAATAAATAAAATAATCAAATAATAATAAATAAATAATAAAATATTAGGGGTAATAATAAACCCTAATTAAATAAATATACACACACAGGCTTTATTTAATAATTTAAAAATATGTATGAGTTCATGCAAACCCGTAAAATACATTTAAAATAATTAATAATACATTGTTTACGTGGAAATTTCCCCGAAAATGAAAGTCCCGGGAAAATTTACGTAAAATACTGAAAATAATAGACAGTAATTAAAATAGGTTTAAAATACATATTAACTCATAAAAATATCATATAAAATACAAAAATCACTGACACTGCATATCCCGGTACAGTGTAAAAATTATTTTAAAAACACGGGATATTACAGTCTTCCCCCCTTACAAGAATTCGTCCCCGAATTCTAAAAACAAGATTACAGAATCAGGAAGGAAAGAGATACGGGTAAGAAGCTCGCATCTCAGCTTCAGTCTCCCACGTATGCTCTTCAACTCTATCGCTACGCCACAAAACCTTGACCATCGGAATCTGCTTCGATCGCAACTGTCGAACTTGAAAATCTACGATCGCCACAGGTTCTTCCACAAACGTCAAATCTTCACTCACTTCCACACTGTCAGGTTGCAACACATGTGAAGGATCTGAGATATACTTCCTCAACATCGAGATATGAAATACTGGATGCACCTGCGACATACTCGGAGGCAAATCCAACCGATATGCAACAGTGCCAATTCTCTCCAGAATCTCAAACGGTCCAATATATCTCGGTGCTAACTACCCTTCCTACCAAATCTCATCACACCCTTCATCGGAGATACTTTCAGAAAAACGAAATCTCCAACCTGAAACTCCACATCTCTGCGCCTAGGATCCGCATAACTCTTCTATCTGCTAACTGCGGTCTCTAATCTCCGCTTGATCACGGCGACTTTCTCTGCAGCATCCTGAACCATCTCTGGTCCAGTCAAAGCTCTCTCACCGATCTCATCCCAACACAACGGGGATCTACACTTCCTTCCATACAACGCCTCATATGGTGCCATGCCAATACTGCTATGGTAGCTGTTATTATATGCAAACTCCACAAGCGATAAATGATCATCCCAGCTACCTCCCAAATCCAAGACACACATCCTCAACATATCTTCCAATGTCTGGATCGTCCTCTCAGACTGACCATCTGTCTGAGGATGAAAAGCAGTACTGAAATCCAACCTAGTGCCCATCGCTTCTTGCAACTTCTGCCAGAAACGAGAAGTAAACACCGAACCTCTGTCTGACACAATGGACACAGGTACTCCATGAAGGCATACAATATGCTTCACGTACAACTTCGCCAATCTAGCAACTGAATATGTGGCTCTCACAGGCAAGAAATGTGCAGACTTCGTCAATCTGTCTACAATCACCCAGATGGAATCGTATCCATCCTTCGAACGAGGTAAACCGACCACAAAATCCATAGCTATCCTTTCCCATTTCCACTCGGGAATAGGAAGAGGCTGAAGCTTCCCAGAAGGCTTCTGATGTTCGGCTTTCACTTGCTGACACGTCAAGCACTTAGCAACATAATCAGCAACATCCTTCTTCAATCCATCCCCCAGTATAGATCTCTGATACTGTGGTACATCTTAGTAACACCAGGATGAACGCTGTAGGCTGTAGAATGTGCTTCCTCTAGGATCTCTTCTCTCAAATCATCCACATCAGGAACACACAATCTACCACTGATCCACAACACACCATCATCATCGAGTGTGAAATCAGTGAACTTCCCTGCTCTGACATTCTTTGCAAGCTCTTCCAGAATAGGATCTCGGCTCTGAGCTGCTTTAATCCTATCCCTCAGTACAGATCGTACTTTAAACTGAGCTAACAGTCCACCTGATCTACTGATCTTCATCATCAGACCTTGATCCACCATCAGATGCAACTCCTGGATCAATGGTCTCCTCTCCACACCGATGTGAGCAAGACTACCTGAGGACTTCCTACTCAAGGCATCTGCTACCACATTAGCTTTACCCGGATGGTAAAGAATCTCGCAATCATAATCCTTCAACAGTTCCAACCATCTCCTCTGCCTCAAATTCAGATCTCGCTGCTGGAAAATGTACTTAAGGCTCTTGTGATCAGTAAATATCTCACAAGTCACCCCGTACAAATAATGTCTCCAAATCTTCAAAGCAAAGATCACTGTAGCCATCTCAAGATCATGTGTAGGATAGTTCTGCTCATACTTCTTCAACTGCCTTGAAGCATAGGCTATCACCCTTCCATTCTGCATCAACACACAACCAAGACCAATTCTAGAGGCATCACAGTAAACTGTGAACTTATCCACACTATTAGGCAAAGCTAATACTGGCGCTGTGGTCAACTTCTCCTTCAACAACTGAAAACTGTTCTCACAAGCTTCTGACCACTCGAATCTAACATTCTTCTGAGTCAAGCGAGTCATAGGGGCTGCTATCCTGGAAAAATCCTGCACAAACCGCCTATAATACCCGGCTAAACCCAGAAAACTCCGAATCTCAGTAACTGAAGTAGGTCTAGGCCACTCAGATACTGCCTCAACCTTCTGTGGATCAACCTGAATACCTTCTTAGACACTACGTGTCCAAGAAAAGAAACACTCTCCATCCAGAAATCACACTTCGAGAATTTAGCATAAAGCTGATGATCTCTCAGTGTCTGTAGTACAATCCTCAAATGATATACATGCTCTTCCATACTCCTTGAATATATCAGTATATCATCAATGAAGACTACCACAAACTGATCCACATACGGTCGGAATACTCTGTTCATCAGATCCATAAAAGCTGCTGGTGCATTAGTCAAACCAAAAGACATCACCAGAAACTCATAATGACCATATCTAGTGCGGAAAGCTGTCTTAGGAATATCAGCTTCACTGATCCGCAGCTGATGATAACCCGACCTCAAGTCAACCTTAGAAAAGAATTGTGCACCCTGGAGCTGATCAAACAAATCATCTATCCTCGGGAGAGGATACTTGTTCTTCACTGTCACCTTATTCAACTCTCTGTAGTCAATGCACAGTCTCAGGGTACCATCCTTCTTCTTCACAAACAGGACTGGTGCACCCCAAGGAGAAACACTAGGTCTGATAAAACCCTTATCCAACAACTCTTGCAACTGCTCCTTCAACTCTCTCAACTCTGCAGGAGCCATACGATAGGGTGTCATAGATATAGGAGTAATACCTGGAACCACATCTATACAGAACTCAATCTCTCTATGAGGTGGTAAACCTGGCAACTCCTCGGGAAAAACATCAGGAAACTCACAAGCAACAGGAACATCTGTGAGTGACAACTTCTCCACTGACATATCCCTAACCAATGCCAAAAACCCCTGACAACCTTTCCTCAACAACTTCCTAGCAGAAATAACAGAAATAAGATTCTGAGGTGCTGAACTCCTATCACCAACAAACTTAAAATCTTCTTCACCAGGAATTCTAAAAATCACCTCCTTATTCCTGCAATCAACCACGGCAAAGTGCTGAGACAACCAATCCATTCCCAAAATAACATCGAACTCCATCACATCCAACAAAATCAAATCAGCGGGTAATTCTCTATCTCCCACGAGAACTGGACAACCAGAAAGAACAATATCGGCGTCCAAAGAATCACTCAGAGGAGTGGCAACAGACAAAGGAAAAGCCATCCTCGAAGCTTGCCAACAAGATTTAGAAGCAAAAATAGGAGAAACAAACGAATGCGTGGCACCCGGATCAAACAAAACCAAAGCATCCAGGTAACAAACAGAAAGAATACCTGCCACGACTGCATTAGATGCCTGAGCATCCTGCTGAGTCAGATGAAAAACTCTGGCTTGGCCTCGACCTCCCTGCTGACTGGTAGAAGCCTGGCCAACACCTCGGGTACCTCCTCTCGTACCTCTACCACGACTCTGCTGTGGAACAAACTGAGTAGAACTCTGATGCTGAGCTGGTGGTAACTGAAATGGCATAGGTGCAGCACTAGCAATCGACTGCTGTGGGAATCGCGGAATCTGCTGCTGCTGATATCCGGAATAAGGACACGATCTGGCAAAATGTCCTGTCTGCCCGCATCTGAAGCATGTCAACGGTGTCAGATAACACGGTCCCTGATGGACTCTACCACAAGTCTGACAAACACTGGTCGCTGATCCAGAACTACGACCACTGCTGCTGCTCGAAGCACCTGACCCAAATCTGAACGATCTACGCTGACCTCCACGACCATGTCTACTGCTCCGATGCACTCGCTGCTGCTGTCTCTGACTCTGCTGAGTCGAACCTCGCTGCTGACTACTCGAACCAACATGAAAACTCGAATACGGAGTAGCCTGCAATCCACTCGACTGAACTCCCAACTGGTAATAATCAGGCATCGCTCCTTGCCTAACTAACCTCAGCTCGATCTCCTTAGCTAGCTCAATCATCGACTCGAGAGTAAGACCTGCTGTAGGCATACCAGCAAAAGCTGAACCCAAACCAGTAACATAGGTAGTAACAGCGAAATACTGATCTCGCATCAGATCCTCAGCATATCTACCCAGACGAAGAAACTCTCGGGTATACTCCTCTACTGATCGATCTCCACGAGAAATACTGGTCAGACGAAGACGATAGCTCAAACGAAGAGGCTCTGGACAAAATCTCCTCATGAATCGCTCTCGAAACTGAGCCCATGTCATCGTCAACATAAAGGGCTGGATCATCTGAATAAACCAATCCAAAGCTGGTCCCTCGATAGACAACTCAACGATCATGATCCTCTGGTACTCGGTATGAGCAGTCCGAGTCCTAGTCTCAATCGCATGCAGAAAATCTAAAGGATCAGAAGTCCCATCAAAAGCAATCCTGCCAACTCTGGCATAGAACAAAGCTGCCTCAGGGTCAGACATACCTTGCTGATAGGCAGGCTGAACAGGCTGAACAACTGGAGGAACAGGAATATCAAATTCAGGCTCAACAGGCTCCTCGTCCTGTAACTCTCTCTGCCTACGGCGACCTGCCGCTCCTCGAGGTCTACCCCTGCCACGACCTCTACGCCTAACTGGCGGCTCAGGAGGTAAAACCTCATCCTGAAAAGACTCATCATCCTCGGCCTCAACGACCGGTGGAGCGACACGCGCTCGCCTCCTCATTCTGAAAAGACAAACGGAAAGATTCAGACAAAACAGACAACGGAGGAATAACGCTGAAAACTAAAGCAAGGAATACTCATCAAGACATACTCGAACCTAATACACTGCAGTAGTCCAACAGAAAACACGACTTTAAAACTAGGGCCACAACTCACATAACTAAGCCCTGACACAGAACTCCATTCAGAAACGAACTTCGCTCTGATACCAACTTTGTCACGACCCAAAACAGGAGTCATGACCGGCGCTAGGGAACGGGAATTCTTTCGAATCCGGAACCCGTAGCAAGCCTAAAAATAAAATAAATATGCAATAATAACCATAAAAATATAATATGCAGCGGAAAATAAAATCATAAATATTACAATATCATCCATAACAACTGGATATAATTCAAAACTCATCACATCGCATATATAATCTCATAAATGTATAATCTTTATACAAATCCAGTTTTTAACATAATACATCTCTTTAAAATAAAGTACATAAAATCCAATACTGTAATTTACAGCTACTGCAGTGTCTAGATAAAATAAATAAGACTCAAGTAGACAATTTACGTAAAGAAGCCGGGGCGAAAGAAATCCGGCGTATCGACCTGCTACTGAGGTCTGAGGAAGTTGACTCTCCTGAAAAATAGTCAACGGAGGGGAGTCAGACCTCACTGAGTGAATTACTATAGTATATATACATACACTCTAAGTGATAATGCATACAGTCAACAGTATATGAATAATATGTATATATACAGGCAAGTTCATACAGATGCAGAAAAATCATTTTATATATTTTGTCTGAAAATCAACTTTTATGAAGGATCACATAGAACCCTAGAATATCGCAACCTCAGAAAAATAGTGTTAAACAACACTCTAGCCATACAGGCTCACTAATTCCAAATATATCCACTTAATCCATATGGACAGTAGACTGGCCCCGAGACACTAAGTCAACCGAGCTCCAGCAGTCTGACTGCCAGTGTGATTGGCCCCGAGACACTTGGTCAACCGAGCTCCAGCAATCACACCCACAAACCACATCTCACACATCAATAATCATAATCAAATCAATATCCACAAATAGTTAGTAATAAAGCCTAAATACTATAGGCGTACCGGTACGTACTCGGTCCTAGTGCTGCCCACTAGGTAGCACGTTCTATTGATATCCTTCAGTAATAAATAATAAAACATTCATTCACAAATACATGATGCATGAATTTAAATAAATCAACAATATAAACCATATATATACCGAAAATATACCAAACATAAACCAGGTATATTTTGAGTATATATACGTCAAATAAATTCAATCAAATCATGAATTAAACTAAAAATATATTTAAAAACATTTTAAATATATTTTATTAATAAAACATGTATATAATTTATTATATACCAAAAATATACCAAAAATATACTTGAATATAAATCATGTTATTTATGCATATTCAGTCAAAATAAAACATGCATTTTCTAAATCATGCGTCCTAAGCATATATATATAATATAGTAACTCACCTAATGCGCTCCACGAGACAGGTCCGACGGGCCTGGTCCACTAACCCTCGGTCTCGGCGCAACTAAACAAGAAATAATTAATCGACATCAGAATAACCCTAACAGAAATCCTAGAATTCAATCTAGAGTATTAAAATACAGAATTGGAAATTAGGGTTCGACTGGATATCACGTTTTACGAGAATTCTACCGGAAATCCGGCAGAACCTCCCCTGTAAAACGGACATCTCTCTACTCAAAAGAGTAGAGCCGACCCTGCAAAGAAAATACACTTCAAAAATAACACCATAAACAATCACAACCCCTCGGTCAGACTCCAGACTACAATCTGTCGACCGGGGTCCACAAACACAGAAAATATATTCAAATATACCAAAAATATCCTTAAATCATAAAAATACATTTCATACGTAGAAATTACATAATTAACCTTGAAACACTGTAAAAATCGATTAAAACTCATTTTATTTGAAAAACCGTATATTATATATATAATTGAAAATAATTCACGAAAAATAGTTTTAATTAGTTAAAAATACCAAATATTTTGTAGAAATCATTTTTATACCTTAAATAAATATTAAAACCAATTAAATTACATTTTTAGACAATTTAGGGTAAAATTACCAAAATACCCCTATATATACATATATACCTAATTTACTTCAAAAATTCACCAAAAATCATACAATTATCCAAAATTAATTTTCTCAACATATTTATCAATAATATCAATATTTAAACTCAATTAACCAATTAAATTCAATTTAAAACACAATTAACTTAATTTTACAAAATCACATAAACTTCAATAATTAACAATAAATACTTAGAAATTCATAAAAATTCCAAATAAATTCCTATAATTCATTTCAACACCTAATTCAACCATAAACTCCAATTTCATAATTTAAATAATTAATTTCCGAAAATTCGAAAATAATATTAAAATATTCAAAAATACCCAAAAATCCAAAAAATCTCCAAAAATTCTACAAAAATTCATACATGAAGATTAAGCTACCAGGAACAACATTTGTGAAGGAAGTTTCCATGAATCATCCAAATTGAAGCTCAAAAAAATCGAAAACCAAAAGTGGCCGAAATATTCAACTCAAAACCTAAGCAATTCTAGACCGTTTTAGCTCAAACAAAAGCTAGAATAACACTCACCGGAGCTCAAGGAGAAGATAGAGACCGGCGGTGTCGAAAACGGTGGCCGGAGGAGGGAGAAACCACGGTGACAAAATGTAGTGGTCCGGCGGCACCCACGGGAGAAGAAAGAAGAAGAAGAAGAAAAAGAAAAAGAAAGAAAAGGAAAGAGAAAAGAAAAGAAAAAGAAAGAAAAAGGAAAAGAAAAAGAAAAAAAAAAGAAAAAAGAAAAAAAATAAATTTTAATAATTTAATAATAAATAAAATAATCAAATAATAATAAATAAATAATAAAATATTAGGGTAATAATAAACCCTAATTAAATAAATATACACACACAGGCTTTATTTAATAATTTAAAAATATGTATGAGTTCATGCAAACCCGTAAATACATTTAAAATAATTAATAATACATTGTTTACGTGGAAATTTCCCCGAAAATGAAAGTCCCGGGAAAATTTTACGTAAAATACTGAAAATAATAGACAGTAATTAAAATAGGTTTAAAATACATATTAACTCATAAAAATATCATATAAAATACAAAAATCACTGACACTGCATATCCCGGTACAGTGTAAAAATTATTTTAAAAACACGGGATATTACATTCAATTATAATGAATGTGTTACATCTTTTACACATTAAGATCTTGAATAATCAATTATGTACAAAAAAAATTATTGCATGTGAGTTGCTTGTATTTTGACCATCACATTTTATGTATTTTTATAACCCACTTGAGGAATTTATGAAATAAAATCCCTAAAAATATATTGGCTAGTGCTTCACTAATAAAAAACGGAAAATTAAGGAAAATATTTTTTTTAAAAAAAGAGAAATAAAAAAATAAACAGAAAAGAAAAATAAAAAAGATAAAAGATAAAATAAAAATTATAAAAAGGTAAAAAATAACATAAAAAAAAAGAAGGGAATAAAAATTGTCAAGAAATTAATAAAAAAATTAAAGAAAAAGGTACATAAATGAAAGAAAAATCAAAAAGAAAAACATGAGTGCATTTTTTAAAATACAAAAAAGATTCTTGTAATTATGATATGGTAGATTTGTAAAAAAAATAAAAATTTGAGATATTTTTGTCATGACCCGAACCGAAAAGTATGTGACTAGCATTAGGGAATGAGAATACATAAAGTACCCAAAACCCATAGTAAGCCTTAAAAATTTTTCACGAAAGAAAACAATACACTTAACAATAAACCAAAAATAAACTAATGATAAACCAATAATAAAAGCATAATATCAAATACATAAAATAATATCTTTCAAATACAACATAATAATATCTTTCAAATACAACATCATTTTAATATAGGATACAAATAACACAAGTTCATAAATAACTACTGCGGTGCCTAGAATTTAATTATACAGTACATAAATCAATCTAACATACATAATGCAGTTGGTGAAGAATGAACTCGACGTAGACATGGAATACTAAAGAGCTGACTGTGAGGTCCTGAAAAAATTAGATTGAGGGGAATCAGACCTCATTGAGTGAATTAATTTTATAAAATGTATGTTGGTTTATAAAAACATTTATTAAAACCTCTTTTCAAAATAAATGTAAATAAGGTAATCATAATTCTTAAAATGATTTATTTTTCACAATAATATTTAAATAAAATCTATTTATAATTCTTAAATCAAATTAATATAAAATTTTTGTACGAAAATATATATAATAATTATTTTTGTGGAAAGTTCGGTAGAACACCTAAACCTTAAATCTAATAGCCTTTTGGCTTCTTTAATCCAAGTGACTGCTGTCCCGAGAGCAAGCTCAACTGAGTTACTGCCACAGTCATTTCACTTATTCCATATTGATGTCCCGAGAGCAAACTCAATCGAGTTACATCCCTTTTTTCGGCCCAAGAGCACTAACTCTACCGAGCTCTAACCATTTACATTTGCCCGAAAGCACATGCTCCACCAAGCCTATTTTGCAATATAAACATATACCAAGATCTCACCCATGCACACGTGATCCTAGTGACACCCACTAGGTAGCATGTTCTACCATTATCTCCAAATCAATTTAAATAAATCATTAAATAATGAATAATCAAATGATTTAGTAATAATCAAATAAACACCATAAAATAATTTCCTTTAAACATGCTTGTGATTTCATACTAGCAAATATATAATAAATGACCATGCATATGGCATTATAAATATATTCATAATTTAATCATATAATCATTTCTTTATTATATTTAATTATTTGAAAATATAATAAAAACAAGCACAACACACATTTCATCAAATAAACTCATAGGTTGAGCATGCTAGGCAATGTGCTCTCTGCTGCCCAGGTACTACAGCTCGTATCCTAGAGTTCTCTAAAATAAATAATATTTCTTTAACATAGGCTCATAAAATAAAATAAAATAAATTCATGAAAATTCTCAGAAATTATGAAAACAATGGAACTGACAAAGCTAACGAAACTAAAGACACAAAATCGATCATGACTAGAAATTTGACACAGATTGATGTCAAGCTTTATGAGAAATCTACCGAAAATTTGACAAAGTATCATCTGTAAAATGGACATCTCTCTACTAAAAGTAGAGCCGTTCTTACATGAAAACACACTTCTATTCACAATACAGTTCTACCCTCGGATCGAGTTCCGAACTATGTACAATTCCTGACCGAGATCACTAAAATACTACCACCAAAACTAATTTAAATCATAAAAATACATAGCAAAATCTAATTCGGTTAATAAATAAATTCTTTTAAATAATAATATACAAAAATCCAAATTTTCATTTAATCCAATAAAATTCCTTATTTAACATATAATATCTATATTTAAGAGTTATAAATTATAAAATTTTGGAAATTCATAAAAATTGTATATTAGTACTAATATTAATTAAATCAACCAAATAATTAAATACTATAATATTTACATACATTATATTATTTCTAGAAAAATTAATCTATAAATAACAAAATATATCAAAATACTAATATAACTAATAAAATTATTTTATGCCTTCTAAAATTAAAATTATCATTATACACAGTAATTTAACTACAAATTAACTAAAACCCAATTAAAATCAATTTATACAATTTTTCTCTAAAAATTCATATTTCACATAAACTTTTAAAAATTCATAACTAAACATTTATAATTAATTTTAACAAACTTCCTCCACAAGATAAACTTAAAAAATATAGAATTTGATAAAAATAAGAAAAATTCATATCCCGAGACGATGTGAACAGTAACCGACATCCGAAAAATTTGAATTTTTCCAAATAATTCCAGAAAATTAAAAAAATTACCCTTACATAGCTAATGATCTCTAAAACATGATTACTAAAGGGAATTAAGCCTAAAACTCAACCAAAAATTCAAAAATCAACAAAATATAAAAAAAATACACAATTTACATTTAACTCGATCTACAATGATCTAGACAGTGGATCGATAATTCGAGGGTAGATTATTGAAGCTTGGGAGATGAGAAATCCATAGACACTAGAATCAAGACGATCCGACGTTGAAATCTTCATCGGGATTCAAAACAAAGCTTGCCAAATGAGGGCAAAATGGGAAAAGAAAAAAGAAGGGGCTGTTGCTGGCGTGTCGTGGTGGTGCTAGGTCGGTGCTAGTGGCAGAGGCACAGTACTAGCTATAATGGAAGGAAGAAGGAAGAAAAGAAATGGAAATGGTGAGGAAGAAGGAGAGTTGCCCGAAAATGTTTCTGCCAACTTTTTTTTAAAGAAAAAGACAAATTTAATAATTAAAAATTAAAAAAATATACTTTACATATATATATATATATATACACACACACACACTAATTAAATCCTGAAATAATATTAATATTAAAATAATATTCAAAATTAAAAATTTCAAATTAATTTTCACGAATAATCAAACTTAATAATCCACTTTTAATATAAATATAAATAAAAATATTTGGGTCTTTACAGTCTCCCTCCTTAAAAAAATTTATCCTCTAAATAAATAAATAAAAGAAATACAAATGTTTGCTACTGAAAAAGATAAGGGTACACTATCTACATTCCTGCCTCTGTCTCGTGCAGTCCTCCACCACATGGTTGCTCTACGCACCTTCACCGTCGAAATCTCCTTAGTGCAAAGCTGACAAACTTAGTGATCCACTATCGCCACTAGGTACTCTTCATACATCAAATCCCTATTGAGCTCAATTGTCTAAGGCTAAAGGATGTGGGAAGGATTGGAAATATACTTCCTCGACATTGATACATAGAAAACTAGATGAATTTGAGACAACTCTAGTGATAACACCAATCTGTACGCCACTTCGCCAACTCTCGATCGAATCTCGAAGGGTCCAACGTATCTGGGAGCTAGCTTACCCCTCTTACCAAACCTCATCACTCCCTTCATTAGAGACACTTTAAAAAACACTAAGTCTCCAACAGAGAATGATAAATCCTTCCTCTTAGGGTCTATATAGCTCTTCTGTCTATTAAAGGCTGTCCTTAACCTCTATTGAATGATGGGAACTTTCTCAGAAGTCACCTGCACCAATTATGGTCCTATCAATTGTCTCTCACTAACTTCCTAACATAAAGGCAATCTGCACTTTCTTCCATACAATGCTTTATACAGAGCCATTTTAATACTAGCAAGATAGCTATTGTTATATGCAAATTCAATCAATGACAAGTGTACATCCCAATAGCCACCAAATCCATCACACACATCTGTGGCATATCCTCTAAAGTTTGAATGGTCCTCTCAAACTAACCATCAGTTTAAGGATGCAAAGTTGTGTTGAAGTCCAACCTTGTACGCAAAGCCTTATGTAATTCTTGTCAAAAGACTAAAGTAAAAGTGTCTCCTCTATCAGACACTATACTAATAGGTACTCTATAGAGACAAACAATCCGATTAACATACAGTCTCACCAACCTGTCAGTGGATTACTTCTTCTTAATTAGCAAAAAGTGAGCTTAGTTAGTCTGTCAATTATCACCCAAATAACATCATAGCCACTTGACGTATAAGGCAATCCACTTACAAAATCCATAACAATCATATCCCACTTCCACTCTAGGATAGGTAACTGCTGCAACAATCCTGAAGGTTTCTGGTGTTCTAACTTTACCTACTAACAAGTGAGACACTTGGACACAAATTCTGCAATGTTTCTCTTCATCCTATTCCACCAATATGTATCTTTCAAATCATGATACATCTTGGTAGAACCTAGATGAATACTATAAGCAGAAAAATAGGCTTCCTCTATAATCTCCTTCCTCAAATCATCCACATCAGGTACACATAACCTTGTGCCCAAACGTAATGTGCCCTTACTATTAATAATAAAGTCTTTAGATTGACTTTATTGCACCTCAAACATAATCCTCTACAACTGTGGATCTCTTCTCTAAGTTGCTTTAACTCTATCCAAGTACACTAACCATACTCTGAATTAAGCTAAAAGACACTTCTTGGTCACTTTCAATTGCAACCCCCAATCAATCAGTCCATGCAGCTCTTTAAGTATTGGCCTCCTTTCTATCCTGATATGAGCAAGACTACCCGCTGACTTCCTACTTAGTGTATCAGCTACCACATTCGCTTTAGCCGAATGGTAAAGAATAAAGCAATCATAATCTTTTAGAAGTTCCATCCACCTCCTTTGTCTCAAATTCAAGTCTCTCTGCTGAAAGATATACTTTAAGCTCTTATGGTCAGTGTATATCTCATAAGGCATACCATATAAATAATGCCTCCATATCTTTAAAGCAAAAACCACAACTGCCATTTCTAAATCATGGGTAGGTAGCTATGCTGATGCTTTTTTAACTACCATGAAGTATAAGTAACTACTCTCCTATTCTGCATCAGTACACACCCTAATCCTACTTAGGAAGCATCACAGTACACTGTTTACCCTTCATCACCTGAAGGTAAAGTCAATATTAGAGCTGAAGTCAACAAGTCCTTAAGCAACTGGAAGTGTTCTTCATATTTGTCAGTCTAAACAAACTTCACATTTTTCTAAGTTAGCCTCATTAAAGGCACTATGATCTTAGAGAAATCCTTCATAAATCTCCTATAATAGCCAGCTAAACCTAGAAAACTCCTAACTTCTATCACAGTCATCGGACTTGGCCATTTTGTAATGGCTTCTATCTTTTTGGGATCTACTTGTGTGCTATCTCTAGACACCACGTGGCTTAAAAATGCTACTTGATCCAACCAAAATTCACATTTAGAAAATTTGGCATATAGCTGATGCTCTCTTAAAGTCTGAAGCACCATCCTTAAATGCATGACATGCTCGGGCTCACTCCTTGAATATACCAAGATATCATCAATAAAGACTATCACAAATTGATCCAAGAATGGCCTAAACACCTGGTTCATCAAGTCCATAAAGGTTGCTGGGGCATTAGTCAACCCAAAGGACATCACTAAAAATTCATAGTGGCCATATCTTGTTCAAAATGCAGTCTTGGGTACATCTCCACTTCTGATCCTCAACTGATGATACCCAAATCTCAAGTCAATCTTTAAAAAGCACTGAGCTCCCTGAAGCTGATCAAATAAGTCATCAATCCTAGGGAGAGGATACTTGTTCTTGATGGTGACTTTGTTCAACTGTCTGTAATCAATACACAGTCAAAGGCTACCATCCTTCTTCTTCACAAACAACACAGGAGCACCTAAAGAGATAAAGTAGGCATGATAAAACCCTTATCAAGTAAATCTTGCAATTGTTCCTTAAGCTCTTTTAATTCTATCAGTGCCATTCCATAAGGTGGCATCGAGATAGGATTTATCCCTGGTACAACATATATACAAAACTCTATCTCTCTATTTGGTGGCAATCATAGTACTTCTTCAGGAAACTTGCACACCACAGGCACCTTCTCAACTACCCCCACATCCATCTTCATATCTCTAACCACAACTAAATAGCCTGCACATCACCTTCTAAGCAGTTTCCTAGTTATGATAACAAAAATAAGATTATGAGGCATCGAACACTTATTACGTCAAAACCAGAACTCTTCATCATTGGGGATTCTGAAAATCACCTCTTTCGCCCGACAATCTAGAGTAGCATAATGTTGGGCTAACTAGTCCATCCCTAAAATCACATCAAAATTGATCACATCTAATAACACAAATATGCAAGCAACTCTTTACCTTCCACCAACACGAGACAAGACAAAAAGAAGATGTTTATCTCTAGCTCATCACTAATTGGAGTCACTACAGACAAAGGAAATAACAATTTGGATGGTTGCCACTCCATCTTTAAAGCAAAGATAGGCAAAACAAAGGAATGCGATGCACCAGGATCAAATAAGACTCTAGCCTCAAAAGAACACACTAAGAGAATACATGTTACCATTGCATTGGATGCCTGAGCATCCTGAGGAGTCAAAGTGAACACTTTGGCCTGCCCACAGCCAGCCTGCTGGGAATTGGAAGGCTGAATAAATCCTCTACCACTTGGTCTACCCCTATATCTACCTCTTGAACCTCGGCCCTACTGCCCACAAACTGAGTCAGCCTCTACTGAGGGTACATAGGTGCCCAGTAGGGCTAATGCACTTATTGGAATGGTTGATCAATTGAAGATGAAGATCTCTTGGCATAATAAGACCAATACCTAGTGTTAGGACAAGCTCTAGCAAGATGTCCAATCTACCTACACCTGAAGCATGCTCTGGTCAACAAATGATATGACCCCTGATGTACACAGCCATAAGTAGGACATGCACTGGGCCTTAAGCCTAAATTGCCATACCCAAAGCTCTGATTACTATTACCACTGCTAGCTCCAGGTCCAAACCTCAGAGGTCTACTACTCCACCTACTGTGTCTGCCAGACCTATACACCCGGCTATTCTAATGGCCCTGCTGTGCAGTACCTATAGTTTGCATATCGATACTACCCATCTAAAACACTGGTTGTTGAACCCCTTGGGTCCTTACTACTCCATTGCTATTACTCACATATGGGTTAGAGATAGTACCATGCATAATATGGCGTCTCTTAAGCTATCGAGCCTCCTCAATAACACTGTCTAATCTATGGTCCTCAGTCTAGATGCTGATGTAGACTACACCCAAACTAGTCATATACAACTCCATTGCTCTCCTATCATCCTGCATCACATCCATAACATCATGACCCAACTTGAGGAACTCATGAGTATACTCTGCAATTGACTGATCACCCTTACTAATATGTAGTAGCTGCCATATGTAGTTATCCCTTATTGGTGCTGGACAGAAGTACCTTAGAAAGTACTCCTTAAACTCCAACCAAGACATCATAATCATACATGGCTGGATGGATTGCATAAACTAATCCTAAGATACGGCCTGAATAGATAACTGTACTACCATAATCCATGTAGCATGTCTGAGTCTTGGCCTTAATAGTATTAAGGAAGTCCAATGCATCACCAGTGCCATCAAAAGAAACTCACCCCACTTTGGAGTACAGTAATGTTGCGTCTGCATTGGACATCCCCTGATTCCTCTGTTGTAACATTTGCTGAACTAAAGGCATGGTTTAATTTAGAGCTACCAAGCCTTGGTTAATGCCTACATTACCAGCTGCAAAAGCTGAAGGATCAACCTTAAGAACTCCTTGTCCTACATGTTGCTCTTGTTCTTGCATCTGAGTTGCTTATACTCTATATCTACCCTTACCCCTACCCCTACCCCTTCCTTTACGCTAAGGAGTAGGGGGAAGAACCTCTTCCTGAATGGACTACTCATCCTCATCAAATGATGCACCTGCATTTGGAGCATCCCATGCTCTCCTCCTCATCTTGAAAGAACAAAAATAAATGAGAAATCAAAACACAACACGAAAAAGAAGTAACACAAAATTCTAGGAACAAGGACAACAATCGACATTATCAACCTAATTACCGTAATATTTTAAGAAAAACATAACTCAAAGACCATTGAAGTTGAAATAAAACATCAGCTCTGATACCAACTTTATCACGATCCAAACAGAAAGGTACATGATCGACACTATGGAATGGGATTACATAAAGTACTTGAAATCCATAGTAAGCCTTAAAAATTTTTCGTGAAATAAAACAATACACTTAACAATAAACCAATAATAAAAGCACACTATCAAATACATATAATAATATCCTTTAAATACAACATCATTTTAATATAGGAGACAAATAACACAAGTTCATAAATAACTACTGCAGTGTCTAGAATTTAATTATACAGTACATATATCAGTCTCACATACATAATGCAGCCGGTGAAGAACAAATCCAGTACAGACAAGGAATACTGAGGAGCTGACTATGAGGTCCTAAAAAAAATAAGTTGAGGGGAGTCAGACCTCACTGAGTGAATTAATTCTATAAAATGCATGCTGGTTTATAAAAACATTTATTAAAACCTCTTTTCAAAATAAATGTAAATAAGGTAATCATAATTCTTAAAATCATTTATTTTTCATAATAATATTTAAATAAAAATCTATTGATAATTCTTAAATAAATTTAATATAAAACCCATGTATAAAAATATATATAATTATTATTTTTGTGGAAAGTTCGATAGAACACCTAAACCTTAAATCTAATAGCCTTTCGGCTCTTTTTAATCCAAGTGATTGCTATCCTGAGAGCAAACTCAATTAAGTTACTGCCACAATCATTTCACTTATTCCATATTGATGTCCTGAGAGCAAGCTCAATTGAGTTACATCTCTTTTTCCGACCCAAGAGCACACTCTCCACCGAGCCCATTTCATAATATAAACATATACCAAGATCTCACATGTGCACATATGGTCTTACTGACACCCACCCACTAGGTAGCACGTTCTACCATATCTCCAAGTCAATTTAAATTATTAATAAATAAATAAATCATTATGTAATGAATAATCAAATGACTAAGTAATTATCAAATAAACATCACAAAATAATTTCTTTTCGATTTCATACTAGCAAATATATAATAAATGATCATACGTATGACATTATAAATGTATCTATAATTTAATCACATAATCATTTCTTTATTATATATAATTATTTGAAAATATAATAAAAGCAAGCACAACACACATTTCATAAAATTAACTCACAGATTAAGCGTGTCAGGCGACGTGTTCTCTGCTGCCTAGGTACTACAACTCGTATACCAAAATTCTCTAAAATAAATAATGTTTATTTAAAATATGCTCATAAAATAAAATAAAATAAATTCAAGAAAATTCTCAAAAATTATGAAAACAATGGAACTGACGAAACTAACTCGACCAAAGACATAAAGTCGATTAAGACTAGAAATTCGACAAAGTATCCTTTGTAAATTGGACATCTCTTTGCTATAAGTAGAACCGTTCCTACATGAAAACACACTTTTGTTCACAACACAGTTCTACACTTGGGTCAGGTTCCCAAATTAAACACAATTTATGATCGAGATCACCAAAACACTACCACCAAAACTAATTTAAATCATAAAAATACATAGCAAAATTTTATAAAAATCTAATTTGGTTAAAAATAAATTCTTTTAAATAATAATATACAAAAATCTAATTTTTCATTTAATCCAATAAAATTCCTTATTTAACATATAATATATATATTTAAGAGTTATAAATTATAAAATTTTAGAAATTCATAAAAAATGTATATTAGTACTAATATTAATTAAATCAACCAAATAATTAAATACTATAATATTTACATACATTATATTATTTCCTGAAAAATGAATCTATAAATAACAAAATATATCAAAATACTAATATAACTAATAAAATTATTTTTTTCCTTCTAAAATTAAAATTATCATTATACATAGTAATTTAACTACAAATTAACTAAAACCCAATTAAAATCAATTTATACAATTTTTCTTTAAAAAATCATATTTTACATAAACTTTTAAAAATTCATAACTAAAAATCTATAATTAATTTTAACAAACTTCCTTCACAAGATAAACTCAAAAATATATATATAATTTAATAAAAATAAGAAAAATTCATATCCCAGGACGGTGTGAACAATAACCGACACCCAAAAAATTTGAATTTTTCCAAATAATTTCAGAAAATTAAAAAAAATTATCCTTACATAGCTAATGATCTCTACAACACAATTACTAAAGGCAATTAAGCCTAAAACTCAACCAAAAATTCAAAAATCAACAAAATATAAAAAATACACAATTTACATTTACCTCGATCTACAACGGTCCAGACAGTGAATCGACGATCCGAGGGTAGATTATTGAAGCTTGGGAGATGCGTAATCCATAGACACTAGAACCAAGATGATCCGACTTCAGAATCTTCATCAGAGTTCGAAACAAAGCTGTCCAAATGAGGGTAAAACGGGAAAAGGAAAAAGATAGGGCTGCTACCGACATTTCATGGAGGAGCTGAGTTGCTGTCGGTATGCCATGGTGGTGCTGGGTTAGTGTTGGTGGCAGAGGCACAGTGCTAGCTCTGGTGGAAGGAAGAAAGAATAAAAGAAATAAAAATGTTGAGGAAGAAATAGAGTTGCCTGAAAATATTTTTGCTAACTTTTTTTTTAAAGAAAAAGACAATTTAATAATTAATTAAAAAAATATAATTTACAAACATATATATATAAACCTTTATCAATAAAAACATCATTAATGTTAATTAAACTCGAAATAATATTCAATATTAAAAATTTCAAAGTATTTTTCACGAATAATCAAATTCAATAATCCACTTTTAATATAAATATATATAAAAATATTCACTTCATTACAATTTTTGTTGGTAATATTTAAAAATAAGATATTTTTGTAAATACTTTTGTTTAAAATAAAAAGTTATTGGGCCAAAAGCCTAAAAAATTTTGACTTTCTCATAAATTTTTTTAAAAAGCATACGGAGATGAAATTTTTTTTTATAAACACGATGTTTTCTCTTTCTTCTTTCTTTTCACTGCGCCCTTCTTGGTAGCATTATTCCTTTCATCACTTACTGACTCCAAGACCTTTGGAAGATGATTATTGAAAAGACCCAGCAAATTTAGCTCTTTGGAACAACTTATTCTTTCAAAAAAAAGCAACAATTTATTATTATTTAAAAGCTGTAGATCAAGCAAGTTATCTGCTTCTTCATTTGATTTCAAAATGGGCTCTATCTTTCCTTCCTGATAATTGGTTTTTGGAACTCTTGGGCTTGGTGTCCTGCAATTCACGAATAAAAGGCAAGGTGAGAGGTGGGGAGAGTCTCCATGAACACTCCGATGCCTATGTTAGAGAATAGAAGCAAGGAGAATACAAGATAGCTAGAATATGTGAGAATGAGATGTTCCTTTATGGGGGATGTAGGGCTCTATATATAGTAATACTCAAACCTGGAAGGAGTCAGATTCCGTGTGGGATAGTGAATCATAATCTTGGTATGAGAGTGTTCCTTTTATGCTTACGCACTTATATTGATGCTCTCATAAGGGGTACAATATGGTAATAGAGGAGAGTGAGCTGAGGTGGCCAGCCTCAGTCACAATGGGCAGAGCTCAATGCCGAGTATCTGGATGGTCGTCGTTGAATTGTAATCTGTAGAGCTGGGATATCCGCTAAGTGCGTATGAGCATAAAAATAGATTAACCCGTAAGTTTGGAAACAATATGACGGAACTAGTCATCACTGGATTTTTTTATGCTCGATGCATGGACATGAGGCTTTATGAGCTCGGAACCTCAATACTACAGAAGCGACATGAGGGTGCCAGCTTCAGTCACTGGACTTAGATGCACAAGACTTAGATGCTCGGTTCAGGGATGCGAGGCTTACATGCTTGGAACCTCAATACTATAGAAGCGACATGAGGGTGCCAGCTTTAGTCACTAGACTTAAATGCGTGAGACTTAGATGCTCGGTTCAGGGATGTGAGGCTTACATGCTCGAAACCTCAGTACTACAAAAGCGACCTAAGGGTGCTAGCTTTAGTCACTAGACTTAAATACGTGAGACTTAGATGCTCAGATACCTAGAATGGGTTGAAAATGCTACTTGAAATGCATTCTGAGTCGCTTGATGAAGCGGCCCAGTTGAAATGTGGGCAGGCCAACACGTGTTGGCATCACTTTAACTCTTAAGGATTCATAATTGAAATCACGTGAGTGATGCATTATTTTGTGTGTTAGTAGATAAAGTGTTTGTGCCACCGTTATCGTGACTCCTCGTCTAATGGGCTCTTTTATTCTCAAAAGGCCCTTAGTAGCCTAGGGAGGAATGCAACAATAATGAGGGCAGTTAATGGCGTGCTCATAAATCCTTCTGTGTCTTTATAAATACTGCTATGCTTGTTAAGTGGCATATTTTGTTCCTTTGCTTTTCTGTTGTTCTTGCCTTCACTACGTTGATATCGCCTCTGCTGTTTCCATTTCTACCTACCGTATTTCTTGCTTGTGGTAACCAGGTGATTCTTTTGTCTTTCTTCTTCCTCTTTTTCCTCCTTTCTACTAGTGTGTGTTTCCTTTCTCCACTATGGCCCTAAAGGAAGAAGTTAGTTTTGACCTTTTTGTCTCTAATGTAAATAGTGAATTACTGGGGTGGTATCGGTGGCGGTTCTGTATCCCCGCTGATTACGCCCTTCACACCGTAGATAGGAGGTTTAAGGCCTATACCCCCTTGTTAGGGCTAAGTAAATTAGTAGTGTATTTTGACCAGTTAAAGGGGGGGTTTGAAATTTCCTCTAGATCCATTCATAAAAGAATTTTTGAATAGAAATAACATAGCGCCCGGTCAAGTTCACCCGAATAGTTATAGGATACTAATCGGGTTCATCCAATTGATGTATGAAGAGGGGAGGGAACCTGATTTAGATGTCTTCCGATATCTGTACAGGCTGACTAGAAAGAAGGGGGAGCTAATGTTCTCCTTGTCGGCCGTACCCAATCATACCCTTTTTGTAAAGCTTCCAGATCTCCATAAGAAGTGGAGACACCATTTTTTTTATTGTGGAGCATCAGTCAGACTTCTTGGATGTCCAGAGGATGTGGTTGGACAAGTGTTATAAGGTGACCCGTCTTGCAAAACTTTTCGACCATGATATGAAGTTGGTTTTGCAGCTACATCTCTATGGGCTCGTCAAAGCCGATCAATGGAGGATGCATCTTAGAGGTACTTATGGAGAATTTTTCCGAGTCGCGATCACTCCCCTGGTACGTTTGTTTTACTTTGAGCTATTTTTTTGAATTGCTTTATTTTTTTGACTGTAGATGGCTGACTTTTTTGATTTTATGGGGGGATTTCCTTAGCTGATGAGCCGGCTGTTGCGAAGGAAGTGTGGGCCTCTCCTTCCCCTAAACCTGAAGTTCCTGCAGCCCCTGAAGCGATTCCTGCTAAACCCAAGGGCAAAGCATCGATGGAAAGTGAACAGTCGGAGCGGGTTGGCCAAATAAAAAGGCGGTTGATTGATCCAGGGTCTTATGCGGAGGGGCTAGATGAAGAGATTTATGTTCAACGCCTATGATTATTTGGGTGCCCGGATATGAGGGGCTAGATATTGAAGCGGATGAAGCTCCCGAGTATCTCCAACAGCCAAGTGCGGGATCAGTACATGGAATTGCTAAGGCTGCCCAGTGATATGCAATGTTGGTCCGATGAGGGCCCGAATGGGTTGTTGGACTCCATGATTGGCCAGTCACTAGAGGTAACCTATCTTCTACCACTAATGTAGTTATCGTACGTGTTTCTTATTAAAGCTAACTATTGGTTTTTTGGCAGATGACTCAGGCCTTGCTGTTGGCGAAGGATCAGTACTTCTACTTGAAGAGCCAATACAACTTAAAGGAAATGGAGGTGGGGACTTTAGCCATCAATTTTAAGAAGAAGCTGGATGGTGCGAAGGTAGCCCTGGAGCACTACCAGACAAGATATGTTGAGGCCAAGTCTAATGCTGAGGCGAATCAGAAGAAAGTTTCTAAGTTGGAATATAGCCAAGCCTAGTTGATGAGGAGGATCAAGGAGCAAGATCTTCAAATCGCTGAGCTCCAGGGGAGGCTGGCGGAGCTTGAGAAATCCTGGGGAAATGATAAGAAGGCATACCAAGGCATGGTAGAAGGGTTTCTCAAAGCTTACTAGGCTGAGTGTAAGAGGATCCTGCTCTCTCAAGACTCGGGACTTGATCTGGGGGTGCTAGATCGAATAACTCCAGTAGACTTTTTGAAACTTCCTGTAGAGGAGGATGCCCATCAAAAGGCCAATTCTGTTCCTGTGAGGGAGTCCCAGAGGCTACTGTTGCTACTGGGTCCTTAGTGCATCCAGAGACTATTGAGGTTTCCCCCTCTGTTTCCGGGCTTGGGGGTCCAGGTGTACATATGGTGGAGTAGATATGTATAGGATCCTTTTCTTTTTTCTTCTTTTATTTTGTAACTGATCATATGTAAAGGCATTTTTATTAATGAAGAGAGACTTTATTGAATCACATATTGAATACAGTTTTACTGATAGTATTTTCTGAGAGTCTGAGTTCTAAAATCGTGGTAGTTATTTGCCTCCTCCTTCTCTTAGTCTGTGTTCTCCCTTCATTGTGCTTGCTAAGATTTGGTATGGACCTTCCCAGTTTGGACCTAACTTGCCATTTCCTGAGGTGCCTTTGCCAATATCTGCTCTTCTAAGTACCCAGTCTCCCAACCTGAATTATTTTGTTCGATGCCGTTGACGGTGGTATCATGTTACTCTTTGCTTATATGCCTCAGCTATGGCTATAGCTTGTTCTCTCTATTCCTCTAGTAGGTCTAAGCATATCCAAGCATCAGCATTGTTGAAGGCATGATCGATATCCTGGCTTACCTGCTAACTTGGTGACCCAACTTCCACGGGAATTACCACATCCATGCCATAAGTCAGTCTGAATGGTGTCTCGCCAGTGGATGATCGAGGTGTGGTTCTGTAGACCCAGATTATATTGTTGAGTTCTTCGACCCAATTTTCCTTTTTCTCGTCAAGTCTCTTCTTCAATCCTTGCATGAGAATTCTGTTTGTGACTTTCGTTTATCCATTTGTCTATGGATGAGCTACTGAGATGAACGTAGCTTTATACCAAGGTCTGAGTAGAAACCTCTGAATTTATTATTATCGAACTATTTGTCATTGTCTATAATTAAAGTATGGGGGATGCCAAACCTGCAAATGATCTCTTTCCAGAAGAAGTTTTGTATCTGAGCTTCTGTAATGGTTGGGATTGCTTCTACTTCTACCCATTTGGTGAAATGGTCAATGGCCATAATTAAAAACTTTTTCTATGAGGTAGAGGGAGGGAAATGACTAAGGATGTGCATCCCCCACATAGCGAATGGCCAAGGGTTGCCGATGGGATACAGGGGCTGAGAAGATTTGTGACTGAGTCAGGAATAATGCTGGCACTGGGGACATGCTTGCGTTAGCTACTGGGCATCTTTGGACATGGTGGGCCAGTAATACCCTTGGAGTAGTACCTTTCTAGTAAGCGAATAGTGGGATTCATGCGCTTCATAAATTCCTTCATGGATTTCTTGAAGTATGTAATTTCCTTCCTCTGGAGAAACGCACTTTGACTATAGGTGTGAGAGGGATTTTCAGTAGAGCTCCCCTTGATGGATGGAATATTAGGTTGCCTTAGTCCTGAGCTTCTGAGCCTTCAGCTTATCTTCTAGGAGTGTTTCGTGTTCTAGATATTATTGGATTATCGATCGCATCCATTTCGAGACTACCTGTGTCTCCAAAACTTTAGTGTCTTCTATATAGGGACTAGTTAGCTACTAGATGAAATTCATATCCTAGAATGCTTGATTGTTTTTAGCTGTGGATTTGGCAAGGTAGTCGGCCTCACTATTTTCTTCCATCGACCTTCATCCTGTTCGATGTGTTGCAAAAGCCACTTGGCCTTGTCTACGTACTTGGCAATGTAGGTGTCTTTGACTTGAAATGCTCCACTGACTTGGTTGAGTACCAGTTGGGAGTCTGAGTATATGATGAGATGTTCAGCCTTGACTTCGGTGGCCAACTTCAAACCTGTAATGAGTGCTTCATACTTGGCTGCATTATTGGTGGTGTTATACTTGATACGGACTGCATACTGGATGTGAACCTTGTGTGGTCCTCTGAGGATTATTCTGGCATTGAAAACTTAAGCTGAGAAAGCTCTGTCAACATAGAGCTTCCACTCCGGTGCTTCAGTCAAGGCTATGTCTTTTAGAGCCATTTCTTACACAAAATCTGCTAATGCCTGGGCTTTCATCTACTGCTGGGGCTCATAGTCAATATCGAATTCATTGAGTAAGATCGACCATTACACTAGCCTGCCTAAAGTCTCTAGTCTTTGTAAGATTTTTTACAGTGGCAGGCGAGATTGGACCACAATATGGTGAGCCTAGAAGTAATGTCGAAGCTTTCGAGAGGCATGGACCACAACCATGGCTAACTTTTCCAACATGGGATACTGAATTTCAAGTCCTCGGAGCATCTTACTGACATAATAGACAAGGCTTTGTTGGTTTCCTTCTTCTCTTACTAGTATTGAAGCGATGCATTCTTGGCCAATAGAAAGGTATAAATACAAGGTCTCATTTGGGACCTGCCGGCTGAGTAGGGGTGGTGAAGATAAGAATCTTTTAATGTCTTCGAATGTCACCTGGCAATCAGCGAACCACTGAAACTTCTCAAAATTTTTAAGAGCTCGGAACAATGGTAGACACTGCCTAGCCATATAAGAAATGAAACGCCCTAATGCGGTGATTCTACCATTTAACTTTTGTACCTTATGGATGTTCTTTGGTGCCTTCATGTTGAGTATGGCTTCCATCTTTTCTGGATTGGCTTCAATGCCCCGGTGAGGTATCATGAACCCTAGGAACTTGCCTGCTTGGACTCCAAAGGACTTGATCCTGGAGTTACTCAATAATTAGAGAACTCGATCCACGTCTGTCGGGTGCTGCTTCGGATGTTTGCTTTTGATGATGATGTCATCCATGTATACTTCTACACTTATTCCAATATGGTCTTGGAGGACTTGGTTCATCATTCTTTGATACGTGGTCCCAACATTTTTTAGTCCTAAGGGCATCACCTTGTAGCAGTATAACCCTTCAAGAGTGTTGAAGGACATTTTTCTCCTGATCCTCTTCGTTCATCGAAATTTAGTGATAACCTTATGCCGTATCGATGAAACTGTATAATCTGTGACCGACGGTGGAATCGACGAGTTGATCAATCATGGGCAACGGGTAGCTATCCTTAGGGCATGCTTGATTGAGGTCGATGTAGTCTATGCATATTATGTACTTCCCATTTGCTTTTCTGACAAGTACCACGTTGGCTACCCATTCCGGGTGAGTAACCTCTTTAATGAACCCAGCTGCTAACAGCTTCGTTGTTTCTTCAACAATGATCTTTTGTCTTTCATAGGCAAAGATTTTTTTTCTATGCTACTGGCTTAGCTCCTAGTTTGATGTTTAGGCAATGACAAGCAACCTATGGGTCCACGCTGATGATCTCGGATGCTTGTGAAATGAAATCCTCTGAGTGTCTGGTAAGGACTTCCCTTATTTTGTCTATGATGTTTTAGTTGAGTGCATTGCCAATTTTCACAGTCTTTTCTTTCATGATTTGTAATGTCTCTATGTCTTCCACTGGTTGTGGATTAGTGCCTTGCTTCTCGACTTCCCATGCCTCTAAAGGAAAAGCCTCCGCTTGAGGCTTCATAGCCATCTGATAACACTGTTTAGCCATGTGCTGATCTCCTCGAATAGTAAGGATCCCATTCTTGATTGGAATTTTCATGGTCAAGTGCCGGATGCTAGTGACTACATCTGTCTCATAAAGTGTCGGCCGTCCTATAATCCTATTATAGGCTAGTAGTATATCTATGATGTTGAATAGAGTCCGGATGACTTTTGTCTCCTCATCATCTTGGTTTCCAAATTCTAGGTTCAACTTGACAATCGCCATTGGTTGCATGGTTCCCCTATAAAAACTCATGATGGGATTCTGGATGGCTTTTAGGTTGGTGACGGAGCCACCCATTGCTTTGTATGCATTTTAGGATAATACATTAATAGCACTCCCATTATCCACTAGTAGCCTTTTGACCTGATACTTATTTATGCACATAGTTGTCACTAGAGCATCACAATGGGGGGTGGTGTACATGCAAATCATCTTCCAAATTGAAAACAATGTCGCTTCTCCCAGGTATCGATTTTTCTCCTCTACTACGCTTTAATCTTTTTTTGGTGTTTTCTCCCCTTATGATCATGTTGATCATTCCAATTGGCTCCTTCTGGGTTTTCTTTGCTTTGGCTCTGTCCCGTTTCTGGCTTTCAGAGTTTTCACTTCTCCTTGGTGCGTCTGTGAAATTATCAAGCTTTCCCCTCTACACCAGTCTTTCTATGGCATTCTTCAGCTCTTTGTAGTCCTCCGTGTCATGCCTATATTCACGGTGGTACTCACAGTACTAGCCTTTATCCTAGGTAAATCTCCGGCTTGGGCTGATTCTCTTGGCTGGGGTGATCCCCACTCCATTTTGCTTGACCCACATGAGGATTTTGGATTGAGAGGTGTTTAAGGGTGTATATTTGTCTACTTCCCTATCAAATCTCTCTGCCAGATTTTTAAAATTCATTTTTAGGAAGCTTGCTTGTCTCTGTTTCGATCGTTCATCCTTGATCGATGGCCTATCTTCTTCTCGACGCATCCTTCTATCTTCGTTCATTTTTATCATTCAGACCGCCATCGCCATTGCTTTTGCAAAGGTGCTCAGTTCTTTAGCCATTATTTTGTCTTTAAGCTTTTCGAGTCTAGTGCCATTTTTCAAAGCTTCTATGGCAACTTCATCAACAAGATGCTTAATCTGCATGGCTATTTAATTGAAATGATCAAGGTAACTTCGTAAAGATTTGTCAACTTCTTGCCGGCACATCCGAAGATTGTTGATGTTTTTTACTAGGGGAATATTAGTGATGAATCTAATACAAAATTGCTCTGCCATATCCTTAAAAGAAGTGACTAAATTTTCCAGGAGCCGATGAAACCATTTTTTAGCAATCTTTATGAGCGTGCTTGGAAAGACTCTACACATAATTCCATCATTTACATTCTGGAGTAGTATCTTTGTTCGGAACGCTAATATATGACTGATGGGGTCTCTCATCCCATCATATTGATCAAGCTGTGGGATTCTGAACTTACTAGGAATCTCTGTTTCAATTATTCTACTGACAAACGGAGTTTTACTATCCATAACACATTCTTCTTCCTTTCTAGGTTTGGTCTGGGCTTTGCATATTACTTCTTTAACCTTCTGAGATAATTTTAAATCATTAAGGGCCAGAATGGTTGAATTGTACTCCCTTTTTGGCACTTTACCCTTCCCCATGCTCATCCTTGGGGCCTGCTGGGGTGTTGTGTTGTCATCATTTTGAGCCAACTCAAAGTGCCCACTCTATATTATAGCATTTAGTTGTTGCATCAAAGCTATTTGTGCCTGAATATTTTTTATCATGGCTTCCCTACTAGTTTGATCAAGGCTAAGTGCATGGTTCACAATGTTTAAATTTAGAGTGGTTATTGCTGGTGTTTCTAGTAGACTTGGAAAAAGTATAAAAGGTATTGATCAATAGTTTTACAACGGAGCGTAATACGGGAGGTCTATGCCCAAGATGGGTATCTTGGAGTGTTGTCAGGAAGTGAAGGTATATGTCTAGATGAGGCTCCAGCATGCTGTAAGGTGGGTGGAAGTATTATTATTGGGAGAGGGTCTGAGAGGTCGGTTGAAAGGATAGGTACGGAAGGGTTGGTGTCGGCTCTAGGAGTCAGGGTTGGTGGTAGGCTAGAAGTCATAGTGAAGATATCTTTAGCTTAGAAAGTAAATGAATGGCTTTTCCCAAGGAGTTCCCACAGACGACGCCACTTGATAATTGGTTTTCGAAATTCTTGGGCTTAGTGTCCTACAATCCACGAACAGAAGGCAAGGTGAGAGGTGGGGAGAGTCCCCACGAACACTCTGATGCCTAAGTTAAAGAAGCAAGGAAAATACAAGATAGCTAGAATATGTGAGAATAAGATGTCCCTTTGTAGGAGATGTAAGGCTCTATATATAGTAATACTCAAACTTGGAAGGAGTCAGATTCTGTGTGGGATAGTGAATCATAATCTTGGTAGGAGAGTGTTCCTTTTGTGCTTAGGACTCCATTTTGCGGTAGTCCCTATTCTGGACAAATCTGCCTTCTTGCTAATCCAAGTGTCCCTATTTAGGGGGTAAGGAGCCCCTAATTAGGTAGGAACATTCTGGATGGTATCACTTCCATTTTCTTATCTTCGTAAATATCTTTGAATGAGCTGCTCCCTTTTGAATTTTTGATATTATAATTAACTAATTTAGCTCATACCATATCATACCTATTTGGACAAGAAACAAAACATGCCTCATGACATAATATAAGCAACTTTACTTTTTACTTTTGTTATGGATTTTGTTTTTGTTTTGGTTTTTTTAAATAAAAGTTTTCATAATTAAAAATTTGAATTTTATAATTATTTTAGGCATTGAAATTTAAGTGGTATAATAATTCTGGTTTGATTTGTTTGTATTGATATGAGTCTGAGCTTTCTTTTTGAGAAATTTACAGAATTATATACATTTTCTACCTTATTTACAGTTATTTATCCTAATTTTTGTATAAATTACATGAATACCCTTTTTAGTTTTCATACGTGCTTTATTTTTTATTTTACTTTCAAGAGTGTACATTTTGCTTATATTATTAGGATGATATTATTTTGTTTATTTTATACAGGAAAATAAACTAAAATCTCAAATACTGTTTTGAATTTCATATATGAATAATAGTAAAAAAATATATGATTTTTAATTGTATCATATACAAATGATATCCAGAAAATATATTGTATTTATGAGTTTGAGACACCATTTTTAATTTTTAGATACTATTTTGAGTTTCGGATATTATTTTTAGTCTCCAATACTATTTTGAGTTTTAGATACTATTTTGAATTTTAGATACGAATAATATTTAGAAAATATACTATTTTGAATGTATCATCTACAAATAATATTTGAAAAATATACTGTATTAATGAGTTTTAAGATACTATTTTTAATTTTTAGACATTATTTTAAGTTTCAGATACTGTTTTGAGTTTTATATACTTATAATATTCAGATAATATATTGTTTTGAGTTTCAGATACTTATAATATTTAGATAATATACAATTTTGAGTTTCAAAAACTTATAATATTAAGATAATATATTATTTTGAGTTTCAGATACTTATAATATTTAGATAATATACAGTTTTGAGTTTCAAATACTTATAATATTCAAATAATATATTATTTTGTTTCTATCATATATGAATAATATTTAAATAATATATTATTTTTAATTATCATTCTTATTATTTCATAAGCTTATTGTGCAACAAAAATTTAACACAATTGGACAATATAGACCCAACTTTTGTTCATTTAACATAAAAATACTCTCTTTTTCTATTAATTTAGATATCTTTAACTTGTAAATCAAAGAACCCTTCTTTATTTGTTCCAAAAAAAAAAAAGACCACTAAGGATATACAAAATTCTCAAAGAAAGAAAATGTTCAATTAAATTATCAACAAATAAAACAATACTAATTATCTTGACAATTCCATGAACATATATATAAATCACATATACAAGAATCACAAACAGAATTGATTCCAAATATGAAACAAAAAAATGGGAAAAAAAAAACAAAGAAAAAAAAAGGGTCAGAAAAATATTCAACATTCTAAATTTTCAATATATTTTGAGTTTTATATACTATTTTGAATTTCATATACTTATAATATTCATATAATATATTGTTTTGATTGTATCATACATGAATTATATTAAGAAAATATATTGTTTAAATATTGTATTCTTACATCTAACATAAAGTGTGCTTCTTTTGAGAAGTTGTTCCTTGTGTGGATACATTAGGTTATTTTAATCACTTTATGAATTTATTTTTCTTTCAAAGATAGACATGTTTGGTTGGTTGATGACGAATCATCTTTGTTATAATTGTTGGGAAAGGAATTTTGTCAATAGATTTTTTTTCCAAGATTTTTTCATATGATACTCAACACTAATGTCATGATCCAAACTGAGGAGTCATGACCAGCACTAGGGAATGGAAATTCTCACAAATTCGGAACCAGTAGCAAGCCTTAAAATAAAAACACATGCAAACATATCACAAAAATACATCAGAATTAAAACTTTAATTAATATAAAATGAATCCTTATATCATAACATAATAAAATATGTTCATACAAATATTTAAATAAAGGAACACTATATAATACAATACAGATACTAAAATAAGAAGTACTACTACTGCAGCGTTTACTAAAAGACAAGAGAAGTGATGGTTCAATATTTATATAAGTTAGTCGGACAGGAAAGAGTCAGACGAAGAGTTCTAATAGGAAGGTTTGAATTAGAAGATTCTGAAAATAATATTAAAGGGGGTCAAACCTCACTGAATGAATTATTGTAATTTATATACATGCAACACAAAGGCATTTACATTCAAGAATCAATATAATAATATATATTTATTTATTTATATATGCATGTATTTCATACAGATGCTAAAAAAAATACTTTTATAATAGCTAAAAATATACTTTTATGATAATAATAAATGTAGAAGAATTTTGAGTGGATAATCGGAGTAAAATCCCTAAATTTTTGCAACCTCAACATTAAATATCATTAGCCATCAGGCTTTCCATACTCTAAAAATATTCTTTTATCCAACTTTTGACAGTGAACTGGCCTTGAGTATATAAAGAGTCAACCGAGGATCCACAGTTCCACTACTGGTGCTAACTGGCCCCGAATACCCTACATGTCAACTGAGGATTTGCAGTCACACCCTTATTATCCACAATTCACAATAACCATCATTTCCATAACCTGAGTTAATTAAAGTTCAAAACCTAACTCTAGTGTATTGTTGCACAACAGCCTTAGTGTGACCTGTTAGGTGGTATGTTTTATAACTATCCTTAAAAATGTCATTTCATAATAAAATAGTGAAAATCACGATAAACATGAATAGCATTCATTTTCATAATTTAATAATCACATGTAAATATATATAAAAAAATATATTCGAAATAATCATATAATAACAATTTAAGGGATTAAAGCATAATGACAAATCATATTTATTCAAAATATGAATGCTTAGAATACGTCATCTACATGCAGTGTATACATATAATAATAACTCATAGTTCTATCATGCTCCTCAACCCTAGCTCAACTAGTCTGGTCCTATAGGCCTAACCTGTAGTGTAACTAAGGAAAATAATAAAATAACAATCTATTAGAATTGAAATCCTAATTTATACTTCTAGAAATTTTAAAGAATGACTCAATCTAGGACATGACTCGACAACAATTCAAAACTCATGACCGACCTGATGTCATGTTGTACGAGAATTCTACTGAAAATTCGGCAGAGTCTCCTTTGCAAAATGGATATCTCTCTACTAAAAGTAGAGTTGATTCTACATGCAAACACACTTCAAATACATAGAATGCTCAACTTCTCGGGTTGGACGCCCAAACTACATAAATTGCCCAACCAAGAACCAATACACACAAAATTAATAGTATAATAATAATAAATATTAATAACTCACTACAATTCATAAAAATCAATAAAATATCATAAATCAATTTATTTAAATAATAAAAACATCAAAGATATTTATTTTTAAAATAATTAATAAAATCTCAAATATAATTAAATAATATTAATAAAAATTCATTTTTCAAATATTCAAAATCAAATAGTATAATTTAAAAATAATTATTTAAAATGCCCAAATATATAATAAAATAGCTAAAAATTCATTAAATCAAAAAAATGATAGATAAAACTATTATTTGAATATATTTCCAAAAGTTATTATTAATTAGCTAAAAATAGTAAATAATTCATAAAAATTATTTTAATACTATTTATTACTAAAAAATTATTCAAATCATAATAATTAACAATGATTTCAATTAAAATACAAAATTTACTAATTTATACTAATTTTTCCAAAAATCTAATTTTTACATAAATATTCAAAAATTTATAATAAATAATTGGAACATAATTTCAATAAACTTTCTTAACGAAACATGCTTAAAATCATTAGTAGAATTTATTAAAAATAAAATACATCTCCATGCCGGGACAATTCCCATGAACAGTAACCGAGCTCGAAATAGTGCTCAAATCTCAACTATCTTCAAAATCGAATTTAAATACATTTTTGGAAAGCTTACAACTTTAATTTAAATAATCTAAAGTCAATTTAACAAAAATTAAGCTAATTGAATACAAAATCAACAATTGAAACTATGAATCCTAGAATGAATTATCTCAAATTGAAGCTGAATTAGAGTTTAATAAGACAAATTACCTTGGGGCAAATGAAGCTGACATCGAGAGCATTCAAATGAGACCAGTGTGAGCTCCAACCACCGTCGGAATTGCCATCGGTGGCCTCCGGAAGCTCACAGCACCGAGAAGGAGAAGGGAGAGAGGAAGAAAATGAGCTCGCTAGAGTTGGGGGAAGAAGATCAACGTTGCTACTGCTACTGGTGGCATGTGTAGTGGTTCGGCGGTCAGGTGGCAACATGGGTGCTGGTGGCGCGATTCTACGTTTCACGTAGAGAAGAGAAGAAGAAAGGAAAAGGAGGGAAAGGGGAAGGAAGGAAAAGAAAAGAGGGGGAAAGGAAAAATTTTCATATATATTTATATATTTTTTATTAAAAAATGAGAAAAAGGATAAAATAATATAAAAATAATATTTTTAATTTAAATATTTACTTTTCTAATTAAACTCACCACATAATATTAAAATATATTAAATACACTAAATTAATATTATTCACAAATAATAATAATAATATATTAAATAATATATAATAATAAATTTAAGTTTTAAATTTCAATTTAATATTAGTACCATAATATAATAAAATAATTAATAACATTTGAGTTTAATTAAATTTCACAAAATAACCATAATATAGCAAATTAATAAAATATTTATTAACACTGTAAATCCCATAAATTAGTTTAATAATTTATAAAATATCTTGTTATAACAACTAAATTCTAGTTAAGTTTATTTGTAAGGTGGTTAATTAAATCATTAACAAATTATAGATAAGCATTTTCCTGTAGCTTATTTTAAGGAAATTTTCTTTAATTTATGGTGATCTTTTTTATTTTGAACCAAGTAGTTTGATATTACAAAATATCTTCCACTATAATGATTACATGTTAATATAAACACTTAATTTAGTCTATTCACATTTTATTTTATTGTTTTTTTTGTTATCCATGAATAGAGAATAATTTTTTATGTGTTACACAATAAAAGAGTTCTATTTTAAAAAATATATATAAAAATCAATATAAAAAACTAATAAAATTTAAATTTTATATCTTAAGATGATTTTTTAAAATAACCATTAAAAATAATCTCCCCATGGCAATTTGATTACATTTTAATTAATCTCTTCATCATGGCACTTAATTTGTTTACATTTTTTTATTGAATTAACAGCTAACCAAATATTAATGGTTTTCTCAATGTTATATATTGGAAATAAAAAGGAGTTTTTTTTTTTAACTGACTTGTGGATCAAGAGACTGAACTAATAATAAATTTTTTAAACAAAAAATAAAAAACATAATGTGTTTACATAATTAGAACAGCAAAATCGAGAAAACATTCCAAAAGCATGGGGTTAGTAAAGGATTGTCATTGTTCGTTAACATGAAAATTTGTGAAGTTCCATAAAACCATGGCCCCAACTCCAATCCCATTCAAATTAAAAAAAAAAAAAAAAAAACAGAGAAAGCAAATTAATAATAATAATAATAATAATAATAATAATAATAGAAGAAGACACATTAACCACTCTCAAAGTAGCTTCACACCATTGTTAAAAAAAAGAAAAAAGTAGCTTCACATTAGTGCATCTTGATAAATACAATAATTATGTATTCACTCTTTTTACCCCCCACAATTCAGTCTTACAACACACAATAAACTACAAAATGATTCATCTTCTTTACTAAATATATAGAGGACCACTTTCGGCTAAATTTACTCCATTGAAGCTCTTATGTTGAAAGGACATTGTCAAAATTCTATAGATGGACTCTGAATGTAGCAAAACTATTTTTTATGAAAATCAATGCATTATTTATGTCATAAAAAAATTGCAAACACCAAAATGAATTTCTGGACCAAAAAGACTACAACCTGCCAGTCAACCCTTGTTGATGCTTATATTCTGGCAAATTTAAAGGCATTCCAGCCATATGGATAAATCCAACTAGCAATCACTTTCCACACCCAACCACTCTTCTCTTTTGTTCTCTCTTCCTTGGCAAGCTTTGTTGTTTTTCCTTATTTTTGTAGATTCCGCCATAGCTAAGAGGGCACATTATAAGTTGCATCTCATAACAATATCCCAATAGAATAAAAACATAAGCAAATACTACAAGACTTAAAATCCATAAGAATAGAAAATCAATGCATGAAAATCATATATTCAATCTTTATGATTTCATTTTGCTAAATTAAAACTTACAGTTAAAATTCTGGGTTCACTGACCATGGCAATCTAACTTACAACCAAAACAGATTGCTCTATCCATGGACCAACGATTGAGCTGAGAACTACCCTTCAACTGCTGAGGCTAAGGTTGGGAGTTTGGCTCATAAAGGGCGCGGAGAGTTGGATGATTAGGCCCAGGTTCTTGACAAGGAGAAGCTGGTAGTGGTGGTGGTGGCGGTGTCGAATCTTCCAGGGAAAAGTTGAGGCTTTCAAAGTCATTGTGAGAAAGAAGTTCAAGGAGTAGGAGAATGATGATGGAAAAAAAAAGCACAGAGAAGAAGATGCAAAGAAGAAGAGGCAAAATCATGAATGGAAAAAAAAAAAAAAAAAAAGCAAAAAAAAGATGACGCGAAAATGGGCATGCATGAAATTTTTTGAGAAAAAAGGACATGATTGAATATTTTTAAAACATAGGATATATTATGTTAAATGTACCTTTTTTTGAGCATTTTTGTAAAAATTCCTTTCTTTTTCTGGTTTTTTTTGTGATTGTATTTTTTTTTTGTTGGTTTTTTTTCAATTCAATGAACTTCTTTTTCAGTGATTTTTTTAGTTGTTTTTCTGATTTTTTTGACAGTTGTTTTTCTAACAGTTTTTCTTTTTTGTTGGTTCTCTTGCACTTTTTTGGTTGTTTTTAGTTATTTTTTTAATTGTTTTGGTTTCTTGTGTTGGTTTTCAATTCTTTTCTTGTTGTTTTGGTGGTTTTTTTTTTGTTGATTCTTTTTGCAATTTTATGAGCTTGTTTTCTAGTGGTATTTTTTTTTATTGTTTTTCTGGTTATTTCACGGCTGTTTTAAAGGAAAAAAAAAACCATAAATACAACCATGGAAACATCCAAAAAAATAATCACTACAAATAACCTCATAAAAATACAAAGCTGAAGTAGAACAAAATAAAAAAAAAAACCAAAAAATACTAAAGAAAATGAAAAGATTAAGAAAAAAAGTAATAAAAGTAAAAAATAAAAAGAAAATAAAAAAGAAAATAAGAACCACAAACAACTAGAGAAATAATAAAAAATAAATAAAATAAAATAAGGAGAGAAAGAAAAATAAATAGAATATAAAAATAATGGAATGAATAATAATATTAAAATAAAATAGTTATAGAATAATAATAGGAACAAGAAAGAATAAATAAATAAAAGTATAAAACGAAAAAAATAAGGATAGAAAGAAAAAATAAATAGAAAATACAAAAAGAAGGGAAAAGAGAAGGAATACATAAGTTAGTGAAAAAATAGTGATTTTTTCATAAATGTAAAAAAAATATATATATTTTCACTTTTATAGTTGACTAAGAAGTTTTACAAAAATATTAAAAACACGGAAACTTTTTTCCAAATATACGGTCCCTTCGTCTTCTTTTTTCTTCTTCTTCTCTGTTTTTTATGTCTTTCTCTATAATATCTGTTCCTCTCTTTTTGTTCTCTAATTCACCCTACTTTGTCTTCTCATTCCTTCTTCTTCTTCTTCTCTATTTTTTTTTCTTCAAATTTTTACACTTTTCATTCTCTACTATGGTTTTACTTTTCTTTTTGTTCTTCTTTCTTTTTTTCTTTCTCTGCAATTGTTCTCTTTTCTTTTCTTTTCATTCTCTACTCTTACATGGCATTATCAACATAAATTCCAAAACAAAACAAAACAATCATAGTATTTCTCTTAAAGAATTTTTATTCATGGCTTTTTTTTTATTTGTTGATTTAACTTTTACTTTTCTTGATATTTTTCTTTTCATGACCAATAAAAGATCTTAAAAATAAAGTATCCATAGAGAAAGTGAATGACTTAAATTGTACAATTGTCTTTTGGGTTTTTTTTAAAGAAGAATTTTTACAGTTAAAAACTTGAACTTTATAATTGTTTTAGGTGCTGAAATTTGAATATTATAATGGGTCTAGTTTGATTTCTTTGGATTGATAAGAGTATGTGTTTTCTTTTTTCCTAGTTGTTTTCATGAATATTTTGACGGATGTTTTTTTTTTTTTTTTTAATTTTATGAGGTTGTTTTTCTTGTTGTTTTTGGTTCATGATTTTTTTTGTTATTTTTTAGTTGTTTTTGTAGTTGTTTTGATGATTGTTTTCAGGTTTTTTTTTTTTTTTAGTTTTATGAGATTGTTTTTCAAGTTGCTTTTGGTTTATGATTGCTTTAGTGATTGTTATTCTGGTTGTTTTGGCGGTTATATTTTTTATTATTTTAGTAGTTGTTTTATTTGTTGGTTCTTTTTCAATTCTATGAGTGTTTTTGTAATGGTTTTTGTAGTTGTTTTTATGGTTATTTTTGCAGTTATTTTTTTTTGTTGTTTTGACGGTTGTGCTTTTTGGTTGTTTTAATGGTTGTTTGTCTAGTTGTTTTGGAGGTTATTTTGGTGGCCGTTTATGTTTTTTTTTTTATATTAATTCTTTTTCAATTTTATGAAGTTTTTTTGTAATAATTTTTCTAATTGTTTTAACAAATGCCTACAAAAATAACCAAAACTTGCTGTTTTCTTCTTTTTTTTTGAAACTCATAATTTACAATTAAAAGGATTTTTGCTCTGCTTTCTTCTTCAACATCATCATTTTTTTCTTTTTCAGTTTATTTTCTGAACAGAAAGAAAATAGAAAAAAATAAATTAAGAGAAAAATAATGGAAGAAAGAAAAAAGAAAGAAATAATTAGAATGAAAAAAATAAATAGAACATGGAAAAACAGAAGGGAAAGATAAAGAAGAAATCAGTTAGGGAAAAAACAATGCCAGAAAAAACGTAAAAATGAAAAAAAAAAAAAGAGAACAAAGCACTGTAATTTTGAAAAAACTTTTGTTAGTACGTATTTTTGAAAATGCTTTGGTTGAACTTAGCATTTTCTGTAATTTTCTAAAAAAAAAAGGAAAATAACAAAAATTCAGATAACAGCGTAAAAAAGAAAAAAAGTATGTGTAAAAAGAAAACGAGTCTGTGTGAAACAGAAAACAAAGAGGACTGTAAAATATGAAAAGGTTTTGTCCAACCTTATAATTATTCCTAAAAAACTTTGAAGATGAAAGAGACGTGCTAAAAACAACAGGCTATTTAGCATTTTATGGTAAAAATTAAAAGTATTTCTCAATTTGTAGTTGTTTTGAAAGTATTTTCTTTTTTGTAGTGGTTTTGAATTTTTTTTTTTCAATTTATGATAATTATAGCTGAGATGACATGACAGTATGCATTTCATTAGTGGAGCTGGCGAAAAACTCATTCCTCCAGTTCAAATTGTGGAATGCTTTTTTTTTTTTTTTAATATTTTTTTACCATTTCGCCACTCATATTGGTTAAATGGCCAAGGACCATTCTTTTTACATTGCATTATTATTTTTTCTTTTGTTTGGCCATCTAAATTGGCCATGCATCATTTTTTGGTCTGTTGTGTTTTGGTGAGCCTAGTGTTTTTTTTTTTAATTTTTTAATTTTACTATTATTATGATTATGATTAATTAATTATAATAATATTAAAAGTAATATCATAATTATAATATTATTATAAAAAACTCCACTCAATTAAATATTTAATTATATATATATAATTAAATATTTAAATTAAAAGTAAAATACAAATTAAAAGTTTATTTATGATAATTAAAAAATAAAAAGAAAAAAATAATTTTTTGATAAATGACCCACTAATTTTTTTAAAAAAATAATTAGAAAAGAAAAGAAAATAAAGTTTAAAATAAAAGAATAATAAATAGAAAAAAAGAGATTTTTGAAAAAAGAAATTGAATTCAAGATAATTTTTAACTGTAGCTATAAAATGAAATTAAAATTAAAAATGAGATTGAAAGAAAAATATTAATAAATATGCAAGTGAATGTCAATGAAACTATAAGTAAAGATCAATGAACATATAAGTGAAGATAAATGAATCTTAATTATTAAATAATGAAACTTGATTTATCTTATGAACATATATTATTTAAGTAATAAACCTACATTATTCAACTAAAATAAAAAGACAAAGTAAAAGTTTATTTATTAAAATTAAAAATAATTTTTAATAAATAAAAATATTATTTGACTAAAATCATGAATAAAAAATTAAATTCAACCACTTTAATTAATAAAATAAAAAGAATTTTTTTTGATAAATAAAAATATTTTTGTCATTTCTATTAATTTTTTTAAAAATAATTAGAATAGAAAATAAAATAAAGCTTAATAAGAAAATGATAAATAGAACAAAAAAATGAAATTTTTGAAAAAAAGAAATTGAATTCAAGATAATTTTTAATAGTAGATATAAAATGAAATTAAAAAAAAAAAGTTGAAAGGAAAATATCAATAAATTTGAAGGTAAAAATCAATGGATCTGCAGGTTCAAATGTCAATGAAGATGTAGCCTATAAGTGAAAATTAATAAACTTCTAGGTGAAAATCAATAAACATTTATTATTTAAGTAATGAACCTATATGTTTTATCTTATGAACATGCATTATTTAAGTAATAAATTTACATTATTTAATTAAAATAAAAATACAAGTAAAAGTTTATTCATTATAATTAAAAAATAAATAATAAATAATTTTTAATGAATAAAAATTTTATTTTGACTAAAATCATGAATAAAAAATTTAATTCAACCATTGTAATTAGCAAAATAAAAAATAATTTTTTGATAAATAGAAGTCCATTTTCTCTCACTCTTCATCCTATAAGCAACTGCAATAACAATGACAGAGATAATTACACTACAAACATGAACACAAGCTACTTACCCCCAACTCAGAATCACTCAATTTTTGACCAATTTTAATCTTTTATTGACAATGACCCCCCATCAATAACAATTACGCAAAAACTCGAGACCAAGAACAAAACTATAAAGAAAAACAACAAACTCAAACCAAGGAACCTAAAAGGACTTTTTCGCAAACATGTGCCCTGTCTTCCCTATTAAACTCAACCGAAAAATAAAAGTATTTTTTTTTGCTTTATATGTGTGATGAACCCTTAGTTTACATTGTGATATGGACAAGATCCATGGTATAACAATTGGATATTTACTCTCTAGTTTTTGGTTTTTTTTACAAAAAAATTATTTTAAGATTTTTTTGAGATTTTTACAAAAATATGCATTTTTTTAGGTCAGATTTTCAGCAAAATATTCACCTTTGTTAGATATTACGCTTGTACCTAACTTTTACAAAAAATTACATGCGTGCCCTAACTTGTTTTCCCTCAGTTCATCTTCTTATTCCTCTCGTTCTTTCAGCCGTCGCTCACAGCTCAGAGCTACTGCCTCATAGCGCAATCTCTCACAACTCATAGGTCACAACTCCATCACTTACAGCTCCTCGGTACTAGCTCCTTCATCACAACTCTGTCCCTTAACTCGATCTTATCACATTTTTTTTAGATTCATTATTTTTAAATCTGATTCAAAGAAAAAACCAAAACAATTTTTTTTCTATTCAGATTCTAAATCTCATTCATCTATTCATCATATAGTAGAAACTCAATCATTCAACATAAAAAAGAAGATACAAGTAACAAACAACCAATAAAAATCACAGATCCCCAGGTACATTATTCAATTTTTTAAATTACTCGCTTTCATTCATATTTGGCTTCAAAAAAAGATTTCATTTTCTAACAACATAACATTAGAGATTTTGATTTTTTACAAGAAACAAAAATTGAAAAAAATAGTATATTTTAAGCATTTTTGTAGTTTCTAACACAAAATTTTGTATCTTGTGAATAATCTTGTTTTTATACATTAAAAGAGAAAAACAGATGCCATATTCATTATTTGTATACATTTTTGCATCTTATCCAAATATTTTTTGAATCTCATTGCAATATGATACATAAAAAATTATATGATTTGAAAACAATAATTTGATAAACATTAGATGGAAAAAAAAGTATATTATAGGTATCTTATTCGTATCTTATGCAATTCAGTATTTGTTACATTGCAGTTTAGTATATTTTTAGCTTATCATTGATTTCAAATACTATTTTATATTTGTTATGTTTATTTTTTTTAGAATATAATTCGAATATTAATGTTTTTTATTCATTTTATATACTTCTGGGATATGGGAAAACTTCTAGTTTTTGTGCATTTTGATGGAGAGTGAATTGATGATTCAACGTACATAAATTTTAAATCAACTAGGATACAAATACCTAACAATTGCACCTATAATAAACTGATCGCAATCATTTTAGAGCATCTTAAATTTGAGAAAGAAGAAAACTAGGTTCACATCTCATGCTAAGTCAAAGAAGAGTATCCAAATTTACAAATAGAAGATGATTCAACTTTGCAATTCTGTACACAATTGAAGAGCACATAATCTAATTGCACAAAATACCCTCTCTGGATCCTATTGCAACTAAAAGAAAAGGACTCCAACAATTTGAAACATATGAAACAAAACTAACAGCATCATAAAATCAGTCCACAAAAAAAAATAGATCAAAGTTTAGCCATGTAAGAGGGGGCAAAACAAATTGGAAAAAGCACCATTGAATAAAGAACACAAAAGGAAGAAGAAATATAGAGCACTCTTTCTTTAACATTTATAACAAGTTATTCAACTTCAAAAGATATTAGAGTTGGGCAAACATTCAAAGACAAAGAAACACTAAAGAAATTCATCATCTCACATGTAATGTCAAACAATTTTTAATATAAAGTAACCAAATCATGTTTAGTAAGGTACAACTTAGAGTGCTTGGATAACAACTGTAACTACGCTTTAAAAGCTTCAAGATACTGAAATATAAATGTTTTCATAATCAGAAATCTAATCAATAAACAAAAATGCAACCTAGAAGTTAGACATGCAAACAATCGTCAAGCAATTGATTAGATTATTACTGAACATATAAAGTCCAAATACATAAGAACGAAAATGATATACACCCCAGTTAACATAATGAGGGACATGTAGCTTGAATTTGGGATTTTAATAAGTTACATGAAAGTGTACATATCAAAAGAAGTAGCACTTGAATGTATTAAGGGAAATCCTAAAGATTCTTATATGCTTCTCCTAAGTTTTTTATATATAATATAAGAAACCAAACCCAGCTTAGTTGTGGATCTGAAAACTACTGAGGAAAACACTTTTTTATACACTTTTATGGCACTAAAAGCAAGCATAGATGGATGGAAACATTGCATTCCAATTATAGTAGTTGATGAAACATTTCTAAAGTCAAAATACTGAGGAATACTTCTCACAGCAGCTACACAAGATGCACAAGGTAAAATCTTTATTTTAATTTTTTTCCAAGACATAAAAATTGACAATTTAGTATATTATTAGCTTATCATTATTTTCAGATACTATATTATATTTGGTATGCTTCTTTTTTTAGAATAAATTTGAATGTTCATTATTTTTTATGCGGAAGGTAAAATCTTCCTGCTTGCTTTTTATATGGCCAATTTTAAAAATGATGCTTGATGGGACTAGTTCTCTAAGCAATTGAGAAAAGCATTTGGAATCAGAGAAAAAATGTGTATAATTTCATACAGGCATGAAAGCATTACAATAACCATAAAAAATCTCTATCCTAAGGCTGCTCATGTGCACTACATATTCCACATACTCAATAACCTTAAAATAAGATTCAAGAAATAAAGAAGCTGGATATACGTGTACATAAGTACCTTGAAGACATAGGCTATGAGAAACGGACAAAGATCCATTAAACAAAAGGTACCAAACAATGACCATAAACTTCGCAGAATCAATGAACGCTGTAATAAAATCTGCAAGAGAGCTCCCAATAATAATTCTTTTAGAATACTTATGAGTGTTAGTATAGGAATGGAATGCAAATAACCAAATTATTGTAAGAGCTACTTTCACAAAGCTTTCAAAAAGAGTTGAAGACATCTTAAATGACAATTACATCAAATCTCATAAAATCAAGGTTAGAAACTTAAACACTTTTAATGTCTGCTTCATATATGATACCTCTAATTTACTACAAATATTTAATATATTTTTTTCCTATATTCGAAACCTATTTCAGGTAAACAAGGCAAATGATAATTTGTACAATGTTTGTAACAATGAAAAAAATAGATATAGTCAATCTAAAAGATAAGACGTACACATGTAATAAGTTTTAACTTAACAAAATATGGTGTGAACAAGCATTGGCAGTGTTAACAGTGCTAAACCAAGAATTGTACAACTACTACTTAGCATTCTACACTAAAGAATTGATGCTAGCAACATATGGAGGAACAATATACCCAGTTCCATCACAAAGTACATGGACTGTGCCAGTTGAAGTCAAATGCATGCCTGTCTTACCTCTAAAAAGTAGAATTTGACTGGGAAGACTAAAGAAAAGAAGAATTCAAGTGCCATAGGAAAACATAAATATAAACAAATGCAAACCATATGGCTACTATGGACACAATAAAAAGACTTGCAGACATGCATAAAAAAAGTTGATATTTCAGTACATTTTTATTCAATTCATGTTTTCCTCTATTGAATTTTATTTTTTTACAAAATTACATATAAAATTAAACATTGAACAGGTATCTGATATTGTTTATTGAAATAGGTTGTTGAAATTGCAAAACAGTTGGCATATTCATCACTTTTTTAACTACTTTTTTTAATATTATCCAAATATTTTCTAAATCTTGTTCGTATAAGTTGAAACTGAAAAATAGATGTTGCATTGTTATTCAACATTTTTTAATATTATAAGAATATTTTTTGAATATTATTCGTATATTTTGAACAAGCAAAATAGGTGTCATATTCCTTACTTGTTATAAAAAAATTTTCTAAATATTATCCGAATGCTTTTAAAATCTTATTGGAATATGTTGAAAGTGCAAAACAGTATCATATAAGTTACTCAATTATATGCATTTTGGAATAATATTTGAAATTTTTCGAATCTTATTAGTATAATACACAGAACATCAGTATCTTATCTTAATATAACATGTATCCAAAACCACAAAAATAATTTGAAACTCATAAAAGTATATGAAATTGAAAAAAAATCACAAACTCATAAATACATTACAATATATTATAAGCATAAGAAACAACTAATATAAAAAAAACAACAAAACTTGGGGTTAAAATCAAATCTTATATTAAACCACAATCATACAATTAAATAAAAAAAATATAAAAAACCTATAAAAACATTAATAGCCAACAAATATTTGATAGTATATAAAACATAACATCATATTAAACTATCATCAAATGAACATGAATTTATTGAATAAGTTAGAATAAATTGATCCAAAAGATTATAAAACTCTCTTCTTCTTCCCCTTTAGATTTAGCATGCCTGAATGTTAATATTCACTATCAATAAACTCATCTTCCTTCCTTTTTCCATAACTGTACAAGCTCACCATATAATAAGACCTCGTCTCTTTAATATTCAAATTACTTGGAATAGCTAATCCATGTATCAAATGCTCAACAAAACCACAACAAACACTCCACAATAACTACATAAAAACATAAAAATATAAAAATTATAAAAAAAACATTGAATTTTTTTTAATAATATAATAAACTTACTTATCATGCTGATAAGGGAGTCCATCAACCATAACAACTTCAAAAGGTCTATTAGATGGATCAACAATAGAATAGTGTTCCTAAAAATCAAGAACATAAAAAAAAAGTGGTGGCAGAACACTATATCTCCTTAAATAATATGAAACCACTCAATCATTCTTCACACCTCTCATAGAGTTATATACATATATGTGAATATCTTTAATGTTTAACATTCCCAAAACCCAATGCTTATCTTTTATAACATGAATGGGAATAAAATGCAATCAACATCAAATATCCTAAAATATATTATGTAACATAATGATAAACACTTACAAGCAAAACATCATTTTTTACATAAAACTTTAAATAAAGAGCCTGAATGCATTAAGAGAAATGATTATCAGTTATTGTAAATTTAATGTAACCATCACTGAAAATCTTGTCTTTCTTCCTCAAGTAATAAAATAAAATATCAATACGCTAAAATAAAAAAATATAAAATCAGAAACTTAAAAACTGAATATGATTTGAATCTTATTAGTATATGCAACTGAAAACAATATAAAAAACAAGAAGTAATATCTGGAACACAAAAACCAATATCTGAAACACAAAATAATATATTATTCAAATATAAAAGGTATCTCATAATTTAAAATAGTATCTTATTTGAATATTAGTTAAATATCATCTCAATAAGATACCATAATCAAAGAACATTAAAAACTAAAAAATCTAAAAGAAAATATAACTAACAAAAAAAAACATATAAGTTACACAAAAATAATTAAAAAAAAAACTTATAAAAGATGTTAAACAACATCCACAGTAATTCAGCACATGAAACCAAGTCTTTGAAGCGATTTTATCAACACCAAATTTTAAAGCTGGAGAAATGACATCATTATCATCAAAGTACACCTTCTTTGTACAAAAACAAAACCAAGATTCATAATTTTAATTTAAAAAAATTAGAAATAGACACTTCACATAACATGCTTGTTTCTTTTTATGAAACCAACTCCAAGCCACAAATCAAACTCATAATGCTTCTTAAAATCTTATGGCTTTACAATATCTGTGGAGAGAAACCCTTTACAACAGTTGAAACCTTCTTATATTTCTCAACATCTTTTGAAGATCCAAACTTATTTAAAAAAGGGGACTTCATCAAAGAAGTAGCTTTAATTTCCCTTTTTCTTGCAGGAGGACTCTTAAAATAATCTCTATCATCAATATTTCCATTTTCAACCTAAAATAAATAAAAGATAAAATAATGATAAAAAATAATAACAAAAAAATTTAAAAAATATATAACAAAGAAAAATATTATACCTCAACACCTTTCCTTTTAACATCATCAATAATAACATTAGGAGGAACATCATCTTCTTGTCCAACACCCTTATAAAGAATAATAAAATACAAAATAAAAAATAAAACACAAGAAAAACTAAAAAACTAAAATAAATTTAACATTTTTTAATAACAAACAAACACATACAACATCACAAGCTATTTCACCAATAGCTTTCACAACAGTTTTTATAACATCAGAAAAATCATCAATATCAACATCTTCATTCCCATCCTAACATAAATACACAATACTGTATCAGATACCATAAATATTCAAATAAGATACAGAACTCAGAATCCTATAAACCACAAAATGTACAGAAGAAAAAACATTCAAATCAGACTCCTTTGAGCTAAATTTATCTTTCTTCAAATCAACATTCCTAGATCTTCCTTCATCTTCAGCTCTACCGTGAGAAGAATAACTACCTCCAACGACATTATCAATAGCCCCTAAATATAAAAACAATTTATATCAATATCAATTATTAAAAATAAAAATAAAAAAAAAACACAATTTTAAAAAAATAAAAAAACCTCCAACACCCAGACCACCACCATCACCCTTTCCATCTCCACCTTTATCCTTCTTCTTAATATCGACAATATTTTCATCCATATCTTCTTCTTCCTCCTCATCAATATTTTCATCAATAGTACTTTCATTAGTGTTTCTTTATCCTCTCCTTTTGCACCTTTCTTCAATTCAGAAATAACATTATACTCTCTAACATCTATAGACTGAAAAAAATCATATTAGTGTTTCTTTACCCTCTCCTTCTACACCTTTCTTTAATTCAGAAATAACATTCTGCTATCTAACATTTATAGACTGAAAAAAATCATATTAGAATATTTTCAGTATATTAAAAGTATAAAAACATAAAACAATATAAAATAGTTGACAAGTTATAATAAGAACATAATATAATAAGAATTTTAAAAGTATATTATACAATTATAATACTAAAAAAATATTAAAAACACACCTCTTCATCAGCCTTTTTCTTCTTAACAAATTCAATATTATCATAAGAATAAAAAACATCATCACCCTCCTCTTCTACTATTCCACCATAATCAACATTAGTTCTACAAAAATATACAGCCTACAAAAAAGTATCAAATTTGAATATTTTCTGAATATGATAAGTATAAAATACAAAAAAAAAAAACCTTAAAAAACACACCTTATATTTTGAAGTCACTCCTAACTTGTTCATAACCAGCCTCATATACCCAAAAATAGTATCAAACTTCTAAACCACATCTTTCTTCAACTATTTCAAATCTTTGGACAAACGGTCTTAGGTTTGAATGACTTTTTTCAACCTAGAACCATGAGAAGAGGACTCTTGAAATTCAATCCCCAAAGAACTCTCTCTGGTCTTCTAAAAAGCTTCATCTTCTTTATAACTTCCCTTAATATCACTAACGCCAGTAGATTTTCCTTTATTGAAAAACTACTTATATTCAACTCTTCTCTTTCAGTAGCAGTTGGGGTATTGTTTTTCATATTCAACTAAGAAAATGCAATTAAACTATGAAAAAATAAAACAAAAGTGAATATAAAAATAACCACCTTCTTTGAGGATTCTCTGAAAATATTCTATTGCAAAGTCTTAAGACTCGGAATTAATGAACAAGTATAATTTAGCATACATGGCACAAGATCACCAGGAAAATGTGCAGCAGAATAATCACATAATTTACCAATACTAAGACAGCACTCATAAAACCATAACTAAAATGCATATGGAAACCCACTAAACCTATAAAAGTATCCATGATGCAATTTACGCTTATCAGAAAACCTTTCTTTAAAAGAATCTAGAGTGAAATCAAACACACCTTTCCCCCATGCATAGGTCTGAAAAGATCCACTTGCAATAAGATCCAAATTTTGCTTGAAAATAATTTGATGTTTTTTATGTGAAAACAAAAACATCCCTAAAAAGAACAAAACATCAATTTTCAAGCAATCTTCATCATTCTCCCACCTCATTGCAAAGAAATTCCTGAATAGATTGTTTATTGATCTTATTCATAGAACTAAAATATTTTTAAATAATATCATTTTCTTTCAAATAAACACCTACATTTCTAAAATTAAGAACATAGTTCAACCAATTAATTAGTGCAAACTCATATAAACCAAATTTTAGCTTCATCCTATAAACATTAAACCACATTTCTTCTAAATTAGGATGCTTTAGTTCACATAAAAGCAAAGAGTAAATAACTTGGCAATGAACTTCAAAATTTAGAATATCAAGAAATGACCTAGAAAAAGTAGCTCTAAACAAGGCCAATTGTTTATCATTCAACACTTTTTGAATATTCTTAATAACTTTGTAACTTAGAGAATAACCAATTTTAGCAACAAAATACTCACTAGGAATAAGGAAAGGATGCCATATATATATATATATATATATATATATATATATATATATCAAACAAAAGAACATAAGAATAAAATTTGATTAAAATTAGTATAATATTCAAAAAAGTTAAAAAACCTCAAAAACAGATTTCTTAGATTAAACAGGTTCATTGATTATTAGTTTTGATTTCTTTTTCAAACTCTCATCACTAATAATAGACTCATCCAATGGTTTTTTTCCTTTAGAAGTTAATTTCTTCCTAGACCCAGAATTAAAATCACTTTTTTTTTGCTTTTATCCAACCACTAGCAACACTCTTCTTCCCCATTATAACTTCACTCTCAAATATCATAAATTTTTTTTTACCTTTTTATTAGGAGATTTTGAAGAACATATTTCTACCATTTGTAAAACCCTCAACAATTGCAATAATGGGAATTTTTTTAGGAAAGCAAAATAATGGGTAGTTAATTGTATACCTTAGCTTCTATGTCTAATATAGGATAAGCAAGGGGTCGAACACATGGAACTTGAAGTAAATCTTGTATTAATTGGGCAAATACTTGGATGGATAGACAAATGATATTAATTTATTCAAAATAATTCTAAGTTACTAATTTCTAATTACACAAATTAACTAAACTATACTAATAATGATTTTAAGCTATGTATGTTAGAATTACAAATCAAAATTAATCAAGAACTTCAAAGGTTAAAAAAATATAAAATTTCATGCATCAATTAAAGAATAAGCTAATGATTCTTAAAAGCAACTCTCATTGACAATTAAGGGCATTTTCATTTAGAGTCCACATACACTCTCATGAAATTGTAAACATAAATGAAAGCCATTAAGTTCTATGCTAATTCTTTATTCCCTTAAAGTGAATTTCTTGTCTCCAGGTACTTTTCTAACTTTTAAGTAATTTGAATTTCATTTCTACTAAATTGTCCCAACTCTTATTGTGAACTAATTAACAAGTTATATATGGTGATCAAGTATATATAACACAATTCAAAACTCAATTAAAACTAAATCAACCATAAATTATGAAAGATGAAAATGTAGTTCATAAATTAATTTATCATTGTAGTTCTACATAAAAAGATCTAGCCAAAATACATAATTCTCAATATTAAGGAACACCAAAGAGGTATTATAAACATCAAGTAACTAAAATAGAACAATGGAGAAAAGATTATGTTGATGAAACCATTTAATGCTTTCCAAGAAGTTACTTTGATTGGGAAAAATCCTCTTGATATCTTCCTTCAATTCCTTGGATGTAGCTTTTGAACATTAAGCACTTCAACTCTTTCAATAAAACTAATAATATTCTAACTTCTTAATACAATACTAATGTTTTTCAATACTTTCTTTTCTATTTGTAGAACAAAGATAAGTTTATGTATTTATAGACTTCTTGGCATTCCAATTCATGCCTCTTTGAATGGGTGCAAAAATGAAAAGGTATGATGAAGAGATTTGAGGTGATGAGTTAGCACCAATGTGCTAACTCAGGAGGAACTCGGCATGCTGCTTCTCTATGACAACTCGATATGGTGTGATGAGTTGGTACCTTGGTTCTCTATGATGACGTTGCATGGTGTGATGAGTTGGCACCTTTCACTTCATCCTTCTTTTGGTCTTTCTCAATCCTTTCTTCATCCAAAGACTCTCTAATACACTTCTAGGTATGAATTAAGCTTAAGAAAACCTACAAAAAATGAAATTGAATTGAGAACAACAAAGATAAAGAAAAATAGTGCAATAATTAAAAAAATATAGCTAAATTAAAGAAAATGTAAAGCATAACTACCCTAATTAACTATGCTATTTTTCAATATAACAAACTCTCCCATACTTAGACCTTGCTTGCCTTCAATCAAGAAATAAAGATCCAAGTTAAAAAGTTAATAAAATTTTCATCTTCTCCATAATAAATATAGCTACCTTATCAAGTCATTTTAATCATGAAAGAAGTTAGAAAAAGATAGTTTAATAATTAAACTTCTAATTCTCAATAATGATAAATAAAAACTAGTTTCATAGCATAAGTAATAAATTTAATAATTTATCTCAATCTATTAACAATAAAATCATAAATACTAAGTCAAAGTACTAACCAGCTTCTTTGCTAAGAATGGTCACTCTTCAAACTTAGGGTTTTTAGGAACAAAAGTAACCTTGAGACAATATTAAGCATGCACATCAACTCACATTTCTCATGGCATTTTTAGACATTTTTATTCATATACATACATACATACATACATACATACATACATATATGGATTCATTGTTTCTGAATGAACATAACTAAGGAGCATACTCAATTACATATAACTTGCTTGAAATGCATTTACTTATGATGTTATGCATTCTTTCCAAATGAATGTAACTAAGGAGCATACTCAATTACACATAAGTTATTTGAAATGTGTCACATCAATAAACATTTTTTTATAAAACTAAATCAATGTCCTAATCCATTATTGAAAAGCAAGTTTCACACATATTATGGCTTTAGTTTCCCGAAGGCTACTCAAATCTTCAAAACCTAAGCTTAAATCTTTACCTAGCCTTAAGCACTGTTAGTAAGTTGACTAAACATTCTTTAGATTTTTGAAATAATAAAATGAGATAAAAAGAAAAAATTAAAATGTATACTAAGATGAAACTTTAATCTTCTACTGATTGTGCATAAAAAGCTAATTATCAACATGGAAAACTTAACCTCATTCAAAATAAAAAAGACTTCTAAGATAACTACTTATTAAATATATGAGAAGAAGAAATGATGTAAAATGTAGCATAAACATATAATTTGACTTAATAAAACACACACATAAACATTAACTACTAATAATATTAATAATATCCCTTCCCCCATACTTAAAGATACACATTGTCCCCAATATGATAATAGTAAAGTAAGGAAAGGAAAGTAGTACTCCCCTAGTCATCCAAAGGGGTCAGTGGTGGTGACTCAATGTTATAACCTGAATAGGCAAAGAATTGATTTAACTTGTACTCCATTTTCCTTTGCCGGTGATCAAGTTTTTGGTTCTTAGTCTTTATCACATTCAGTTGACACTGCATGGAAATTTGATTATCGAGGATTTGGTTCCAAATATGAGAATGTCCACCTGAAGAACCTTTGGGGTCACCCTGCATAGGATAAGTTAGTAATGGCACATCACTAAATGGTGTGAAAGAAAGAAGTTCATTTGGGTCCTCTTCCTCTTCCACCTCTTAAGATTCTTCAACTTGCAGTGGACATTCCACCCTTTGCTAACAAGATTATGACCTCGCCCGAATCAAGCAAAATACATAATTGACAACTTCATCTCTAAAAAATGCTTGCTTAGTAAAGTAAGAACACTTAACTGCAGAGTGAATCATCAAGGTTAAGATTCAAAGCTTTTACAATAATTAAAATAACATGTCCGTGGGTAAGCGGGGCATCTTTATGTGCAGCACAAGTCAATAATTGATTAAAAATCCAGTAAGTCCAACAGACTTGCTTTTTGTTATAAATGCACCAAATCAAAAATAATTCTTATGCAAAAACATGATTAAACTCAAATTTTTGAAAAACAACACATATAAGGACTATAAGCAAAAACCAATATTTCAAATCTTTAATAAACATAGCTTTTCATTTTTTAGGTTGAAATGGTGTTTGTAAGTCAGTCAAGAACGTCCAAAATTCATTTAATCTAAATGACAAAGGAGGATCACACAATCCATCCTTCTTGAAACCAAATACACATTGCATGAATGAATAAGTGAGTTGTTGGTTAATGCCTAACATGCAAAATTCTAGAATTCATATATTGATGGAGTTCACATCTAGAGTAGTATAAAATTTAGTTGTTGACCTTAGCAATAATAAATCTTAATTTTGAACTTAAAAAACTTAAATTTGAGCATTTAATTTGTTTGTTTAAGTGTGTATAAGTTAGGACTCTATTGGAAGTTAAAATGAAGTATGATTATCTTGGGCTGATTCAACCTCTGAGATTCAAGGAGGCTTTTGATATCCTTAGAGCTTTATAATGAGAAAATTATCTGCTTCAAATTTGAAGTAGACATCTTGAGCTTTTTGAATTAGGCTTATTTGTCAAAATCCGAGTTCATTTGGGTATGGAAAGATTGAGTCGAAATCAACATATGCATCGACCATTTTAGATTGCATAACTCTTAGTATTTTAGGCATATCTTGAGCTACAAATGTCCAATTGAGGTGATTCAAAATGATATGGGAAGCTAAGTCAAATATATATGACTTTTATGAAAAAGTGTGGGAAAAATCAAATGTATTAAGTATCCAATTACGGTTTCAATCCATGCATAGCTGTCTAACAACATCACCTTCAATAATTCAAAATTATAAACATTAAATTCAAAATATAGATGTTGGACACATTATTTGCACCTCCAACAACTATATTTTTGAGTTTTTATCTATACAAACACCTCAAGAGTTGAATGGAAGTTAAAAAACTTATTTTATTATTCATTCTTTCTTAAGCATTTAATTGAAAAATTCTTAAATTTTCTTAAACAATTCTTTATTTGTATAACTCTTGTGAGAGTTTGTTGTGTGTTAGAAATAGAATTTTTCTTCATCTCAAATCTTGGGATAGATTAGAAGGGATGTAAGATTTATCTCTAAAGGAATTGGTTTAAGTGTTGTCCATTAAAACACTTGGGATTTGGTTTTTTGAGTGAGCCTTGAAAACTCAAGTTGTAAGGTTGTAAGAGTGAGCCATAAAAATCTTGTGTAATCTCAATCTTATGAATAAGATTATGGTGATTGAAAATCCTAACTTAGGGATAAGTTCGATTTTATGTTCTTCATTCTTCCTTCTCAACTTCCATTCAATTCTTGTAAAGAATTCTTTTAATTTCTCATTTTTATTTGATAGTCCTATTCACCCCCCTCTAATACTCTTTTCAATTAGTATCAGAGCTTGAATTCTAGGTACTTTATTGCTAGAATACAAGATCATGGGGAGTGAATTACAAAACATCTCTTCTCTTAGACCATTATTTGATGGTAGTGACTATCCATATTAGAAATTCAAAATGGAATTATATCTTGCTTATGATTCCATCAAACTTTGGGACATTTTCCTAAGAGGTTGGGAACTACCTACAACTATAATTGATGGTGTGGTAACTACTCTTATAATAAGCCAATGGAGTATTGATCAAAAGGAAGAAAATCATAAAAATAAAAAAAGCTATGATTACTCTAGTCTTTTCAATGACAAGAGAAGAAGGAGGCAAGCTTCAACATTGTATGTCAGCCAAAGAAATATAAGAGACCTTAGAAAACCACTACAAAGGTAACATTCAAGTAAGAAGTAAGAAGGTTCAACTTCATATGTATGAATATGAACTTTTCAAAATGAAGCCTCATAAATCAATTACGGAGATGACAAATCATCTCAGTGCTCTCCTTACAACCCTTAAGAAACTTGGAAAATATTTCTCCAAGGAAGAGATAAACAATAAGATTCTAAAAATCCTACTTAAGAAGGATTGGAAATCTCGTGTTACTTCAATTGAGGAAGCTCAAGACCTCTCCACTCTATTAAACGATGTGCTCATTAGTAAGCTTTTAACACATGAGCTCACTATTAAGCAAAGAGGTGAAAAATAAGAAGAGAAAGAAGAAAAGAAAAAGATCATTGCTTTAAAAGCTCTTTAAGAAGATAGTTAAGAGGAAAGCATCAAAGATTCTAGTGATGAAGATGGTGACATTGCCATGCTCACTAGGAACTTCAAGAAGTTTTTGATAAAGAAAAACTTCTCAAGAATAAGGGACTTCAATAAGAAGTTCAAAGGAGATAGGAAGAAGAAAACTAAGGAGGTTACTTGCTATGAATGCAAGAAACAGGACATATTAGAAGTGAGTGTCCCAAACTCAAATTTGAGAAGAAGAAAGAAAAAGATAAGAACAAGGCATTTAAAGTTACTTAGGATCATTCGTTTGAGTTTGAAGAGGAAAAGGAACAACAAGAAGTGGCCAATCTTTGCTTCATGGACCTTGAAAATGAAAATGAGGTACCATCTACTTCTTATTCTTCCTTTGATGATTATGATAATTATTGTGATGATAATGATGATGATAAGAGCTCTATTATGAGCAAATTACTTGTTAAATGCAAAAGTTTATTATCTAAGAAGAAACATTATAAGCATGAGATAGGTAGCTTAAATAGAGAATTAGAAAATTTAAAAATTATTTTTGCTAAACTTATTAAATCAAACAAAAAACTTGTTAGTGATGCAAAATCTTCTAATTCTTTGGAAGATTAACTTAAGAAAGCAAATGATGAAAATCATAAACTTTCTAAGGAGGTCTTAGAATTAAAGAATTCCATTGCTAAATTTAATAAAGGAAAAGAAACTTTAGATAGTCTTCTTGACTCTCAAAAATTTCATGGAAATACCCATAGAATTAGAGATAAGAATGAGATGTCTTCATCATCTTCATCATATATTAATTTTGTAAAAGCTTCACATGATTCCACTCCACTAACCTCCAAATTAAATAAGACTTAAGCTTTCAAAGCTAAAAGATGTTATATGTTAAATAGCAAGGGAAAGACTCATAAGATTCATCATTCATTAACATAAATAGGTAAGGCTCAAACTAGAGCACTTAAACCCAAGCATGCTTATATGTACATTAAATATAAGTATAATAGGCATTCTATACAATACAATGCACATAAAAATGTTGTATAAAATTATTGAAATACACATCACCATTGCCAATGTGTGTTTCACTTAATGACACAAAATAATAGGAGATACACACAACACCAAAGGCATGTTGCACACATTAGGAAAGCATTTCATCCTAGGAGGAATAAATTCAAAAATATTGTATGTTCTTATTGCATGATCAAAGGATATACTAACAATGTGTGCTTTCATAGAACACTACAAATGAATTTACTTTCTACTAATTATATTGAAACTAACCAACTTAGAGCAAGAAAGGTTTGGGACCAAAAGAATACTTAAATTGTTTTGTGTAGATGTGTGTGAAATCCACAAGAATAAAAAGCAAGTGGTATCTCTATAGTGGATGTTCAAAGCACATAACAGGAAACAAAGAGCAATTGAATAAACTTGATGCTAAGGATGGAGGACACGTTACTTTCAGAGATAATGCAAAAGGAAAAATTATTGCCATTGGAGAAACAGGTAATCCTCAATCCTTATCTATACATCATGTGTTTTTTTTATGGTCTTAAACATAATTTGCTTAGTATAAGTCAATTATGTGACATGGGAAATAAAGTAACTTTCTATCCTAAAAATTGCTATATTAATAGTCTTGAAGAAAATAAAGTTATTTTTAGTGGTGAAAGAGTAGACAATATTTATGTCATTGATCTGAATAAAATTGATAATAAAGATGTAAAATGCTTAGTGTCTATCTCCCATGACACATGGACATAGCACAAAAGGTTAGGACATGCAAATTTTGAGCTTTTAAATGATCTTTAGAAACATGAACTTATGATTGGTTTACCTAAGCTTGAATTCACTAAGGATAAACCTTGTGATGCTTGCCAAAAGGGAAAACAATCCAAGTCCTCAGTTAAGCTAAAAAATGTAGTGTCCACCTCTAGGCCATTTGAACTTATACATATGGATTTATTTGGACCAACTAGAGTTGCTAGTTTTGGTGGAATGCACTATGCATATATATTGGTTGATGATTACTCTAGATTTCCTTGGGTATGTTTTGTTGCTTATAAGAATTATGCTTTTAAAGCTTTTGAAAATTATGCTAAAAGAGTTTAAAATGAAAAAGGTTTTTGTATTTCATCTATTAGAAGTGATCATGGAACCGAATTTGAAAATGAAATTTTCAAAACCTATTGTAATGAAAATGGTATTTCTCATAAATTTTCATCTCCTAGAACTCTTGTTGAAATGGCTAAAATAATGCTTCATGAGTATAATTTGCCTCTATACTTTTTGGTGGAAGCCGTTAACACATCTTGTTATATTTCAAACTGAGTTTTCAAAAGACCAATTTTAAATAAAATATCTTATGAGCTATGGAACAATAGAAAACCTAAAATCTCATATCTAAGAGTATTTGGATGCAAGTGCTTTATATTGAACACTAAGGACAAACTTGAGAAATTTGATTCTAAAGTCGATGAAGGAATTTTCCTAGGCCATTCTATTTCTAGTAAAGCATATAGGATCTTTAATAAAAGAACTCTAGTAGTTGAAGAACCAATGCATATGGTATTTGGTGAATCAAACTCACTTGATCCTAGAAAGAATATTTGTGGTGTTGGTGATCTTATAGGTGACAATGAGATTATGGAAACATAAGAAGAAAATGCTAGTAAGCTTTTGGAACTTGAAAGTCCAAGTGAAAAGAGTCCTAAAGGGGGGGGGGGGGGGTGAATAGGACTATCAAATAAAAATGAGAAATTAAAAGAATTCTTTATAAGAATTGAATGGAAGTTAAGAAGGAAGAATAAAGAACATAAAACCTAACTTATCCCTAAGTTAGGATTTTCAATCACCCATAATCTTATTCATAAGATTGAGATTACACAATATTTTTATGGCTCACTCTTACAACCTTACAACTTGAGTTTTCAAGGCTCACTCAAAAAACCAAATCCCAAGTGTTTTAATAGATAACACTTAAACCAATTCCTGTAAAGATAAATCTCACTTCCCTTATAATCTATACAAAGATTTAAGATGAAGAAAAATTTTATTTATAACACACAATGAACTCTCACAAGAGTTATAAAAACAAAGAATTGTTTAAGAGAATTTTAGAGCTTAATTAAAAGATTAAAAAAGAATGAATGATAACAAGTTTCTCAACTTCCATTCAGCTCTTAAGGTGTTTATATAGAAAAAAAAAACTCAAAATTAGAGCTTTGGAGGTGCAAATAATATGTCTAACATCTATATCTTGAATTCACTGTTTATAATTTTGAATTATTGAAGGTGATGCTATCAGATAGCTATGCATGGATTAAAAGCATAATTAGCTACTAAATAAGTTTGATTTTGTCCATAATTTCTTCATAAAAGTTATAGATATTTAACTCATATTTCCATATAATTTTGAATCACCTCAATTAGACTTTTTTAGCTCAATATATGTCCAAAATACTAAGAGCTATACAATCTAAAATGCATACCACTGTCAGACAGCTATACACAAGTTGAACTAGTTATTTTAAATTGAAGACGTTTGAAATTGCCCATAATTTATTATATAAAGTTGTAGATATTTTAATTATATTTCAATATAAATTTAAATCACCTCAATTAGACATCTGTAGCTCAAGATATGTCCAAAATACTAAGAGCTATACAATCTAAAATGTAGACTACTGTTAGACAGCTATGCACAAGTGGAAGCCATAATTTTATATAAGAGGAATTTGAATTTTCCCACACTTTCTTCATAAAATTTGTATATATTTGACTTATATTTCTATATTATTTTGAATCACCTTAATTAGGCTTCTGTAGCTTAAGATATGTCTAAAATACTAAAAGTTATGCAATCTAAAATGGCAGCTGCATACATTGATTTCAACTTAATATTTACATACCAAAATGAACTTAGATTTTAACAATAAAGCCTAATTAAGAAAGCTCAAATATTTATTTCAAATTTAAAGAAGATAACTTTCTCATTATAAAGCTCTAAGGATGTCAAAAAGCCTCCTTAAATCTTAAAGGTCGAATCAGCCTAAGATAATCATACTTCATTTTAACTTCTAATGGAGTCCTAACTTATACAAACTTAAACAAAAAAATTAAATGATCAAAATTAAGTTTGTTAATATCAAAATTAATATTGATTATTGCTAAGGTCAACAATCTCCCCCTTTTTGATTTTGACAAACTTATTTTATATTTGATAAAAAATAATACAAAGTAAAGCATGTGATAATATTTATGATAATAATAATACCAAATGAAATAAAATATATTTCTTTATTTCTCTCCCTAAAAATATGGACATGATAAGAAATATAAATTTATAGATTATTCCCCTTGACAAAAAAAATAAAATAAAAACAACATAAAATATTGCAAGAAGGATAAAAACACGGCATTCTTACGACAAATGTATTAAAAATATAAAATATAATAACATGATTATTTAAATAAATGTTAAGCAATGTGAGGAAATAATTTCAAACATATATACATATAGTTCCACTAAAATGCATCACAAAAATAGTACATATAATAATAATGTTGATGCTAGACGTGCTTAATTATCTTATGATCATATAAAGCTTAGCTAGCCAATCAATCATGTAGCACTTAGCATGTAAAAAAATAAACACAAATTATTCATGACATATTTTCCTTTCTTTGTGCAAAGGAAAAAGGAAAAGAGAGAGATATAAGGGGAAATGAACCTAAATGGACCAAAATTCCTATAGGAACAACACAAAGATACACTAAATCTTTGTAAAAATATTCATGCCTTATCAAAGATCAAAACAATTCCTAAGAAGATATTCATGCCTTATCATTATGCATGTATAAACATAATAATAAAATATTATACACATGTATAGTAACAAATAAAAAACTCAAATATATTTCTCTCCCTTTGTAAAAAGCAAAAAGAAAAGAGAGAGATATGAAAACAAAGATACATAAAATCTTTATAAAATCTATGTCATACATAAACAAAGTAAGCAAAACAATGCCTTTTATCATATATGATGTATGAAAAAATTAGCCATACTTACAATGTTAATATGCATGCAAAAATTTAAATAAATTTTCTCCCCTTATATCAAAACAAAATATAATATATCACTAACATAAACTCATTTTTTTAAGGGAGTTTTAAAATTTTTAAAAAATACACTTGTTAAAAAAAATAAACTAAGTACATATGCAAACTCAAATTATTTCTCCATCTTTAACAAAATGCAAAAGGAAATTTAAAAAGATAAACTAAATATAAGCTGACAACTAAAAATTTAAGATCAAAATCAAAATATTTATCAATCAAAGCAATCAATAAGCATAACATGATTTTACATGAAAACAGTTCAACCATCAATTTAAACATAAAATCAAGATAAACTATAACCATCAATCATGATAAGTTCATGCTTAATGAAATTTAATATCTCTTTATTAAGAGGTTTGGTGAAGATATCTGCAAGTTGATTATTTGTTTCAACAAATTTAAGTGAGATATCACCAATTTGATCATGATCATGCAAGAAATTATGTCTAATGTTTATATGCTTAGTTCTAGAATGCTAAATGGGATTTTTACTAAGGTTGATAGCACTTGTATGGTCAAATTTGATTGGAATGTGATCAAGTTTTACACCATAGTCTAACAACTGTTGTTTTTGCCACAAAACTTGTGAACAACAGAGACTTGTTGCAATACATTCAACTTCAACAGTGGACAAGGCAACTGAAACTTGTTTCTTGCTAAACCCAGAAACTAAACATTGTCCTAAAAATTGACATGTTCCAAAAGTGCTTTTTCTATATAGTAAACTATCGGCAAAGTTTGCATCAGAATAACTAATCAAGCCAAATAATGAACTCTTAGGATACCAAAGTCCTAAATGCATTGTACCATAAAGATATTTAAAAATTCTTTTAATAGCATTTAAGTAGGACTTCTAAGACTATATTGAAATCTAGCACACAAGTAAATAGCAAAAATAATATCGGGTCTACCGGTAGTTAAATAAAGAAGGGATCCAATCATACCTTTAAATCACTTTTCATCAATTGGTTTGCCATTCTCATCTTTATTAAGTTTGGTTTTGGTGTTGATTGGAGTTTTACTTATCTTAGCTCAACCCATGCCAAATTTCTTGAGAACGTCTCTTACGTACATGGTTTGATTAATGAAAATCCCATTTTTGCATTGCTTGATTTGTAGTTCAAGAAAGAATTTGAGTTCACCCATCATACTCATCTCAAATTCTCCTTGAATTAAATTAGAGAATTCCTCAAACAAGTAATGGTTAGTAGCACCGAATATAATGTCATCAACATATATTTGAACAATTAATAAATTATGCTTGGATTTCTTTATAAAAAGAGTTGTATTAACTTTTCCTTTAGAGAAACCTTTCTCTAATAGGAAGCTACTCAATCTTTCATACCAAGCTCTAGGAGCTTGTTTCAATCAATATAAATCTTTGGAAAGTTTGAATACATGATTTGGAAAATCAAAGCTTTTAAAACATAGTTCAACATACACCTTTTCTTCAATAAAACCATTTAAAAATGAAATTTTAACATCCATTTGATAAAGTTTCAAATCCATGAATGATGCAAATGCAAGTAGCATCCTAATAGCTTTTAACCTTGCAACGGGGGCAAAGGTTTTATCATAATCAATGCCTTCTTCTTGATTATAACCTTTAGCTAATAATCTAGCTTTATTCCTAGTTATGACACCTTGTTCATTCATCTTATTTCTAAACACCCATTTGGTGCCTATAATAGGATGACATTTAGGTCTAGGAACCAAGGTCTAAACCTTATTTCTTTTAAATTGATTTAACTCTTCTTGCATAGCAAGGACCCAAAATTCATCACATAAAGCATCATCAATATTTTTGGGTTTAATTTGAAGGCTAAATTAACAATAGACTTTAATTAAGATATAATAGTTACCCCTTTTGTAATGTCACCTATAATGAGGTCTTGAGGGTGAGCTTTCTTGAATTGCTAATCTTTTGGAAGTTCATCCTTCAAGGTAGGTTGAGGTGTCTCCTTATTTTCCTCCTTGCTTTGATCTTTAAGTTCCAAAGGCTTACTAGCATTTTGTTCTTATGTTTCCACAATCTCATTATCACTTACAAGATCATCAACATTGCAAAATTCCTTTGTAGGATAAAGTGAGTTTGATTCATCAAATACCACATGCGTTGACTCTTTAACTACTAGAGTTCTCTTATTAAAGACCCTATATGCTATACTAGAAATGGAATAGCCTAGGAAAATTTCTGCATAAGCTTTAGAATCAAATTTCCCAAGATTGTCCTTGGTGTTCAATATAAAGCACTTGCATCCAAATACTCCTAAATATGAGATTTTAGGTTTTCTACTGTTCCATAGCTCATAAGATGTTTTATTTAAAATTTGTCTTTTGAAAACTTAGTTTAAAATATAATAAGATGTGTTAACAGGTTCTGCCCACAAGTATAGATGCAAATTATACTCATAAAGCATTATTTTAGCCGTTTCCATAAGAGTTCTATTTTTCATTTCAACTACCCTATTTTGTTGAGGAGTTCTAGGAGATTAAAATGTATGAGAAATACCATTTTCATTACAATAGTTTTTGAAAAATTAATTTTCAAATTCGATTCCATGATCACTTATAATAGAAGAAATATAAAAGCCTTTTCCTTTTTGAACTCTTTTTGCAAACTTTTCAAAATCTTTAAATGCATCATTCTTATGAGCAAGGAAACATACCCATTTAAATCTAGATAAATCATCAACCAATACATATGTATAGTGCATTCCACCAAAACTAGCAACTCTAGTTGGTCCAAATAAATCCATATGTATAAGTTCAAGTGGCCTAGAGGTGGACACTACATTTTTTTAGCTTAAATGAGGACTTGGATTGTTTTCCCTTTTAGCAAGCATCATAAGGTTTATCCTTAGTGAATTTAAGCTTAGGTAAACCAATCACAAGTTCATGTTTATAAAGATCATTTAAAAGCTCAAAATTTGCATGTCCTAACCTACTATACCATGTCCATGTGTCATAGGAGATAGACACTAAGAATTTTACATCTTTATTATCAATTGTATTCAAATAAATGACATAAACATTGTCTACTCTTTCACCACTAAAAATAATTTTTTTTTCATCAAGACTACTGACAAAGCAATTTTTAGGATAGAAAGTTACTTTATTTCCCATATCACATAATTGATTTATACTAAGCAAATTATATTTAAGACCATCAACAAAAAACATAGGATGTATGAATAAGGATTGAGGATTATCTATTTCTCCAACACTAATAATTTTTCCTTTTGCATTATCTCTGAAAGTAATGTGTCCTCCATCTTTAGCATCAAGTTTGTTGAATTGCTCTTTGTCTCCCATCATGTGTCTTGAATATCCATTATTGAGATACCACTTGCTTTTTATTCTTGTGGATTTCAAGCACATCTACATAAAATAATTTAAGTGTTCTTTTAGACCCAAACCTTTCTTAGTCTAGGTTGGTTAGTTTCAAGATAATATGTAGGAAGTAAATTCATATGTAGTCTTCTATAAAAGCACACATTATTAATATGTCCTTTGATCATGCAATAAGAACATACAATATTTTTGAATTTATTCCTCCTAGTTTGAAATGCTTTCCTAGTGTGTGCAACATGCCTTTGGTATTGTGTGTATCTCCTATTGTTTTGTGTCATTAAATGAGACATGCATTGGCAATGGTGATGTGTATTTTGATAATTTTGTGTAACATGTTTATGTGCATTGTATTATGTAGCATGTGTATTATAATTATGTCTAATGTATGTATAAGCATGTTTGGGATTAGGTGCTCTAGTTTGAGCCTTACCTCTTTATGGTAATGAAGGATGAATATTATGAGACTTTCCCTTGCTATTTAACACATGAGATCTTTTAGCTTTAAAAGATTGAGTCTCAATTGATTTGGAGGATGAAGGAGTGGAATCATGTGAAGCTTTTACAAAATTAGTATGTGATGAAGATAATGAAGACATTCCATTCTTATATCCAATTCTATGCGCATCTCCATGAAATTTTTAAGAGCCAAGAAGACTATCTAAAGTTTCTTTTCCTCTCTTAAATTTAGCAATGGAATTCTTTAATTCTAAGACCTCCTTAGAAAGCTTATAATGTTCATCATTTGCTTTCTTAAGTTGATTTTCTAAAGAATTAAAAGATTTTGCATCACTAACAAGTTTTTAGTTTAATTCAACAAGTTTAGCAAAATTAATTTTTAAATTTTCCAATTCTCTATTTAAGCTACCTAACTCATGCTTATAATGTTTCTTCTTAGATAATAAACTTTTGCATTTAATAAGTAATTTTCTCACAATAGAGCTATTATCATCATCTTCATCACAATAATTATCATAATCATTAAAGAAAGAATAAGAAGTAGATGGTACCCTCATTTTCAAGGGTCATGAAGCAAAGATTGGCCACTTCTTGTTGTTCTTCTTCCTCTTTGGAATCGAACTAATCATCCTAAGTAGATTTGAATGCCTTCTTCTTATCTTTTGCTCCTTTGTTCTTAAATTTGAGTTTGGGACACTTACTTCTAATATGTCCTAGTTTCTTGCATTCATAGCAAGTAACCTGCTTAGTTTTATTCCTCCCATCTCCTTCAAACTTCTTGCTCAAATCCCTTGTTCTTAAGAAGTTTTTATTTCTTAAAACTTCTTGAAGTTCCTAGTGAGCATCACAATGTCAACATCTTCATCACTAGAATCTTTGATGCTTTCCTCTTCACTATCTTCTTAAAGAGCATTTAAAGCAATGCTCTTTTTCTTATCTTCTTTCTCTTCTTGTTCTTCACCTTTTTGCTTAATAGTGAGCTCATGTGTTAAAAGCTTACCAATGAGCATATCAATTAATAGAGTTGAGATGTCTTGAGCTTCCTCAATCGAAGTAACATGAGATTCCCAATCCTTCTTAGGTAGGATTCTTAGAATCTTATTGTTTACCTCTTCCTTGGAGAAATGTTTTCCAAGTTTCATAAGGGTTATGAGGAGAGCATTGAGATGGTTTGTTATCTTCGTGACTGATTCATGAGGCTTCATTTTGAAGAGTTCATATTCATACATATGAAGTTGAACCTTCTTGCTTGTTACTTGAATGTTGCCTTCATAGTGGTTTTCTAAGGTCTCCCACATTTCTTTGGCTGACATAAAATGTTAAAGCTTGCCTCCTGATAACTTTCTTTTTAAAACTGTTGAGCTGAAACCCTGCAAGTGGTCAATGAAGGGCAAGGTGAGAGGTGGGATGGATCCCCATAAACCCTCTGATGCTTAAGTCAGAGTATATAGAGGGAATTTAGAGAGAGAAGGAGAACAATAAGAATATAAGAGACTATAATGAATGAGAATAAGGGATAAGGGATCTTATTTATAGTGATAATGATACTTAAACCTGAAAGGAGTAGGATTCCTCTTTGGATAGGAATCCTAGAGCAATTAGGAGAATGTTCCTTCTTGTTTCAAGAGTCTTCTGCATAAGGAACCTTTTCCTAAATGTCTCTAGTTGTCTTCCCTTTCTGAGTAACCTATATAGGAAATACAGACCTTTAATTAAACAAGAATATATATGTGGGGTATCAAGAGTACCCCCCATGAGTATGTTCAGATATTTATGTCCGATGTATCTAGGTCTGAGAGGGATAGAAACGTCACTCATCTGCTGGAGGAGAGATTACTTAATTACATTTGATGCAGAAAGGTAAGTTGAGGAGGCCAACCTCAGTCACAAGAAAAGATAAAGCTCAGTATCGAGTCTTGAAATCAGTGTGTAAGGATGTCGTTAAGGTGCCAACTAGACTTTAAGTGCACAAAATCTGTAAAAAAGAATTATGTGATGGATTAACTTGTTAGTGTGGAGACAACATGACAGAACTAGTTGTCAATGGAGTTTTGATGCTCAGTGCATTAAAAATGAGGCCTGAGTGCTGAACCTCAATACTATAGAAGCAACTTGAGGGTGCCAGCTTCAATCACTAGACTTAGATGCTCGAGGCTTAGATGCTCGGTGCAAGGATGCAAGGCTTACATGCTTAGAACCTTAGTACTATAGAAACGACCTGAGGGTGCCAACTTCAGTCATTAGACTTAGTTTCTTGGTGCATTAAAAGTGTAGCCCAAGCACCGTATAGTCTTGGTGCCTTGAAAGTATAGCTCAGATGCCTAAACCTCAATACTATAGAAGTGACCTGAGGGTACCAGCTTCCATCACTAGTCATTGATACTGGAGCTTGGTTTGGAGGGGCAGTTGGTAGTGGTGTGCCCAGGGCAGATAAATTTTATGTCATTTTGATTTCTCATTTTTGAAATTTGAATTGTGTAACCATCGTGTCTATTCATGTATCAGAAGATGAGACATTTCTCTTGCTATAATGATGATTGCTAGATTAATGGGCTTTCCCATTTTAATGATATGGGAGAAATCAAAGTTTTTATAAGGGTAGTTAATGGTCTGTTCTAAAGCCTTATGTTGCTCTATAAGTATCTCTATTCAGTTGATGTGTTGCATTTTTGCTTCTTGCTATCCTATTGATTTTTTTATCTTCTTAGTTCCTCTTACTACTGTCATAAGGCTTTTTCTATAGCAACCCCTGCTTTTTGTAACTAGGTGATCTTTTTCTACCTCTATACATTTCTTCTTATAGTTTTTTCTTATTAGATAAGTTCATGGCACCAAGAGAACAAGTTATTTTGGATTTGTTCATTTATAGAGTAGACGAGGAGTTATTAAGGTGGTATCGAAGGCATTTAAGCATACCCTCCAATTTTACCCTATGCATTGTTGATAGGAAGTTTAAAGCCCATACTCCCATGCTAGGCCTTAATAGGTTAATTGTGTACTTTGACAAACTATAGGGGGTCTAAAGTTCCCTTTGGATCCCTTTGTAAAATCATTTCTGAATAGTTATAATATGGCACCCGGTCAGCTTTATCCTAATAGTTATCGGCTACTGACTGGGTTTATAGAGTTGGTGCATGCGGAGGGTAGGGAGCTAAACTTAGACATCCTACGATATTTGTATAGCTTGGCCAAGAAGTGAGGGGAACTGATGTTCTCATTGTTGGCCGTCCCCAACCACAACCTTTTTATGAAGCTTCCGGATCTTCATAAGAAATGGAGGCATAAGTTCTTTATTGTCAAGCACCATTTGGACTTCTTGGATGTCTAGAAAATATGGTCCAATGAGTGCCATAAGGTGAAACGGCCTCTAAAGTTATCTGACTACGATATGAAGATGGTCTTGAGACTTCATCTCAATGGCTTAGCTGATGCTCGGTCAACTAAAGATGTATCAAAAAGATACTTGTGGTGAGTCTACCCTTATCGTATCCAACCCACTAGTACACTTTGATTATGAAAAGGTATCTTTTTGACTTATGTTTGTATCTTTTCATTTGTAGATGGCTGACTTTTTTGCATTTGCAAATGGAATCCAACTTATAGATGATAAGCTAGTGAGGTAAGAGGAAGCTCATATCTCCTCCCCCTCACTCGAGCCTATAGTGCCTATGATCCCAAAGGAAGCCACTAATAATCTGAAGGGAAAAGTTACGGCCAGGTCTTCGCAGACTGAAAGGGAAGGGCAGCAAAAAAGGTGGCTAATATACCAAGACTTAATGTTGAGGAACTAGATAAGGAGATATTCATTCGGCATCCAAGGCTCTTTGGGTGTCCAAATATGAGGGCATGGATCTTGAACAAAGTGAAACTGCCAAGTGTCTCAAACCCCTAGGTCAAAGACCAACATGTTGAGTCCTTGAGGCTACCAGTAGATATGCAGCACTGGACAGATGAGGATCATGAGGAGCTATTTTGCTCCATGATCAGGCATTCATTAGAAGTAAGTATGGAACACTTTTTTGACTTGTTATGTTTTGGGCTTCAAGGTAATGACCTGAGTTTCCCCTTTCGTAAATGATGCAAGCTTTGCTGTTGAAGAAGGACCAATATTTCTTCTTAAAGAGGCAGTACAACTTAAAAGAGATAGAGGTTGGGACTGTAGCGATTGACTTCAAGAAGAAGTTAGACAATGCAAAGGTGGTGCTGAAGCTTTGCCAAACCAAATATGCAAAGGCGAAGTCCAAAGTGAAGGTGAGTCAGAAGAAGGTGGCTAAGCTAGAGCACAATCAAGCTCAACTAACAAAGAGGATCAAAGAGCAAGACTCCTAGATTGTAGATTTGGAAAGAGAGCTGGGCGAGGTAGAGAAATCCCAGGAGAATGATAAGAGATCCTATTAGAGCATGATGGGAGGGTTTCTCAAAGCCTATAAATATGAATGTAGGAGGGTCCTTCTTTCATAAAATCTAGAGCTTGACTTAGATGACATGGACCAAATAACACCGACTAACTTGGCTAGGATTACCATCGAAGAGGATGCCTGGAATAAGGCCTCTGCCCTCCATGTAAGAAATATTTCTAAATCAGTTGAAGGGTCATCTTCTGAGCCTCTAGTGCTTGTCAATGATATCAATGTTGCTCCCCCTCTTGTCTCCAAGTCTAAACCGTTGGATGTACATTGGTAGACTAGAGATTTTTTTTTGTAATTGACTTTTGTAATATGATTTTGCTTCAATGAATGAATATACTTTATTTAATAGCATTTTAAGTACATTTATTAGTAATATTTTCAAAGACAGTTTGAGTTCTAATATCATTGTAGCTCCTTGCCTTGTCTATCTTTTATTTTGTATGCCCCTTTAGATGTTTGCATTGTAACTTGATAAGGGCCTTCCTAATTAGGTCCAAGTTTGCCAGTACCAGAATTGCCTTTGCCAATATCTGTCCTTCTAAGTACCTAACCTCCAACCTTATACTATTTTGGGTGGATACGCTGGAAGTGATATTATGCTACCTTTTGCCTATGTGCTTCTACTATAGCAGACGTCCATTCCTTACTTTCTTCTAGTAGATCTAGGCATATACAAGTATCAATGTTATTGATGTCCTAGTCTAATTCTCTATTGACCCTGTAACTTAGGGATTTGATTTATCATTATGTCTATATAATAGGTTAGTCTAAATGGTGTTTCCTTCGTGGATGATCTGGGAGTGGTCCTATAAGCCCAAATAACATTGTTTAGCTCTTCGACCTAGTTTCCCTTTTTTTCGTCGAGCCTTTTCTTAAATCCTTGCATGATAATCCTGTTAGTGACTTCCATTTTTTAGTTTGTTTATAAGTGGGCCACCAAGGTGAAATGAAGCTTTATTCTAAGGTCAGAGCAGAACCTTTTGAACTTCTTATTATCAAACTATTTCTCATTATCCGTGATCAAGGTGTGTGGCATTTTGAACTTGCAGATGATTTCTCTCCACAAGAAGTGTTGGATCCAGTGGGTACAGCTTCCACCTCTACCCACTTAGTGAAATGGTCTATGGCCACAATCAAGAACTTCTTTTATGATGTGGAGGTCAGGAAGGGACCTAGGATGTCCATTTCCCACACTACGAAGGGCTAGGGGCTGTCGATCAAATGTTGAGGGTTAGAGGGCTTATGGTTGAGACGGGTAAACTGTTGGCACTTATGGCATTCCTGAGTTAGCTTGTAAGCATCTCTGGACATGATAGGCCAGTAGTATCCTTGCAATAATGCTTTCTTGGTTAACGTGTAATGTGACTCGTGCACTCCATAAATGCTTTTGTGGATTTCCTTAAGTATATAGTTTCCTTCCTCTAGGGATACATATTTAAACCACAAGTGTGAGAAGTATCTTTTATAGAATTCTCCGTGAAGTATAGAGTAGTGGGCTACCTTCATATTTAGCTTCATGGCTTTTAATTTGTCTTCTAGGAGTGTCTCATTTATGAGATATTGGATGATTGGCTTTATCCATAATGGGATTCCATGTATCTCTAAGATATCTAGATATTTAGTACTGGGTTTTATCAGTCCTTCAGTGAGCTCAATGTCTTTGAACACCTTACTGTCTTCAGCTGCTGACTTGGCCAAGAGATCGACTTCCAAGTTTTCATTTCGAGGTATCTGCATTATTTCCTACTATTCGCCTCTTGTTCAATCTTCTTCAAGAGTTGCATGACTTTCCCAACATATATGGCAATGCTTGGATCCTTAATATGGAATGTCCCTTAGACCTAGTTTACTACTAATTGAGAGTCCAAGTGTATCTTAAGATGCTCGGCTTTGACTTTGGTAGCTAACTTTAATCCTGTGATAAGCGCCTTATACTCTGCAGCGTTATTAGTGGCATTATACTTTATCCGAACTGCATATATGATAAGAACTTTATACAGTCCTTTAAGGATGATCCCAACACCAAATCCTTGAGTGGAGGATGCCCTATCCATATAGAGCTTCCACTTTGGTGCATTGGTGATGGTGAGATCTTTTAGTGTCATCTCTTGAACAAAATCTGCTAATGCTTGAGCTTTCACTTGTTGACGGGGCTTATAGTCGATGTCGAATTCTCTGAGTAATACTGACCATTGGACCAATCTACCTGAAATCTTAGGTCTTTGTAATATTTTTCTTAAAGGGAAGCTAGTTCTTATAACAATGGGATGAGCTTAGAAGTAGTGCCTGAGCTTCTAGGATGTATGAACAATGACCATGGCCAGTTTATCCAGCGTTAGGTATCGAATTTATGATCCTTAGAGTATTTTGTTGACATAATACACCGAGCTTTGCTAGCCCTTTTCCTCCCTTACTACTACTGAGGCTATGCATTTTAGGCCCATCGAAAGGTATAAATACAACATTTCTTCTATGATCAACCCACTGAGCACAGGTGGGGATGATATGAATTTTTTAATATCTTTAAAAACTGTCTAGTAATCTTTTATCCAAACAATTTTTTTAGAATTTTTTAAAGCTCGAAATAGCGATAGAAATAGTGATAGGCATCACTTAATTGAGCAAGAGATGAAACGCCCCAAAGCCGTGATTCTATTAGCTTTTGTAGTTCGTGGATGGTTTTTGAAGCTTTCATTTTGAGAATGGCTTCCATCTTTTTTGAGTTGGCCTTAATACCTCTGTGGGATATCATGAACCCTAGGAATTTTCCTAACTTGACTTTAAAGATGCATTTTTCTAGATTTAGCTTGATCCTAGACTCATTTAGTAATTAGAGGACTTGATCCAAATTCACGGAGTGTTGATCTGCACGCTTACTTTTGATAATATTGTCATCCACGTATACTTCCACAGTTCTCCTAATCTGGTCTCAGAATACATGATTCATCATCCTTTGATATGTGGCTCCAGTATCCTTTAATCTAAAGGGCATTACCTTATAGCAATAAAGACCTTCATGGGTAATGAAAGATGTTTTCTCATGGTCTTTTTCCTTCATTGGTATCTGGTGATATCCTTGTGTTGCATCTACAAAACTATATAGACCATGGTTGGTAGTGGAGTCTACTAGCTGGTCAATTGTTGGCAAGGGGTAGCTATCCTTGGGGCACACCCGGTTGAGGTTAGTAAAGTCCACACACATCCTATACTTGTCGTTTGAAATCTTTACTAGCACCACATTGGCTACCCATTCCAAGTGGGTAACCTCTTTAATGAATCTGGCTTCTAGCAACTTCTTTGTTTCCTTGGAGATTATCTTCTATCTCTCATATATGAAAGTTCATTTCCTCTAGATCACTGGCTTCACCCTTGGTCTGATGTTCAAGCTATATGAGACAATTTGAGGATCTACTCCAGTTATCTCCGATGCACGAGAGGCAAAACCTCCTGAGTGCTTAGTAAGTACTTCACTTATTACTTGTTTAGTTTCAAAGTCAAGTTCATTGCCAATCTTTACTATCTTCCAATCAAAAATTTATAATGTATGAGTGTCATTGATTGATTTAGGTCTAGTTCATTGTTTCTCTATCTCCCAAGTCTCTAGGGGGAATGCTTCCATCTGAGGTTTGATTGCCATTTAGTAGCATTGCCTGGACATGTGCTGATCTCCATGGATTGTAAGAGTTCTACCCTCGATTGGAATCTTCATGGTCAAGTGTCGAATACTTGTGAGTACATTAGTTTCATAGAGTGTTAGTCGTCCTATGATGTCGTTATACGCCAATGGGAGATCCACTATATTGAATATTACAAATAAATTGAGTCCCAAATGGTATGAAATTCTCCTAAAAATATTTTGATAATGTTTTAAGGAAATAGAAGTATATTAGGAATCAATTTATAACTAGGGTTTCAAATATGTATCCCTATATAAGGAGGGTTTTGGCTCTGAAAATAAGGAGGCAAAAAAAAGAAGAAAAAGGAAGAGAGGTATAGCATAGGAAAGAAAACGTAGAAAAGAAAAAAGAAAAAAAAGAGGAGGAGAGAATGAAAAAAAAAAGAGAAAAAAGAAAAAGAGTATTGCATTCTCTACAAAAATTCTCTTGTTTAATTGCTTAAAGAAATATCTTTGAAGGATTTTTGAAGAACAATATTTTAAGACCTATCAAGAATGGTTATTCTACAAAATCTAAGAAGCACTTCATTAAAATCATCCATAAGCATCATCATCTTCTTATTTTATTTTATTTGTTTTCTTTTGATTTTATTGATTTTTAATTTAATTTTATTATTGTTATAATTTATCTACTAATCATAATTTTTATTCTTTTATAGTGATTATGGAGGAAAACATATAATGATCAAATTTAGAGAATCAAACCCATAAGAGGTCCATGGGATGCCATGCATAAGACCTTGTAGAGATATAGTTTCTATAGTTTTTTTATTATTTTATGTTATTGCTTTATTTTATTTATTTATTTTTGGGGTTATATTATTATTTTTTATTATTATTTTTCTATAAATTATTGTAATAGCCCTAATAATGGGAATAATGGAATTATGTGTGATTGCATGTTTATGTTAATTAATTAGTTAGTAAAATTAGGGTTTTAATTGGGTAATTGATTAAAATCAATGGTGGGAGTAGATTAATTTAGGTTGCATGTTAATAAAAATTAGGGTTTTAGAAGGAATTAATTTAGTTAATTGTTTGATCTTTTATTTAATTTTTTTAATAGGTTTTATTTGTTTTTGGACTTGTTTATTTATTCTTATGTGTTTTAGGCCTTAAGCCTATATTAGATTCTAATCCACTTAAATAAATTTAGGTTTTTTTTAGGTTTAATTAATTAAAATGCATTTTAGGCCCTTAATTAATTAGATTTTTAGGTTAGAGATAACTTAGACCCATTTAGTAAATTAGACATAGGCTCACTTAATTTAATTTAATTAATTAGACTTAGCCCACTTAATTTAAGCTTTTTCATAATTTGTAGATTTAAGATCACCTTATAATTAAAACATGTAGAACTAGGCCCACTAATTTAAATACCTCCATAATTTGTAGATTTAGGCTAATTTTTTGAATTAAAATAAATAGACTTAGGTTCATCTAATTAAAATTAAAAGGAATTAGTCTTTAGGCTCACTTATTAAAAATATGTACATTTAGCTCATTTAATTAAAATCCATGTATATTAGACTAACTTAGGGATTATATGTTTGAATGAATGCATTATTTACTTGTATTTTCATGGCTAGTTTGCCTTGGAGTTAATTGCTAGAATAAGGGTTTATATGAAATTGCATGTAAATAGAGGATAATATAGTAATTCATAAAGCAATTCTAAATGAACACGAGACTAAAAGAAGTTTGTATTCCATATCTAGAATCTCCTGGTTATGATGCTAGCTTTCTTTTAGGGAATCGAGTACCACTTTTTCGATTTGTCCCAGTTATTACCCTGGGTGGTGACTCCTCATCTCCATGCCATGTCTTTGTGACAGTGGTTAGTGTGTTCTCTAAAGCCCTGAGCTCAAACAATGTTGCGTTTGCTAAAATCTTAGACACACGTTAAACCTCGCCATCTACAATAGGCCTCAATGTTGTGCCCATAATACCAGTGATACTGGCAATAGTGTCCTCTACCTTGCATGGCTCTCTGATTTAGGCTTATTCTTCTAGCTGGGGTAATTTCTACCCCATTCTGTTTGACCCACATGAGGATCCTAGATCTAGAGGTATTTAAAGGTGTGTATCTATTAACTTCCTTTTCAAAATTTTCCACTGATTTTCTGAAATTTGTTAATGGGAAGCTTACTCTTTTAGGCCTTGACCTCTCTTCTATGGCTAGTGCTTTTTCCTCCTCCTGATCGCCATGGCCATTACCTCCACAAAAATGTCAGTTTCTTTTGTCATTATCTTATCTTTGAGTTTTCCGAGTGTTGTGCCATTATTGAGGGCTTCAATAACAACTTCGTCTATAAGCTTTTTGATTTACATGGCCACTTTGTTGAATCGATCTAAGTAGCTTCATAGTGATTCATCAACCTCTTGCCAGCACATTTAGAGGTCATTGATGTTTTTGGCAGGAGGAATGTTGGTGACGAACCTAGTTCGAAACTTCTCTGCTAGGTATTCAAAAGAAGTGATGGAGTTCTCAGGAAGCCTAGAAGCACC